>BROG01000191.1:422500-445000 GCA_030159075.1 Atrina japonica | reverse complement strand
TAGATTTAAACCAACGATAAAGAAAATTACATTAATTTTAAAAAACAGAAGAATTTAGAGTGGTCATTTTGAGGTCTTGTAGAAGTCATTAGAGAATTGGCAGAATTTGAAGTAGAAGTATTATTAATACATACAAGTTAAGAAGTTTGGAGGGTGTTTATTTAGCATTTTATTGAAGTTTTTGTCAGCGATACAAAAAGTCAGATTGGGAGGACAAAAAATGTTTGTACTGCAGATTTGGGAAATATTTAGGTCAGGGTCAAAGATGTGAACAAAAGGGACAGGTAACACAAACCCAAAACAGAAGTAGAAGATGAATTCATCTGTTTACAAATATTTCCCTTGTGTATATATGGTTAAATCCAGTATTTATTTGGCTTCTTAACATGGTTAGCTTTTTGGGTCATTTATCATCTCATTTTGATAATTTAGTCATTCCATAGTGTCCAGCAGCAGACCGAACAAAGAATATCAAAAAAACATGAACACAGAGAGAAGATAAATTTGTCTGTTTTGCAAATATTTGCCTTTTGTAAATATTAATTATCCAGGATTTTGTTTGGTTACATACCGTGGTCCTTTTCTGGACTATTTGTCTATTCGTTAATTTGTTTGTTCATTCTTCTGTTCATCTTCTGTTGAGGTCCATTAATATCGTTTAAACCATGCATATCACAATGGATATCAGAATAGAAGTTAAAGACATTTCACATACAAAGGACACTATAGTCACATTTGAGCTGGGTCAGATTTAAGAATTTAAACTTTAGGTGGCTCATCACACATTGTTTAGAGTAGAGTGAAAAATTGGTTTTCGTGTTTACTTATAGGTGTAGGTAATTACTTGATGTGTTCAACTTATCTATATTGAATTTAAACAATATAAAAAGCCTGTACAGTGGAACTTGTCTTGAGAGAGACCATTCTCATAAAAGACCCCTTGTCTCCTGAGACCATGTGCATCCTTTAAATAAATTCTCTCTTGAATTTGAGAGACCACATATCAGTGGTAGATGGGTTGGTTTATAATCATGATTTGATTGTGAATTTGTGACAGGTCAGCAGAAAATGATCTCAATCTCTCTCTCTTTCTGTCTGTCTCTTTCTCTCTCTCTCTCTCTCTCTCTCTCTCTCTCTCTCTCTCTCTCTCTCTCTCTCTCTCTCTCTCTCTCTCTCTCTCTCTCTCTCTCTATATATATATATATATATATATTCTGTGTGCTAGGCAGAGAATTGCTATGTGCACTAGCCTCTATAGCCTTATATAGAAGTGTATGTAATCTGTTGGGTTGTTTTTTTTTTTGTTTTTTTTTATTTTTTTTTAATTTTCAGCAGTTAATGAATGACCTACATTTGGCAAACCATTCTCCACCTTTCAAATTGTTTGGGTAGCTGACTATTGTGTTGTATATTTCAACAGTAAATATCATGTGCCATGTTTATATTTCGTATGACCACACTGTTGTGTTTTGTGTAAACATACCATTGTTTATAAGATTTGACATATTTCCTGGTTACACAAATACAGTTGTAGAAAAGACATTTTTTCACTTAAAATAACTTATTTGCTGTTTAACATTTTTTAGTGTATTTTTACATTTTTGTGATTTTATCAACAACTGTCAGTTCAGTCATCTTTAGCTATCTATACATTAGAGGTGGGGTGTCACAGGATGTTGTGTTCAAATTTTATTTTTGGCATGAACATATTTTTGTTTTTGTTAATAATTAAGGAGTTAAACAGAGCCATAGGTGTATAAGTACCCAGTTAAATTGCACATGTTTACAACCATAACAACTCTTAAGTTATGGTAGATCATAACAGGTGACAAGCAACTCGTTGGCACAGAAAAGGCAGAACAAGGCAAAATGTTTTATCTGTGCACACCTATTTGTAGAAATCCCTAAGTATTGTTTTGGTTTTTAAACCCGGATTAAACACTTTATCACTTATAGTCAAATTCAGCATATTTGCCAGAGTTATGGGACTTTGCAGTTTTCGTAAATTGATTACCGGTACTTCTTGAGGAGCTCAGTGTATCTCAAACTCTTCTTGTCCATATTGTAATTAATTTTGATATCAATATATTCAAATTATTTTGTATTTTACAGTAAAAATCCAGTCCAGTTTTATCAAAAAGTCATAATTTATAAATCACAAAAAATTAAGACTATTTATCAACTACCATACCCTAACTCAAGTCTTGAGGCATATTTGCACATTTCAAATAAGTTCTTTATAAAGTCAAACTTGCCCATGAAGTCCACTCAAGGAAACAGGTAAAAGTAGCCATTATAAAAAATGACCTTTAGAAAGAGGTTTCTTCATTTTAATAAAAGTTAACAAAGGTCATGATTGAGATGGCCTTTATAGGCAGGTGCCCTTTATACAGAGGTAGCCTTTAATGCAAGTTTAATTGTTTATGAATACTTACACCTGATATATATTTTACAAATTTAAAAAAAAAACACTTACAGCAATAACTTGGGTCTACACTTTGCCTCTGGGTAATCATAAAGACCTGACCTGATTTGGCCATAAGTCACATTCCTAATTCTTTGTAAAACGGTCACAAACTAAGTATGGTCCTAAGACCAACTTTAAGACTTACAACCTTTTCTAAAATGAACCCCATATGTCCATTATTTGCCTTGCTCTTGAAAGAGCTTCTTCAATCATTTCAAGACTTTGCTCGATCAATTTGCTAACTAATTTTCACCAAATTGATTTTCCCTTTTTGAGATAATTTAGCAAGATATCAATATTAATTAACAGATTCTGACATTCTTTTATTGGAAGTAGATCAATTTCATTGTGCATTCAGTTATTACTTTGGAATACATGATGGCCTTATCTCGACACTACTTTATGACACTCTACTTCCGATAATTATTTAATTCGCATTTCATTTATTGTTAACCACTTCTTACCGTAAGGTGAGCTGATGACTGAGCAATTCTGAAGCTTAATCGTTGTCACATAGGCTATCCTCAACTGTGGTTAAATATAAAATGGTACATATAACTGCATCTGGTATAATGAAGAGCTGTACTGTGTACATTCAAATAGAGAAAGACAGACAGAGACAGAATTACAGATCTTCACAGTAGCAATGAAAGTGTTTTTGCCTTTATTACCTGCCTCAATGATAAACAATTAGAGAGAATGGGTTCTGGCCTTTTGAATTGGGAATTTTAGCAGCATTTTATTGAAACTGAGAAATCTGAAATTATGCAAAACTGTTTCAAAATATAAAAACTCTCTTAAAAATCCATTGTCATTTGACTTCAACTGGAAAATTTCAACTGCAAATGGGAAAAACGGATTATATTGTATTAGGAATAGGGCCTTATTTTGGCCCATATGATAGGATGGACAATTACTGAGGTAGGAAGATATTATTTTGCTTTGTCTGTTTGTCCTCCCCCCCATTTTTTTATCTTTGTTTGCAACTCTCTTTTTTTTATCAAATGACAAGTTATTGGATTGTCAAATCTGATTCTTATGTTGGCCAACCTGACAAAATAAAAGGTTATAGAATTGAACTTTGAATAACAATGCTTCTTACCTTCATTACAGATTTGAGTCTAATGCTGGATTCAAACTGATTTGATACAAGAAAGATTGCCAGTTAACTTGTGGAAGTCAGGTCAGGGATTTTCCACACTTACATAGGGGGGGGAGACATCTCCATTTGAGTGCAAGATTCTTGAGTGGGACGTTAAGCAACAATAAACAAACAAACAAACATAGGGGGATGAAATAAGGACCTATTCCCAATTCAAAAATCTTATTTTTTCCCAACTTGCAGTCTGAATTTCCAAACTGAAGTCAAATGACATTGAATTTGAAGAGATTCTTATATATATTTTTTCTGTGTATTTTTAGATTTCAAAATTTCAATGAAATGTTGCTAAAATTCCTAATTCAAAAAGCCCAGGCCCCGTTCCCAAAAGTTCAGGCATCTGAGGTCAAAGGTTGAGTGCTAAATGTTTTTGGTTTGCCCATCAGTTCATTTATTTGTTTCTTTCTTTTAATTAAATGACTTCACTTTCATTCCACAAGTTTTTACTTGATTTTCTGTGATGCTTAATGTCGGTGAAACATACGATTGTTGCCAGCATTTGTCAATATTTGCCATAGTAATGGGACTTTTAATGCTCACAAGTAGAACTGACCTTCATTTTGAATTTGCTATTCTGACAGTTGTATTTACAGTGACAATAAAATACTGTGTAATCATCTTACTTGAAAAAGCTTCATTAAGCTTTACATGTGGGGTCTAATTTATTGACCTTGTGGAACACAGGGTGCAGGCCAAGGGAGATTGATCTCTTCGATTTGGGGGGGCAGACAAGGGGGAGGGATAGTGATCTTGTACTAGTGTTACAATTAGTAGACCATTAATGGGTTTTTTCTTTAAACTTAAGAAATTAAGACTGTGGCAGCAACAATAGCATTTCAGATCATCGTGTCAGCTACCTACACAGTATATCAGCTCATTGTCACCATCTTGCTGTTTTTACAGATAGAAAATAAATCAACTTTTTTTTCTCCTATATGCCTAAGATTAGTTCCAATAAATTAGACTCCCATGGCTTAAAGGAGTTTTTTTTAAATGAGATTCTTACGCAGTGTTTAATTATCATCACTGTATTGGGTGTAGGCTACTTGCATTCATTAGAAATGCAAATTGTACAGTAGGTCAATTTTACTTGCCAGCATTTAGAAATTGCAGTTCATGTAAATGTTTCAGAATGTTATAGCCTTGATATTTCAGAAATTAAAATCAGTTTCTTACGCAGTGTATATTCATTTAGTATTGTCTTATGTAAAATATAGATACAGTTGTAAGAGAGGTTAATAGAAAAGCAATAAGTTCTTGTAAACTTAACTTATTCACCCCTAAAGACACATTTGGACTTGCCTATGTCATTGAGTCATAGAAGAATCCATTGTTTCTATGGCATTGATGAGTTAAATTGGTATTGATATAGTTATTTAAGACCTACTCACACAGAGGGGACTTCTGGAATGTCAAGACATTTGATCACATAGAACATTAAGCCAATGTATTTAGGCTTACTTGCAGGTGTCTGTCTTAGACATATACCCAGTATATCAAGTAGTTTCTGTAATTATGTGGTAGCACTTCACATTATTGACAAAATCCTACACAGATGTAAGACCTATACAATATGTCGATGATCTCGTGCTGTTTTACAGTACATACTATATACATGTACATCCTACGTGCAGTTTTGCAGATTCTCTGGGTTTTGTGGAATGAATTGATCGAGCAAGTGTAATTTTCTTGTTTGAAGGGGTCAGTCAGTTGCTATCTAGGTAAAAAGATGGAATATATTTGTATTTTGTTTGAAGATACATCAGTCAGCTAACCTGTTCATCCATACTTTCATTTGATAAATAATTTTAATGACATAGTGAAAACTTTTAGGAGCATACAATTGCCTCATAAAACCATTTATTCTTTTTTAATATACATGTATATGTACATGTAATTCGGTATTTTCCGATAAATTATTTTCTCTTGATGTAATCTAATTTCCAGCTTTGTATGATCAATTTAAAACTTTGTTTCTATCTATTACCTTGATTTTCTGATTTTTTTCAGTTACAAGTCAATAAATCCGACTTCAGAAGACATCAGAAGTACTAGTTGTTGGACTCTGAAATGAAAGAAAATTTGAAAAACCATATGGAAGGTAAGGTTTGATTATTTTGTGTGTGTAATTTTATTTTGATTGTGATCAGTATTTTTCTGGCTTTGTGAGGCCACCTGACATCTTACTGGGTACTTGTTTATGTGTGTGACTGTGCGCATGCATGTAGATGTACACGTGTGTATGTCTATTTTCATAACTCATAAACATAAAGTACATGTAGGGCTGTAATCAAGACTCGACATTGATGTATCATTGATACAAATTGATTTGAAATATTTATACATTGTTTTTAGTATTGATACATTTGTTATGCATTTCACAGGATGATTTCCTTTTTTTTTTTTTTACAATTTCCATAATTTTCAGTTCTGACTATGAGTATGATATAATTTATTTCAATTGTTCAATTTGTTCAAATGAACAATATTTTCCATGCAAAGATTGCTTTATTTGTTGTGTACAGGAAGTCAAATATACGATAAAACCCCTAAATGTTATCATGAGTCTACAGTTTTCTCCCCGATACAACGCCAACGCCCCGTATCCTAATCTACACCAGTGAGTTGTAAAGGGATATGATATACAGTAGGGATTAAAGATATGAAAAGCACCACACGGCACATTTCAAAAATAATAAACCTTGATATATTGCCAAACCCGTTATACCGCCATGATTAAGGAAAACAAAAGGTAGCGATATATTGGGGGAGAAATGTATTTATTTTGAATGCATTTTATAGAAGTATCATATTATTCAATTTGTCGATAAATCAATATTTTTTTTTTTACTTATCGATATATCAAATCAATATAATATTTCTCATCAGTGATAGTCCGAACTACATGTAGTTTCTGCTAGGGGTATCATAGGTGTCCTGAAGACATAATAACATGGAAGCTATAGCTTCACTATAAGATAAGCATTGTACGTACAAGCATGAAATACCAACAGTTAGCATAACAGATTTATCTAAAATACAACTTGCTCATCCCTATTTGAGATTATATTTAAAATGGTCCATATGATATTCTTTTGTTGATTTAGAAGATCCTATTTCATATTTAGGGGAGAGTTACTATAATTGTTTTGTCATCTCTACAAATGCTGATCAAACCTGACATAGGTGTAAGTAGTGCCCGCAACAATTACAGTCCCTGCCATTTACCTTGCTATATGTAATCATGGTAATTGCTATATAAAGCTGACCCATATATCAAATCACCTTGAGTATCGGGTCAATCCTTCGTTGTGCATACTCTGCTTTATTCTTGAGCATAGAAACTGCGGATAGCGACAAAATTGGCGCCATTGCACATATCTGTAACATGTGTTCATGGTGACTTTGTTGACAGGTATCTCATTTGATAATCTGGTGTCATCACCAAAGGACTTTTCTGAATAACTGGAACAGGTAAATATTGATATACTAATATCTACATGTATATAGGAATGATTGTCAAGTCTGTAAAGTGATGATAATGCTGGCATACTGGCGGTGTCTTAGGCAGCTTCATTTTATAATGGCGACTTGTTGTATATAACAGGATATATATTATACAGAACAATAACGAAAGTGTTCTTATCTGAATAGTTCTTCATGACTATACCAATATCTATTATAATTCTGATATAAGTTCTTGTCATGTGTCAGTCAAATTTGCTTTGGTTTTCAATTGGCGACGTTTAACCTTCAAAGAGTTTGTTGACATTAAGGGCCTTGAACATGTTCGTCTTTTCTTAAATGCAGTACAGAATAGATTCAATTCATTCATTTTTGCTGTAAGTTCATTTTGGGTATCGGTTAACTCATATCACTCCCCCCACCCCCCCTGAAAAACAATGGACTCTTTTGTAAATCAATGATTAAGGTCAGCCCAAATGTGTCTTTAGAGGTGAATGATTTAAGTCTGTTGTTATGTTTAAAATGTAGGTGGATATCTGTAAAATATATTGATATTCCATGTTCTTTCTGTATATTTGTTAGAGGTCTTTAGTTAAATGTGGATATTTTAAGTCAAAATGACTAATATCTCTAGTACTTTGGGGATATCGGCCTGTCATGAGGTTTTAATGTGTCTGTCTGTTTTATTATGCTGTTGTATCTGTTCAGTTCTAAATTGATATCACTTACTGATGCTGTTTATGTAGTTCCATTTTGATACATTGGAACCCCATTTGTCACTGAAGATGGGTGGTTTCTCCCATCACGTCACACTATTTATAGATACCACTTGTTTAATATGTTGTTTCTTGACTGATATCAGCAAATCATGCTTTTGCTCTTTGGATATCAAAGAAATCTTTTCAGATACATATACTGCTATTTTAGCTATCTATAGATATCTCTTTGCATTTGCCATTTATCAGTTTGTAAGAAGATACCAGTAAATCATGTTGTCATCTGTAGTTCTCTGGGGTAATCTAAAATAAAAACATCCATTCCTTGAGTCATTCCTCAATGGATATTGTCAGAAATACTTTTGTATATGTTATACTTTAAATCAAGAAGTCGCGTGTCTGTAGCCAAGTGGTTAGAGCATTTTGCTTTAAACCATGAAGTCTCTCATTTTTTGTCATCAATACTCGGCATGGCTTCGAGCCGCGCCACAAAATAAGCTGGTTTTGTCAGAAAGTTTACCAGTTGTTAATTGTGAAAGGCTGGTGGTCTCTTTCTGGATACAGTGTAACCAGCTTCTCTCCTCCACGGTTACAAACATGCGGACACCATATAACTGAAAACTGATTGCGTGTGGAATAAAATACCATTTAAAAATAAAAAAAGTCTCACCTGTAGTCAGCAGCCTAGCCTAACATCCACTGTAACGTGAGCTGGTTATTTGAGGACGTTTGTCAATTTTCTTGCAGAAGGCCAATAATTTTTTCCTGGGTACTTTGTAACCAGGTATTTCTCCCCTATTAAAACCTTGCAGCCACTGTATCACTGAAAAAAAAAATGAAAAAAGTGTGAGTATGTCTTGGCTGGACCAGTATAGATTGAAGTATCGTAAAGTTCTACTTGACTGTTATGATGTGTTATAGATCTAGTTACAATGTACGTCTGGGCTTGGGCCAATAGGTTAAGGTATTGTAAAGGTTAATTCGACTGACATATGTATCGTAATTACACTATGTCTAAGCATTGTCAGCTAGTAGAAGTATCGTGAAGTTTTGTTTGTCTGCTGTAATTGAAGTATATCAGTAGATCAAAGTATGTTGTAAATTTTCATTTCTCTGCTGTGTGTCATAAATGCAGAATATATCTCGGCTTGGTCAGTAGATACAAGTATTGTAAATTTTTATTTGATAGCCGCCTGTATCATTATTACAGCTATGTCTCGGCTTGGTCAGTAGATTTAAGTATCGTTATGTTCGACTTTGGTCTTTAGACTGAAGAGTCCTAATCTTTCTTTTGACATTATGGTTTTGTCGGTGGAAGCATCATAAAGTCTCTTTTGACATTTGGACTTGGTCGTTGGGAGTATCATAAAGTTTATATCAACATTAAGACTTGGTTGTTGGCAGTATTATAAAGTTTATTTTGACATTTGGGCTTGGTTGGTGGAAGTATTATAAAGTTTATTTTGACATTTGGGCTTGGTTGGTGGAAGTATTATAAAGTTTATTTTGACATTTGGGCTTGGTTGGTGGAAGTATCGTAAAGTATATTTTGACAATGTTTCATATAGTTACACTACTTCTGCACTTTGCTCAATGGGCAAAAAACACCTACTTAGTGGCTTAAACACGAAAGCAAATAATCAAGCGCTTATTTTTCTCCTAATATGTGTGATATATGATGCGACAATATGATACAATTGACTTTTTTCTAGACTGATAATATCAGAAATGGACATCGAGTGTAACTTCAATTTATGCTATATGTAGGGCTAGATATAGGTGAAGGTAAACTTGTGAAGCGGTTGACAGTTACCGCCTTACTTATATCAGCATAAGGGTAATGGTAAATGATTAAGTTTCTATAAATTGGAATATTAGAAATTAGATTTAGTCCTAGTGGTAGGTAAATTATGTCGGAAATGGTTATTACATGTCCCACTTTCATTTCGCTATGGCAAAAACATATGGTGTATATCTGTCATAATAATGGGACTTAGATGTGCAAATCCTGACTGTACATGTCAATGCTTATTTCGGTGTCAATAACAAACATTAAAAAGTGTGGATAATACTGGTTTCAATATTACAGTTGTGTATATAAATATATATTATAAAGCCATAAGCTATTGAGCTAAGTGGCCATTGGCCCTGCATCCGCGATCCGTCCGTCTTCAGTCTGTCGTCCATCTGTCCTGAACAATTCTTTTTACCGCTATTTCTCAGAAAGGACTCCTTGAAATTTGACATGAAGGTTCCCCTTCAGGTTTAGTTGTGCATGTTACATTTTCAGAGAGATTGGAATCCAACATGGCCGACAGGTGGCCATCTTGGATTTTGACCAAAGGAAGTTTGTTACCGCTATTTCTCAGAAAGGACTGAAGGTATCTCCTTGAAATTTGACATGAAGGCTCCCCTTGAGGTTTAATTGTGTGTATTACATTTTCAGAGAGATCGGAATCCAACATGGCTGGTGTGCAGCCATCTTGGATTTTGACCAAAAGAAGTTTGTTACTGCTACTTCTGAGAAAGGACTGAAGGGATTTCTTGAAATTTTACATAGAGGTCTAGTTTTATGGTGGATTGATATATTGTAAAGGTTATTTTAACCCATTCACCCCTAAAGACACATTTGGACCGGTCTTAGTCCTTTATTTCCAGAATATTCTAGAACAGTCTAATATTTTTCAGGGGTTGATGAGTTAACAATGTGTTGTAATTATCATAATGCGTAAGGAGGAAATCAAATGTAGAAGGAATCTTGAAGGTCACCTTTTACAATGCTACATGTTCTGATAGTATATATGTTGAAATGAATGATTTAGCAGATGAACAAATTAATGAGCAAAGTTACATAGATAATAGTCGGTATTGTTCTAATCTATAGCTGACACTGAATCAAACAGACACGTATCAAAAAGTAGTCAGTAACTAAACCTATTAAATGCATGCTCTCGGGATTGATCTTCTTTACAATTACAAGGCAGGAGAGTTGCAATCATGAAGTTATCTGCTATCTAATTAACTGATAAAATAGCCCCAGTTTTCACCTAAATATTTACAGATTTTCTGACAAAGGATTGGCATGAATTATACAAGGAATTGTGAAAACATTATTGATTTTCAGGACACAAGATGTTACATACATTTTGTACATACTGATGGTAGAGCCATAGCTTTCCACTCTCCAAAAAGCCATGGCAGGCACATTGGCTAACCAGGGTAAATAAATCTGTAATTCTTTGTTCATTTCAATATTCAGAAAAAGAAGTCAAATTTATTACAGATTTGGCCCAGGCCGTGATGTTATATTTTGAGTCTCAAATTTCAAAACACTATCACCAACAGGACTGGCACCTATTGCCCTTGGCAACATGCTTCTTGTGAAGTCTGAATGGCTTCCTCATTAAAGATATTTATATGTCTGTCTGTAATATTTGGGGTTTATCAAATAAATGACTTACAAGTGTTCCTTTTCTCAAATTCAAACCAAATTTGGTATGTAGCTTCTCTGACAAATATGATTATAGCCAACATTGAATGATACTTGACAGAGCTATGAGACTTGGGGACAGTCTTTCCAAAAAGACATCTTGTTACCATTACATTACAGTGCGTCCATGTGATTTGTTGATGGGGATGGGTACACAGAATGCAATGAAAATGTCATGTCTGCATGTTTCCCATTTATAATTGTACACTTAATAAAAACAAATAGTAAATAAACAGTAAAAGGTATACATGTATATACCTTTTACTCTTTATTTACTATTTGGCTTTTTAAAGAGTTATTTTCAGCTTTTGATGTAGGAGGTAATAGGCAGGTGCCCATCAATTTCACATTTACAGCATCCCGATTTTAAGAATAATTATACACCAATCAATCAGCATTTACTGTAATGGACCGTTAATTAGACTTCACTTGTGATAAGAGTGATACAAGATTGTTAGAATTAGAATAACAATAATGTACATCACGTTAATCCTGATGTTTTTCGAGTTTCTTTGAAGTGTATATGTACTTATAGGTAAATAAGAGTTTCGTCTAAGAATTTGACAGGAGATAGTACACAGATCTCTAGTTAAAGGCCTTGATGGTAAAGTGAATGAAAGGAGGTACCTCTTTAGTTTTTGGCAGAAAACAAGCTTAAGAATTCTCCATGGTTATACAATCAATTGCTGATCAATTACCTGGATGTTAATCATTACAACTCTACGATGCTGCATGATGTTGTAATGCTACCTGTTGTTGTACGATACATGTACATGGATATGTGTCATGCTTTGATACTTTAAAATGTCTGAAAATTTTCCAAGTTCTCAAAACATCTCTAAAGCAGTACCCTTCCTAGCATCTCCAGGATATTGATATAAAAAATTGTAAAGTTTATGAGCTTTGCAGGCCACAAAGTAATAGAAATCATCATAACTCACATACAGGTTACGATAAAAGGAATGACCATAAAAATAGCAATAATGAAGACTTAAAAATGAATTTCATCGAGAACGAAACGGAGGTTACGTTATATGTATTCGTTGTAACCTCCACGTAACCTGAATGATCGCTCCCATGTTATTTTGTGTAAGGGGATATGTAAAGTAGGATTGGGATTCCAGTGACTTGTTAAGTTAGGGCCTTATTGGCACAAGTACAGTGGAACCTGTATCCGGAGATCATTCCTATAAAAGACCACCTGTCTTCTGAGACCGCATTCTGAAAACCACTTGGGTTTAATAATCCTTCAGATAAAACCTCTTTTGAGAGAAATCCTGTCTTGAGAGACCGCATTTCAGTGGCAGATGGGGCGGTCTCTCAAAATAGGTTGCACTTTGCATATATTTAGAATGATCTGCAAGTCACAGGTCCCTGTGATCAGATTCAGAATTACAGCTGCACCTGTCAGTTTTTGATATTGTTATAATTTGATGGTGATATAAAAATAGATATTTAACATGTGTAACACTTTGACAAGTACAAAATATGAGTTAGCTTAAAAAACATCCATATCAATTTTAAAATCTAGTCTAAAAAATGAATTTGTATGCAGGGAAATGGATCATTTTGTCCATAGGGCACACTAAATGATGAGTTAAACGTATATATATATATATATATATATATATATATATATATATATATATATATATATATATATATATTATATATATATATACATATATATTACAGTACTCTACCTATAAATAGTGAGGTACCTATCAAATAAAGCTGTTATCTATCTTACAATGTGTTGAAAAATGTGATAGAGTATAATGCAAGCATCCCAGTGGATAAACTAAATCATATCAGATGATTGAAAAATATTAAATCTCCCAGTCAGCCTGAAACTGATAATTTCCCATTTCATGTATACCAGTAACTATCCTTGATATTAGGTCTCTGTTTCGTGAGATCAACATGCTAGTTCTCCTTGCGTTCCGTTTTCATGTTTGGCCTGTTCCATTTTATTAGTAAACCACTCCATTTGTTAAACATTGGCATAATATCGTGATTTTTGCAAATCTCGTGAGGAATGTCATGCGTAAATATTTTCAGAATCTTGTCTGTTGCCGAATCAGTTTTGACCCCACCGCTGTATTTTTCTTTGAATATACATTTTTTTTACCTGATAAATGATGACTTTTACAATACATCCAGCAGACTAGAAGTCTGAAGGTCAAGGTCAGAAGGGAAAGGTCTGATGTTATGCAGAAAAAAAATTAAAACTTTCAACTGGCCTGCATGCTTGGAAATGCAAGGAAATGGTTGACCTATTCAGCTATAGGGAGTGTTATTGTTCTCAGTGAAACTAAATTGATAAACTGTCTAAAAATTGTGACTGATACCTTAGAAATTGAAACAACTTGTTTTCTTGGAATGAAAGATTACAAAACCTAAATGTAATTCAATAAGAAAAAGAGTGTCAGTTCCAACAAATCAAATTAAACATTCAAACAAAAATATGTATTGAAATAAACTTATCAACCCCTGAAAAACAATGCACTCTTCTGTAAATCAATGACTTAGATTAGTGCATATGTGTCTTTAGGGAAGAATTAGTTTAACCAACTAAAACGTTTTCCGTTATGTTTACAAAAATAAAAACAACAAAAAATAAATTATGAGGATATGCCTATGATAAATTATGCACTATAATCAGAAATATTGGTTTTGATATGTGCTCGAATTATTGACAAGTAAATAACAGGGATAAATATTAGTTCTGTTAAAACAAAATTGAAGATTATAAAAATATAATTTTGAATAATGTAAATTTACCGAAATGGGCTTTATTGATTGATTCATCAGAATGTCTTAAATGTATGGAATGGCAACAGGCATTTCCATAATAATCTGAAAACATGTAAGTTGTTTACACTGAAATTTTGTTTCAACTCTAATTGATTGTGACAGTATTCAGTCCTTTGATTCATTAGAAAGTCTTAAATGCATGGAATGGCAACTGGCATTTCCAAATTAATTTTGGCTACTAGTATGTGATATTTTGTTAATAACTACTGGATATGTAAAATGTGGTATTTTTCAGTAAATAAAAACATTTTTTGTTAAAAAAAAAAAACCCAAAAAGGTAGAATAATGAAATACTGTGAAAGAACACTTTTAAAGGACAAAAATAAACAGGAGCAAAATATTATAGTATGTATGAAAAGTGTATTTGCCACAATTTTGCTTCAGGAAACATTGAATAGGACAACATCAGCCTACAGCAGTACAGGTCAATTTTGAGTGTTTCAATTTTTGAAATAAATATTGTAGAATTACAGCATTGAATGAGTGCAAAAGCATGACTCTTTTCAAATTTTTGTAGATTCTATTGTTCAATGGAAGGGATGGTAGTTATTTTGTTATTGTTTATTTATAGACCTTGTATCTATGAGGTAATACTTCAGGTATTATCTTTGTTGTATGTAGTGATTATTATAACTGTTTAAAACCAGAGAAACTTAGAAAATGAAAATCATGTCACTCCTCTTCCCTTCCCCCCCCCCCCCCCCCCCCCCCCCCCCCCCCCAAGGAGATAGGAAAACATATTGGCTTTGCCTTAGTTGTCTTGTCACAAAATCTGGTCCCCTGGCTTAGACTATGGGTAATTACCTAGAGATGTGTCATGACCTAACCCTGTGTCATGTATTTAGAGTCACAGTACACCCATGGACAGAGGGGAGGGTTTTGTTGCCAAAACAACATCTAGTTTTATAATATATTTTCTGATCGGTTGTAAATCTAAAGGGAAGCAACCTAAAATACATTGTGTACATATCACATAGATATCAGATATAACAATATTTTTTTATAAGGTACAGTGATAAAGTTGTTGTAGTTAATACAGTCGACACCTATCAACATTCTTGTGTTGCATGGGGCTAGAGATAAACAGTTATTTACGTTTTTCTGGTCCACATCGCCCTGTCAACTGGCTAGAAAAGATACTTGATCATGTGTGAAAAAAGGGAAGGGCGCATATAGGTACTTGGGTGCTTATTTGGTCAAATACGGTACTTTGTTTCAGTACACTTATGGTACACGCTGATGATGCAGATTTATAGACCACCAGCATTTTGTATCATAAATAGAATACCATCAAAGCTATATATAAGATATAACCCTTCCTCATTGAACACTAATCAGTGCTCAGTGAACACAGAAATGTGGTTTATATTTGATACTTTTATACATCTATCTGTAAAACCAAATAATTAAATGGCCATATGGATTTTGGATTGTGCCAAGTTCGCACTAGTGCTACAAACTACCTGTCTTATTTATACAACATACAATTTCAATGATTTGCCGCCTGTGAAGCTGTGTAAATCATTCATACTTTAGAACAGTTTATCTCCCCCACAAATTACATCCTGGGAGTTAAAAATATATCCATTTTTCAACCTATTTGATCAGTTGGAATGTGTAAGAGAAATTGTTCATAGTTAATTTATGTGAAGAGTGTAAAGGACATACATGCTGTGTAATCATAAAATGTAATTAGTGAGTGTGTGAAGTAATTACATAGATGTATAAATATACACATGTATGCTGTTACCACGGTAGAGACTAGAGACCAGTCTCATGAGAAAGTACCACCTGTATTGTTCAACCACCTTCAAAAAGCTTACCGCCTTAGTACTCGGGTGAATAATATAATGTCCCCCACCCCACATTGCCCCCTGCCCAAATATATGTGGCCATGTGCATCAGGGATCAAAATTAAACTCAGCAATCAAGGAGCCATCTGGGCTCATATGGCAGGATTTTTTGGAGCCCATGTCTAAAAGCCCAGAAACTTGCTCTTCGTATGACATGCTATTTAAAAAATCTTACTACGAAAAACACATTTTAAAGTTGTTCATACACTAGCTACATGTAGCAAGGTATACTCAGTTTACAAGAATATCAGTTAAAATTTGTGAAAGTGCAAGATATACCACCAATTTGTCTGTAGCCACCTGGGCTAACACACTATGAAGTCTACTAGCAAAGCTCAGTTTTTACTCCTCATGGGCTACTGGGTCCCTGCTAATTTCTATCCCTGGGCTATGCTGTTTTACCCCTCACCATCCACCCCTTCTGCTTATCCGTCTGAAGTTTAAGTATATGTAAATCCTCCTATGGTATTTGAGTAACAACTTGTTTCTATCACAGAAATATATATTCTCACATAATTAATGCAGATTTATGTATTATGACTCAGGATTTTGACTTTCTTCCTTTTATTTTTTTTTTTTTCATCACAAAATTACAGGGTCAAGAATTTGGTCATTTTTATTGAAATTTCAGTATGAGTTTGCATATATATTAATTTGTGTAATTTCTCATACAGTATTTGAATTACAACAATGATGAGACATTTTGGTATCCTGTTTAACACTCAATATCTCAGAAAACAAGGGTTGGCCCTGCTCTGTTTCTTTTCAATTTTTATAAGATAAACTTTAGCAAAAGACAACATTTTATTGGCACATGAGATCATCTCTCAAGGCAGGTTAAACTGTATATAACTACAGTAAAACCTGCTTTAGGGACCACCTGTGTATAAAGACCGCCGGGTCATAAAGAATGTTTTTTTTGTTGTTCCCAATAGTACCATTTGTGTACAAATCAACCTCTGTATAAAGACCACCTTCCTATAAAAACTGTTTTTGTTGTGTCTGTAAGAGTGTCTTTATATACAAGTCTCACTATACAAATACATGTATATTAAAACACCATTGTCGTGCTGGCCTAGGTCTGTGGAATAAGTCAATATTTGCTGGTGTTCATGAATCAGTTTTGCAGAGGGGAGAATTAATCAAGCCACAGTACAATCAGATGAATGCATCTACAGTGCATTTGTTCTTCTATTTTTTACAACCTGAGTATGCCTACTTTATGATTACAACATATTATAAGCCATGGTTGCTATAGACCAACAAGGTATGCACAGAGTTTGTTCAAACAGACAGCAAATTAAAGTCCTCTGCAGAATTGAATGAATGCACTTTAAACGGATATCTGAAACAAATTAACCTTAGGCCCATGTAAGCCAGACAGATTTCCTGTATTACATCACCTTGAATGGCGAATGATTCAGGGGTCAAACTCTTCAGTCGTCAAAAGTTTGAATTTTTATTTGATAATTTATAACTCTACTTTCCTGATCTTGTATTCTATAGGAATTGGCATGTGTCATCATTTTTACTACGTGCAAATCGTAAGGTGTACAGTGCAAACTTTAACCTTTCTCTATCCAATGAATTAGACAAAACAATCAACGGAGGACATAAATATAGGATCCCAGGGTAAAATGTGATCATATCTATACTGTAGTAGTCGGATAAGACGCGGAAATCTCGGACCAGTGGACGTAAAGTGTTTAACATTATGGATCATAGATTTGCTTCCGATTCAGATGCTGTTAATTTTAAGAACAGTAGGTATTATTACTGTATATGAACATACAAAATAGATTTTTAACTCACCTCTATCAAGTTGAGGGGAAGGGTGAGGGGTGCTTATGCTAACATGGGAGAACCCAGTTATATGAAGATCGATTGGTGTGGGTCAGGATAATACCTACCTTTGTTTCTCATACATCAACTATTCTATACGGCTTATGATTCTTGCTGTGCACATGTTACACTTCAGATGTCGGATTAGCCCTTTTGTTTTTTTTTTGTTTTTTTTTGGGGGGGGGGGGGGGTGAAAAAGTAACCCTGTTTAGATTTATCATTATCTTGTTTTGTAAATGCATATTGGAGGCATTAGTTAATTCTTGTTCTTAATTACCTCTGTACTCTTTTGTGACCTCTCACTAGCCATATGGGTTATTTCATCACAAACAAATATAATTATTGTTGAAGTTACTTTATACAAATGCTCTCTCAACATCCATTGGTCATTTCATCAGACTTTTTTTTTTTTTTTTTTTTTTTTTTTTGGAAGTTTGCAATCCTTTATTTGCTATGGGTCATTTCATCAGAAATCCTTGTAATTTTATATGAATTTACATTTCTCTCTGGAATCCAATAATTTCACATTTTATACCATGTACATTATAGAAGATTGTAAGTATTGATTATAGAACATTTTTACAAACTAACAGTTTTTTCTAACCTCTACTGAAGAATTGTCAGTTTAACAAAATCTGATAGTTAGAATTTAAAATTTATGGGTAATTAGTACTGTAATCAATTAGATAAGATCTTTGTGTGTTACTTTGTAAAAGATGATGGTCAAAAATCACAAAAGGATTAAGAATTAATTTTACACTTAAGGAATCAGTAGTTGTTATTTTGGAGGTCAATTTAAAATTCAAGGTGGCCACCATGACAAACATCTTGAAAAATCATTAAAGAACTGAAACTTCAGTTTCACTGAAAGGATTTGAATGAGGCCAAATAGAATTATTTGGTAGACTGTTAAAAACAAAGTGTATTATTTTCCAGCTAGACTTATTTGCAGCTTTTGTTGCTAGCAGCCATTGTTTATAATTTTTTTTAGAACCACATAGAAATGTACTCCTTAAAACCAATGTCACAAAGATAGGAACCGTGTGCACTAACATTGCCGGGGTGACAGTTTAGGCCCATGGGCATCTTGTTTTAATATTGAAAGGGCCGAGTGGTTTGAACATCGCACTTTAAATCATGATGTCTCTCACCTTGCGGAAGGCCGAAGGTCTCATACCGGGTACATTGTAACCGGGTTCTCTCCAACATTAAAAACTGGTCGCCGCCATATGACTGAAAAATTGTTGAGTGTGACATACGACAATATTCAAATTCAATATATTGAAAGAATATTTTTCAAAAAATGATGTCATCTGATGTACATTGTAATGTCAAAGTTCTTTATCATGGAGTCTCAACCGTGACACAGGAACCCAGTCTTAGATCTTCAGGGGTCGAATTTAGCCGCTTTGTCTCACTTGCCAGTTGAACTAGTTGGAAACAAATTTTACTTAGGTCCTATTAGAAATTCACTAGCCCTAAAGTGGTTATGACGAATTACCAAATTGGCATATATCTACTGAATCAGTACTGAGCTGGCCTGGCTCAGTCGGTAGCGCGCTCGACTCTTAATCATGAGTTTGAGTCCAACCCGTGGCAGGTTGGTTTCCTGTCTGTCGGATGAGTCATTAAAAACCGAGGTCACAGTAGGTGTTGGCACGTTAAAGAACCCTCACTTCTCAATGGCCGTAAATGCCTAGCACAGGCCAAAATTTGAAGCCCTTCACTGGCATTTGGTGACATCTCCATATGAGTGAAATATTCTTGAGTGGGACATTATACAACTATAAACAAACAAATTGAATCAGTATTGTTTTTGTGTTTTATTACTATCATGGGTCAAAGCAACTATGATTTTCTGAATTTGAGTCGAGAAAAAAATTAAGGATCTGATTAGGCAGTTCTTATGTTCAATGTACATTATAAACTTTCATGGCTCATGTTTACACTGCAATGTTTATACAGATTTTCTACTGGTCAACCAGACTAGCTGAAGCATAACCTTGACTAGTCCACTGCAAAAGTAACTGGTCTCGGACTGGTAGACTAGTGCTAATATGGAAACCCTGCATTATTTTCACTTTTAAATGCTGAGTACATTCACCCTGCTTTAAAGTCTAAGATACGTCCTAGACCGATTGGAATTTCAGATCTTTCGAAATCAAGCTAGGGGTATAGTGGTAAATAATTCATCATCACTAGACACGATTACCATACAGTAAACACCTGCTAATATCTCATACTTAATTTTTTGAAAACATTCCTGGCCTCATTTAATGACATTGTATTAAACATACGGGCATTTGTTGCTTAATGGAGTAAGTCTTTGTGTACACTACAGATATGTTTTGTATTTACACCAGCTTAAAGCATTTTTGTTTATCTTTTAGTCATTTGTGAGCGTTTTACTTTATCTGATCTTAAGCATGCCCACTTATCTCTTGGCAAACTGAAAAATAAAAAACCAAGGGTCTTTTATCCAAGGTTTGTTTACATTTTGTATTGTACTTGCACAACAAGAATACACATTAATACAATGATAACAAGTCATTTGTTTACTTTCCTACAGAACTTGTTTAGGGACAGCTTGCAAAGTGTATGATTATATACTTTTGCTCTCCACTTCAAAATGACTCCCTACATCCCTTAAATGTGTTTTGATCTAATTTTGCTTCAAGATTACATTTTAAAGAGTATTTCAGATTAAAAAATAAAAGATTTGTATTGAGCTATTAGTTATCTCCCTTTATGTTTGATGTCACAAGAGGCTTATCATTTATTGACATTGAGATCAAGAGTTATGCTTGGGGACAAATGTTATTAAACATTTGTTACATTGAAGTGCAGATAAGTTATGTACACGTATATTCAAATATATTAGTTGAAATTAATTTCAAATCTTACAACAGGCCTAATTTCAATTAAAAACATGATGGATAGCTTGTGAGTAAATTTTTAACACCATCAAGGTTATTGGTTCCATTTTAGAAATGTAGCATTGAAATGCCAAATTACTTAATTTGTAGTCATTTAAAAAGGACAAGTTAAGGTACTGTAAAATCATATCGGAAAGCTCCATATGTATGATGTTAACGCTGGGGTTCTTATCTTTTTCTCTGGAATTCCCAGTATTTCGGTGGATATACGTCAGAGCCACTTTACAATAATAAATTCTGGTATTTGGTGTTGCACACAGATATTGTGCTTGGCTATTTCTGCCTGCAAAAATATTGAACAGAGCGTTTAATCACAACAGCCCCAACATGTGCCTCTACTTCCTGTTTTGTGTTTTGTAAATGAAAATTGCCTTCTTATCATCTCACAAATTCCCACAGAATTTACTGAATGCAGATCTTGGGTTGCTTTTGTTTTCTGTATTCTATAGCTTTGTTTGTTTACTTTTTTGGTGAATGGAAACAAACATTGACACAAACAGAAATGTGTTAATTGTATTTGTTCACATAGTTTTCAGTCATTTGATGTATTCAATTTTAATGTCGCAAGGAGAATATAAAACTAGCGTAACTGAGTGACAGACTATAGGCATTTTTCAAATTTGGTCCTCATTGACCTAACACAAATATACATCATGAAAAATGTCCATTTCATGATTTGTAATTTGTGTTTTTGGTCATTTAAAATTCTATTTTGATAAAGAGTGATGAGTGATTTTTCTAGCCCACGTTAAGAAATGCCCTGTCTAATCTATATTGTGAAGATTTCATCAGTCTCATTAAGAAACTACATTCTCAGCAAAATTGGGAAAATAAACATCAATTTTGGTGGAAATAATACTTATTATGCAAGGTAATATGGCTTTTAAACAGTTATAAATTCTATGTAAAAATCAACAAGAGTGTTAGTTGAGCTGCATTTTGGTAAACTGACAGAAACTATCATCTTGTGAGTTGTATTATTGCATTTTTTTTTTGGCAAAACTATAATACCTGTAACTTTGGTATTATGTTTATAATATTTTAAACCAACATCAGTTTTCTCACATTTCTAAAAATATTCAGATCCAGTTTGTTATGAATTGGAAATCAAACAGTCTTAAGAGGTAAATACATTATTGGCTAATTTATTTGTTTGTTGTGCTTGTTGTTTATTTTTTTTGTGTTTTTTTTTCTCTTTTTTTTTTGTGTTTTTTTGTTTTGGTTTGTGTTTTTTTGTTAGGGTCTTTTTTTTTTTTTTTTTTTTTTTTTTTGTTTTTTGATCTTTGCTTTTTTTTTTTTTGGTTTTTTTTTTTTTTGTTTTTGTTATTTGTTTGATTTTTGTTTATTCATTTTTTTTAGTTTTTGTATCGTTTTATATTTTTTATTTTTTTTTTTTTTTTTTTTTGTTGGTTTGTCTTTTTTCTTTTTTATTTTGGTGGTTTATTTTTGTTTGTTTTTTGTTTTTTTTTTTGATTTTATTTTTGGGTTTTTTTTTTTTTTGGGTTGTCTTTTTTTTTTTCTGTTTTTTTTGTTGGTTTGGGGTTTTTCTTTGTATTTTGTTGTTTGTTTTTTTTTTTTGCTTGTTTGAATGTTTTTTTCTTGTTTTTTTTTTGTTTTATTTTTTGTTCTTTTGTGTTTTTTTTGTGTGTGGTTTCTTTTTTGTTTGGTTTTTTTTTTTTTTTGTTTTTTTAGTTTTTGTTATTTGTTTTTTTTTTTAGTGGTTTTTATGTTTTTTTTTTTTTACATGTGTTTGTT
>BROG01000191.1:0-417500 GCA_030159075.1 Atrina japonica | reverse complement strand
TTTTTTTCTTTCTTCTTTTTGTTTTTTTTGTTTTGTTTTTTTTTTTTTTTTTCTTTAGTTTTTTATTTTATGTTTTATTTTTTTTTTTTGGTTTTTTTGTTGTTTATTTTTTTATTACTTTTTTTTTGCTTTTGTTTTTTTTACTTTTTTTTTTGTTTTTTTTCTTTCTTTTTGTTTTGTTTTCATTTCTTTTTTTTTTTTGGTTTTTTGTTTTTGTGCTCTGTTTTTTGATTTGGTTTTTTTTTTGTTGTAGTTTTTTTTTTTTTTTTTTTTAATTATGCTTTATGTATTTGTTTTTTTTTTTTGTTTTTCTTTTGGGCTTTGTTCTTTTTTTTTTTTTCTTTATTTTTGGTTTTTTTATTTTTTATTATTTTTTTTATTTTTTTTTTTTTTTTGTGGTCTTTGTTTTGTTTTGTTTTGGTTTCTTTTTTTTTGTTATTTGTTTCTTTTTTACGTTTTTTTTTTTTTTTTGTTAGTTTGCATTTTTTTTGTTTTTTTTGTTTTTTTTGTTTTTTTATTTTTTTTGTTTTTTTTTTTTTCTGTTATGTTTTTTGATTGTTTTTTTATATTTTTTTTTTTTTTTTACTGATTTTTTGTATTTTTTTTTTTTTGTTAGTTTTTTGTTGTGTTTTTGTATTTCTTTTTTGAGTTATTTATATTTTTTTTTTTTTTTTTTTTTTTTTCAGTTTGGTTTTTTTTGTTTGTGTTTGTTTTTTAATTTTGTTTGTTTTTGATGGTTCTTTTTTGATTTTTTTTTTGTTTGTTTTTTTTTTGTTTTTTTTTTTTTGTTCCGTTTTGTCTATTAATTTTTTTGTTTGTTTTTGGTTGTTTTTTTTTGATTTTCTTGGATTGTTTTTTATTTTGTTTGGTTCGGTCTATTTTTGTTCTTATCTTTTTGTTTTTGATTTCTGTTGTTTTTTATTTTTTTTGTTTTTTTTGTTTTTTTTTTTTTTTTTTTTTTTTTTTTTTTTTTGTTTTGTTTATTTTTGTTTTTTTTTTTTTTTTTTTTTTCTATTCGTTTTTGTTTTTTTTTTTTTTTTTTTTTTTTTTTATTTTTTTTTTATCTTTTGTTTTTTGTTTTCTGTTTTGTTTTTTTTGTGTTTGTTTTTTTGGTTAATTTTTGGTTTGTTTATTTAATTTGTTTTTTTTTTTTGTTTTATTTTGGTTTTTTAGTGTTTATTGTTTTTTTTTTTTTGTTGATTAGTTTTTTTTTTCTTTTGTTTTTGGTGTTTTTTTTTGTTTTTTTTTTTTTTTTTTTTTTTTTTTTTTTTTTTTTTTTTTTTTTTTGTTTTTTGTTGTTCTTTATTTTTTTTGGGTTTTTTTTTTGACTCTTTTTTTTTTTTCTTTTTGTTGGTTTTTAGTATTTTTGTTTTTTTTTTTTTTTTTTTTTTTTTTTTTTGTTTTTTTTTTTTTTTTATATTTTTGTTTTGTTGTTATTTGATTTTTGCTTTTTTATTTTTGGTTGTTGTTTTTTTTTTTTTTTGTTTTTTGTTTTTGTTCGTCTTTCCTTTTATTTTTTTTTTTTTGGTTTTTTTTTTTGTTAATAAAGTTTGTTTGCTTATTTTTTTTTTGTTTAGGTTATATTTTTTTTTTTTTTTTTTTTTTTTTAGTTGTTTTGTTTTTTTGTATTTTTTTTTTTTTTTTTTTTGTTATTTTTTTTTTTTTTTTTTTTTTTTTTTGGTGTTATATTTTTGTTTTTTTTTTTTTTTTTGGGTTTTTGATTTTTCTTTTTTTTTGATTGGTTTTTTTTTTTGGTTTTTTTTTTTTTATTTTTTGTTTTTGTGTCTATTTTTTCTTTGTTTGTTATTTTTTCTATTTTTTTGATTGTTTTTTTTTTTTTTTTTTTTTTTTTTGTTTTTTGTTTTTTTTTGTCTTTTTTTTGTTTTTTTTTTTGTGTTTTGTTTGTTGATATTTTTTTGGTTTTGTTATTTTGAGTTTTTTTTTTTTTTGTTTGTTCGTGATTTCTGGTTTTTTGTTTGGTGTTGTATTGGATTTTTTTTTTTTTTTCTTGTTTCGTTTTTTGATTTTTTTTTTTTTTCGTTTTTTTGTTGTTTCTTGGTTCTTTTTTTCTTTTGTTTTTTTTTTTTTTTTTGTATTTTTTTGGGTTTTTTTTTTGTTTTTTGTTTTTGATTCTGTTTTTTTTTTCTTTTTTTGTTTTTTGGTTTTGTTTGTTTTTTTTTTTTTATTTTTTTTTTTTTGTTTCTTTATTTTTTTTTTTTGTTTTTTGTTTTTTTTGGTTTTTGTTTTTTTTTTTTTTTGTTTTTTTATGTTTTTTTTGTTTTTTTTGTTTTTTTTTGATTGTTTTTTTGGTGGTATTTTTTTTTTTGCTTTTTTTTTTTTGGTCTTTTATTTTTTGTTTTATTTTTTGCTGGTTTTTTTTTTTTTTTTTGCTTTTTGCTTTTTGATTTTGTTTTGTAATTTTTCTTGTTTTTTTTTTGTTTTTTTTTTATTTTTTTGTTTTTGATTATTTTGGGTTTGTTGTGTTTTTTTTTAGTTTTTTTTTTTTTTTTTTTTGTTTTTTTTGATATTCTTTTTGAGTTGGGTATATTTGTTTTTTTTGTTCTTTTAGTTTTTTGTTTGTTTTATTGTTTGTTGGGGTATTTTTTTTTTTTATATTTTGTTTTTTTTTTTTGTTATTTTTTTTTTTTTTTTTTTTTTTGTTTGTCTTTTTATTGTTTTTTTATGTTTTTTTTGGAATTTTGCTGTTTGTTGTTTTTCAGTTTGTTTTTTTACTTGTTTTTTTTTTTTTTGTTTTTTTGTTTTTTTTGTTGTTGGTTTTTTTTTGATTTTTTTTTGTTTTTTTTTTTTTTGGTTGTTTTTTTTGTTTTTTTTATTTTTTTTAGGTTGGTTTTTGGTTTATTTGTTTTTGTTTTGCGTTTTGATTTTTTTTGGTTTTTTATTTTTTTTTTTGTGTTTTTTGTTTTGTTTTTTAGTTTTTTTTGTTTTTTTTTTTTGTGTTTTTTTTTGATTTATTTTGTTTTTGATTTTATTTTTGTTTTGTTTTTGTTTTTTTTTTTCTTTTTTTTTTTTTTTGTGTTTGTTTTTATTTTTTTTTTTTTTTTTTTTTTTTTTTTTGTTTTTTTTTTTGTTTGGGTCTATTTTTTTTCTTTGTTTTTGTTTGGTTTTGTTTTTTTGTTATTGTTTTTGTTATTTTTTTTTTTGTTTGTTTGTGATTTTTGTATTATTTTGTTTGCTTTTTTTATTTGTTTTTGTTGTTATTCTTTTATTTTTTTTTCTTGTTGTTTTATTTTGTTTTTTGATTTGTTTTTCTTTTGTATTTATTTTTTTTTTTTTGTGATTGCTTGTTTTTTTTTTTTTTTTTTGTGTTGTTTTGTTCAATTTGGTTTCGTTTGTTTTGTTTTGTTTTTTTTTTTAGTTTTTTTTTTTTTTTTTTTTTTTCTTTTTTGTGTTGTTTTTTTTTCGTTTGTGGTTTTTTTTTTGATTGATTTGTTTTTTTGGTTTTTTTTTTGTTTTGATTATTTTATAGATTGTTGTTTTTGTATTGTTTTGTGATTGTGTTTTTTTTGTCTTTTTTGTTTGTTGTTTTTCCCTTTTTTTTGCTTGCTTGTTTTTTTATTTTTTTTTGTTTTGTTTTTTTGTTTTTCTTTATTGTTTGTTTTTATTCTGATATTGTTTTTTTTTAGGGTTTTTGTTTTTTTTGTTTTTGGTTTTGTTTTTTTTTTCCTCTTTTTTTATTTTTTTTTGTTTTTGTTTTTTTTTTTTTTTGTTTTTCGTGTTGCTTTTTCGGTTTTTTTTTTCGCTTTCTTTTTTTTTTTTGTTTTTTTTTTTTTTTTTTATTTTATGTTGGTAGTTTTCTATTTTGTTTTTGTATATTTTATTCGTTTTTAGTGTTTTTGGGGTTTTTTTTTGTTGCGCTTATTTTTTTCGTTTTTTGTGGTGTTATTTTTTTTTTTTATTTTTGTTTTGTGTTATGTTTTTTATTTTATGTTGTTTTTTCCTTTGCTTTTGAATTGTTTTTTTGTTTTGTTTTGTGTATTTTTTGTTTCTTTTTTTTTTTTGGATTTTTTTTTTTTTGTTTTTTTTTTTTGTTTTTTTTTTTTTTGATTTTTTTTTTTTTTTTTTTTTTACTTTCTTGTGGTGTTTTTTTTTTTTTTTTTGGTTTTTCTTTTTTTTTGGATTTTTGTGTTATTGGTTGAGTTATTTGTTTTTTCTTTTGGGTTTTTGTGTTTTTTTTTTTGTTATTTTTGAGTTTTTTGTTTTTTTTTCTTTTCTAAGGATTATGTGTTTTTGTGTTTTTTTGTGTGTATTGTTTGATTGTGTTTTTTTTGTTGCGGTTGTTTTTGATTTTTTTTGTGTTTTTTTGTTTTTTTTTTTTTTTTTGTTTTTTTTAGTTTATTTTTTTTTTTTGCTTTGATTTTTTGTTTTGTTTATTTATTGGTCGAGGTTGTTTTTAGTTTACTTTTTTTTTTTTTTCTTATTCTTTTGACTTTTTTTTTTGTTTTTTTTGTCTTTTTTTTTTATGTTTTTTTTATTTGTCTGTTTTTTTTGGTTCTTTTTTTTTTTCGTTTTTGTTTTTTTTTTGTTTATGTAGGTTTATGTTTTTTTTTTTTTCTTTTTTTTTGTTTTTGGTCAGTTTGTTTTTTTTTTTTTTGTTTTTTTTGGTTTTTTCTTTTTTTGTTATTTTTTGTTATTTTTTGTTTTTTTTTTTTTTTTTTTTGTTTTTTTTTTTTTTTCGGATTTTGTTTTTTTTGTGTTTATTTTTTTGGAGTTTTTAGTTATTTTTATTCTTTTGTGTTTTTTGTTTTGTTTTTTTTGTTTTTGGGGAATGTTTGCTTTTCTTTTTCTTTTTTGTTTGTTTGGTGGTTTTTTTTATTTTTTTTTGTTATTTTGGGTTATTCTTTTGGTTGTTTTTTTTTATGAGTTTTTTTTTTGGTATTTATTCATTGTTTTTTTGGTTTTTTGATTTTTTTTATGTTTTTTTTTTGTTTTTGTTAGTTTTTGTGTTGTTTTTTTGTTTTTTTTTGGGTCTTTTATCTTGTTGTTTGTTTATTTTTGTGTTTTTTGTGTTTTTTTTTTTTTTTTATTTTTTTGGTGTCTTTTCTTTTTTGATATTTTTTTTTTTTTTTTTTTTGTTTTTTATTTTTTTTTTATTTGAGTTGTTTTTGTTGTTTCTTTCTTTTTGTATTTATTTGTTTTTTTCGTGTTTTTCTTTTTTGTTTTTTTTTTTATCTTTTGTTTTTTTTTTTTTGTTTTTATTTTTTTGTTTTTTTTTTGTTTTATTTGTGTTTTTTGCGTTTTGTTTCAATTTTTTTGTTTTTTGTTTTTTGGTTTTTTTTATTTATTTGTTATTTTTTTTTTTTTTATTTTTTTCGCTTGTTTTTTCGCTTTGCTGTGATTTTTTTTTGTTGTTATTTTCTTGTTTTTTGATTTTTTTTTTTTGTTTTTTTTTTTTTTTTTTCTATTTATTCTTTTCTTTTTTTTGTGTTGATTTTTCGTTTTTTTTTGTTATTTTTTTGTTTTTTTTTTTTTTGTTTTTTTTTTGTTTTTTGTCTTCTATTGAGGGTTTTTTTTTTTATTTTTTTGTATTCGTTTTTTTTTTCTGTTTGTTGTTTTTTTAGTTTTTTTTTTTTTTTTTTTTTTTTTTGTTTTTTTTTTTCTTTGTTTTTTTTGTTGTTTAGTTTTGATTGTTGTGTTGTTTTTTTGCTTTTCTTTGTTTTTTTTTTTTATTTGTTGTTGGTTTTAGGTTGTTTTTTTTTTTTTTGTTGTTGGTTTTTTTGTAGTGTGGTTTTCTGTTTTTTTTTTTTGGTTAGTTTTTTTTTTTTGTTTGAGGGTTTATTGTTTGTAGTTGTTTCTTTATTTTTTTTTTTCGTTTGTTGTTGTTGTTTTTTTTTATTTCTTTTTTTTTTTTGGTTTTTTTGTTTTGTTTTTTTTTTTTTTTTTGTATTTTGGTTTTTTTTTTTGTTAGTTGTGCTTTTTTTCGTTTTTTTTATTTTTTGTTTATTTTGTTCTTCGGTTTTTTCATTTGTGTTTATTTTTTTTTTGTTCTTTCTTGTTTTTGTTTTTGTTTTTTTTTAGTTGTGTTTTTTTTTTTTGTTTTGTTATTTGTTTTTTGTTCTATTGTTTTGTTTTTGTTTTTTCTTTTTTTTTTTTTCTTGATTAATTTTTTTTTTTGTTTTTTTGTTTTTTTGCTTCTCTCTTTTTTTTTTTTTTTTGCTTTTTTGTTTCCTTTTATTTTGTGTGGGTTTTTGGGTTTTTTTTTTTTTGTTTGTTTTTTCTTTTTTGTTTTCTTTTTTTTCTTTAATTTTTTTTTTTGTTTTTTGTTTTTTGTTTTTTTTTAGGATGGGTATTTTGTGTGTTTTTGTTTGTTTTTATTTTTTTGGTTTTTTTTTTTTATTCTTTGGTGTTATGTTTTTTTGGTATTTTATTGTTTTTTTGGGTTTGTTTTCGGATGTGTTTGTTGTTTTTTTGTTTTTTTGTTTTATGTTTTATTTTTTTTTTTTTTTTATTTTTTCTTGTTTGAAGTTGTTTTTTTATTTTTATTGTTTATTATTCTTTTTTTTTTTGTTGTGGTTTTTTTTGTTTTAAGTTGTTTCTTGTTTTGCTTTTATAGTTTTTTTGGTTTTTTTTTTTTTTTTTTTTTTTTTTTTGTTTTTTTTTATGTTTGTTTTGGTATTTTTTTTGTTTTTATTCTGGTTTTTCTTTTTGTTTTTGCATTTGTTTGGTTTTTTTTTTTTTTATTGTATATATTTTTTTTATTTTTTTTTTTTGTCTTTTTTTTTTTTTTGCAATTTTTATTATGTTTTTTTTTTTTTTGTTTTTTTTTTCTTTTGTTTTTTTTTTTTAATTGTTTTTTTTTTTGTTTATATTTTTTGGTTTTTTTTTTTTTGGTTTTCGTTGTTTTTTTTTTTTTTTTTGTTTTTTTTATTTGCTTTGTGATTATTTTTTTTTTGTGTTTTTTTTTTGGTTTTTTTTATGTTGTTTGTTTGTGTCTTTTTTTTTTTTTTTTTTTTTTTTTTCGGTTTTGTTTCATTGTTTGGTTTTCGTTTTTATTTAGTTTGTGTTTTTTTTTTTTTGTCCTGTTGTTCTTTTTTTTTGGGATTTAGTTTTTTTCAGTTTTTTTTGTTTTTTTTTTTATGTTTTATGCTTCTTTGTTTTTTTTTTTTTATTTTTTTTTTTGTTTTCTGTTTGTTTTTCTTTGTTTCTGGTTGATGTGTTTTTTAGTTTTGTGTCTGGGTTTTTTTCTATATTTTTTTGTTTTGGTGTTTTATTTTTCTAAATGTGTTTTTGGTCTTGTTTTTTTGTTTTCTTTCTTTTTAATTTTATTGTTTTCTATTTTTTTAGGGTTTTTTGTTTTATTTGTTTTTTTTTTTTTATTTTTTGTTTTTTTTTGATCATTGAGCTGCATTTTGGTAAACTGACAGAAACTATCATCTTGTGTGTTGTATTTATTGCCATTTTTTTTTTTGGCAAAACTATAATATCCTGTAACTTTGGTATTATGTTTTATAAATATTTTAAACCCAACATCAGTTTTCCATTTCTAAAAATATTCAGATCCAGTTTGTTATGAATTGGAAATCAAACAGTCTTAAGGGTAAATACATTATTGGCTAATTTATTTGTTTTGCTGAGCACTAATTTAAACCTCCGCCACAGGTGTATGGTATGTTTGCTTGAGAGTAATGCTGATAAGTAACATTGAAAGTCGTTAAAGGTCAAAGGATGCTGAGGAAAGAGATCAGTTGCACGTAGGTTGGTCACAAATGTGTTTTTGATCATCAGAATCTTTGCTGTATTAGAGAAAATGTGTTTTTAATGAATTGCTGCAAATTGATTTAATATTTCTTCATTAGCTAAAGCCACTAACTAGTTGATTTTTTATGGGATGTTAATCTTTTTATTCCAGATAGATTACGGAATATTGTTTTATCATAGAGGTGGTGTGTTATGTGTTTTTGTGGTTGATTTGTCAGAGCACACCAAGACTTTATAATGGATATAGATCAAGGAGACATTTGATAAAGACCAGAATTTGATATCATCAACTCGTCAGCAATACACCATACAATGACACATGACATTCTGACAAATATATAGATTAAAAAACATCCACCACCACTCCTCCCCCCACACACCCCCAATAATAAAAACCGCAGTAAAGCAGGATATAAAGTAATGTTAAAAAACACTGGATTTAGATCTGTTTTGTTAAGTCATAATGAAAATAATATCATTTAGAAGTGGTTTACTGCATTCATAAGTAATGATAATCTTGTATTGGTCACGAGAGAACCTGCACTTACACGTAGGTGGTCACATGGCTGCTGTCAAATGTGAGGCTGCACTTATTAGAAATTGCATCAGTGGGACCATCCCGCGTATAATACAAATATGTCTTCCTCTTTATATTTAGAGAAATGACTGAGCCGAACAAAAATCTTGGAATTTCTTTTATTAAGCAGACTTTCTATATCATATTGTTCATACAAGGAAACAATAAAAGTCTGCTACCATTTTACAATAAGATCTGTCTAAGATTAATTCCATGGGACCTGTGAAAAAAAAAAATGTTACATGTATATCAGTACAGAAGAACATGTCTTGAAAGACAACAATCAGACAATAGATTGTTAAACAATTCTTTCATTATGGCCTTTCTTAAGAGACCACCTGTCTTGAGAGATGGTATTTCCATAACAGATTGTATTGGGTGGACAGTCTGTCAAGACATGTTCCTCTGTATTACGTTATACATTTTCATGTTTAATTGTCCATAGGAGTTGACACACTGCAAGTCTAATGCATAAAATGATAAAATACAAGGATAATGCATGCCAGGACATTGATTAAGTTGGTTATAAGCAAATATTTGTTAGACCTGACTTGGTTCATTATAGGAAGGTTTTACTGTATTTTCACTTTACATTCAATTCATTGTGTCATATGCTCTTTTGAAAGATGTATTTCATTGTTAATGTCTTTACTGTACCAACTCATAAGAAGTTATAAAACAGATCTTAAAAATAAAGGTTTAGACAACATCTTTCTTTTGCAAAACACCTCCCCCTCCAAAAAAACAAAAACAAAACAAAAACAAAAATTACGAAATTGCATAACATAATTACCACAGAACTATTTGTTGCCGTATTTCTTAGATGTATTAACTATGAAAGAATCATACTGCTGTGGCATATGCACAGTGTAACATCTGTAAATCCAAAAATAAAGAACTCGCAGAGTATGAAAACTACACCTCGTTGTAGGATATAGATAGAACAAGGTATCTACTTACTTACTCTGTCAGCCTTGTAATAAATATTTGCAGTACAGCTTGTAAATGTATACCTGTAGAATCTGTCAAAAACAGGTGGATTTTGGAATGTAATTGTACAATCTGATTGGCTGATGCTTGTGAGAAATCGGATTCAGTGTATAGTATCACCAAGCAGCTAGTCTTTATAACCAAGTACCTGACTATAAATCAGATTCATTAACTCTGGTGAAACCTTCTGAATTCATGTCGGATATTAGGAGAGATAATTTGATATTGCTTTGCTGATTGGAAATAAAGTGTCCAACAGTTTCTATATCTTCGTCAGTGAGATTTGTGATGAAATACGTTATCAGTGACGATTTACTTTTATATATTGCAGCCACTTCTAATGGTGACGCCATGCCTCCACATCAGCAAACGGAAGCAGAACTGAGAAGTTCACCAGTGTTAAATAAGAAAATGGAAAGTGATAACACAGGACTGATACTAAGAAATGGATCTTTAAATAATAACGCCAATGAAAAAGAAATGGTGAAAATCGACCAAGATCATGTCAATCTGAAAAAGCGTGTTGGATTGATGTCCGGGGTTGGTTTGATTGTGGGAACAATGATAGGTTTGCATAAATTTTCTTTTTCAATTTTTAGATGTTTGAAAATAATAAAAAAAAAAATTGATGAAAATTCATAAATCCAAGAAAAATGTCACAAAGATGGCATATGTTGCTTTAACTGTTAGAAAAACGGTAGGTTTGGATTGTTTTTTATTTTCAATTTTTTAGTGGTGTGGAAAATGAAAGATCTTGTCAAAAAGTAATTACATGTATTACCAAACAATTTAAAATATTGTTATATAAATACATAAAATATTATTATATTCATTTCAAGTACATTAATTTAAGTTTCCTAAATATGAATTAAATTTTTTTTTTTTAAAAAAGCAATATTTTAATGAGGAAATATCAGAAAAAGTTGAATTTATGAATGAACAAAGAGTACATGTATTATTTGGTAATATTTTATTAGCATAAAATAAAATCAATATGATTCAAATTGAAATATAAAAATTTTGCAGTTTTGAAATTTTATATATTTAACGTAAAATCAAAACAACCAAAATTTTATCTGTATTGAAATTTGAATTTTTCTATACTGAGTGTAAGTTAAAATGTGGTATTGCGATCTTAGATGAATTTAATTATGGTTAATATTCAGCAATATTTGCCAGAGTTATGGGACTTTGATATCTTCAAGAATCATCAAATTCTCATGGGGAAATTGTGTTTCTAAAACATACTGTGTTCTTCAGAGTTATTAAATGCTTTGAAATTGTCAATTGTCTTATTTCAATACATTGCTGTTTTATTTCATGTTGCTTTTGGTCATGTAGACATTTCAAAAATTCCAAATTTCTTCCCCAGAATTGTGGAGCCAATTGTTTTCAAATTTTGTATATAACGTCCATAGGGAAAGGGTAAAATAGGTTGTGAATTTCAGATTTTTATGTAAGTAAGGCTGGAAAACATGTGACAGACCATGTCCATTTGTCCTTTTCTTTATTAGAATGGAACCTGTCTTGAAAGACCACCATCATCTGCCATTGAAATATGGTCTCTCTCTTAAGAGATTCTATTTAAAGGACTATTCAACTACAGTGTAACTTCATCATCTGCCACTGAAATATGGTCTCTCTCTTAAGAGATTCTATTCAAAGGACTATTCAACTATAGTGTAACTTCACCATCTGCCACTGAAATATGGTCTCTCTCTTAAGAGATTCTATTTAAAGGACTATTCAACTACAGTGTAACTTTACCATCTGCCACTGAATATGGTCTCTCTCTTAAGAGATTCTATTCAAAGGACTATTCAACTAAAGTGTAACTTCACCATCTGCCACTGAATGTGGTCTCTCTCTTACGAGATTCTATTCAAAGGACTATACAACTACAGTGTAACCTCACCATCTGCCACTGAAATATGGTCTCTCTCTTAGGAGATTCTATTTAAAGGAATATTCAACTACAGTGTAACTTCACCATCTGCCACTGAATATGGTCTCTCTCTTAAGAGATTCTATTCAATATATAAAGAACCCCTTAGTGACACAACAAAATCAGTCTTTATAGGGAGGTGGTCTTTATATAGGGGTTGATTTGTACACAAATGGTACTAATGGGGACAGCAAAAAACGGTCTTTATGACCAGGGGGTCTTTATACACAGGTGGTCACTAAAGCAGGTTTTATTGTAAGTGATTTGTAGATCTCAAAATGAGAATGTGGTCTCAAAATACAGGTGGTCCTTAACCTTTATGACAGCAGTCTCTCAAGACAGGTTCCACTATATCATTTTTGTTTATTCAAAATCATATCTATCTAATGTCAGTCCGATTGATTTGAGATGAAATGCCTTAAGATTAGCTTACAAATGTTTTACAAGTTCTTATGCACTTATTTTCTCATAGATAGGAAAACTCAAAATACTTAAATCAATGTATACTGTAGACCAATCACAGATACATTGATTTTTTGTCAGTTTTGTGCTTGATTATACTGTGTATTGGTTTGTGCATTTGGCTATGGGCAAATATTACAGTTTGCTGTTTACGTGATAGAAATGTCCATATCAAATGGATAGTAAATGTGTACATTGTATGAAAGCTATAAGACAGCATTTGCAATAGGAAATACATCGGCAAGATTTCGGAACTGGGATACGGTAGTTGCAGCTTATTTTTCTGACATTTACGTCCAAAGTCTCGCTATAAGGAAGGTCTTAATATAAATCTTTTCCCTATTTTGGTCAGTGGCTAGACATTCAAAGACTGGTTAGATTAATTTGTCTGAACATCTTTTGCCAAATGAACATTAGAAACAAAAGAAATAAAGCATTATTGACAGGTGACCAATTAATTTCGGTGACAGGAATCTGTAGAGTTAGACATAGGGCCATCAAACTTAAAAATTAATGCAAGTCCCCAAAAAAGTATTCTGAACATGGTCTGCTGAGCCAATCAGATTTCATGATTAGCTGAAGTTGAGTAAATTATCAAATTTGAGTAATTCTATGGATTGATCAAGGTTGGGGGAGCCTTTCTGGTGCTTGTTCTCTTTATACAGTAAAACTCAGAAATATTGAATCGAAGGGGAATGAATTTTCTTTCAAATAAACCAGTTTTCAAAATAATAGCAATAAATAAATTTGGCCAGGGAATCAAAATCATCCAAATAAAGCGGGTTTCAATGTAACAGGGTTCAATATACTGTATCGTATACCCCTTGAGTACAAACTTACGTCCATGTGTATTATATAACAGGCAGATATAGATCACTAGATTACTATTATCATTTTTTTTTTATCTTTTAATAATCATTTCTTAACCTTTTAAACTTAAAGACCATAATAAACTGGCCTTGCAACAGAAATGATGTCCAAAGTCACCATATTTACTTCAATACTCAGGCTCAACTTTATTTTTATCATTTTTACTATACAGTTGTTCGTAAAACTTCCAGATGCCATTGTGACTGAATAGGAAACACTTTATTATTTAAAACATTTATTTTCCTGTACAAGTTATATACAGTAAAAACTGCTTTAGGGACCACCTGTGTATAAAGACCACCTGGTCACAAAGAATGTTTTTTTTTCTGTCCCCAATAGTACCATTTGTGTACAAATCAATCTCTATATAATGACCACCTCCCTATACAAGACTGGTTTTCTTGTGTCCCTAAGGAGGTTGTTATATACAAGTTTCACTGTATACCTTGAAATGTACCAAAATTATGTACTCAAATTACCTTTTTGTTTTTCTTAAAAGAAGCAATTTTTATCATTATTTTACATTTGTATGTCACAAATATACATAATTTGTACAACAGCGTTCAGTTGTGGCATAGATTCTGTATATTTTGTATTTTCATCCTAAAATTCATAAAAAATTAGTTGAGCTTGTATATTGATTACCAGGTAAATTTGGTGTCTTCAGCATATCATTTGGCTACCTGTAGGTGAAAGGGTAAATATACATGTGGCACATGTTGTTTTTGAAAATTGTAGTGTGTCATTCTCTCAATACAGGTTCAGGAATATTCATATCACCAAAAGGTGTATTAGCCGGCACAGGATCAGTCGGAGCAAGTTTAATCGTATGGGTAGGGTGCGGACTCATATCCTTATGTGGTAAGCATTCTCTTCTCATAGCAGTTTAACAAATTTATGCTTTTACAGCAACATTTTTGTACAGTTGTTTCTGATTGGTTTATTTCTAATTGTGTATATGTATATCAATAAGGTTGTGATTGCATTTTGAATTCCAAGGGAGGTAATTACACTCGTCAGTACATAAGTTATTACTTTTACTCTTCACATTACACATAGTCTAGGTGCTTAAGATTTATTTCACCAACATCTATTTCATACATTATATATCATTTACAATAAGTACATATTATGTTAATCAATTGGTCAACTGTCCAATCATGTGACTTAGGCGAAATTGTTGTTTGTTTTTAGCACTTTGTTTTATGAATAACTGACATATGTGAGTTCTATTTCAGAGTTTTGCTTGAATTACGGATGATCTCATTAATATTTTGTTCATTTCATTTTTGAGTGTTTTTCGTTATATCACGTCCTCATGTTTTTGTTTCATAGAAATTTGATATTTACATATAATATTAGTATTACCAACTCTATATATACATATATATATATATATATGTACACCTATGTATAGTATAAATGACCCATTTGTATTCAACACTTTTCTTACATAGTATACTATATACTCTTGCATGATTCCAGTTAGAAAAATTTTTCTTCAGTAGAAAATTGGGGGGGAAATTTTTCTGATTTTCTCCCTTTTGGATCCTTTAACAGAAATATCAGGGGAGGTAACTTTATAGCAGATAATAATGTATGTTATTGTTTTGAAATTGATTTGCAACTATTTTGAGAATCAATGTGATGTAAGTATAGAATGATATTTTTGCATACTCATTTTTCAATTCCCCCCTCCCCCACCACCTAAAATTGGAATTTTAGATTTTTAACATTTAGGTAAAAATGTAGAAAATATTTGCGTATAGGTGTAAAGTGGAACCTCGCTATTAAGACCACACAACAGACTGGCACAAAGTGGTCTGATTAGTGAAGTAGTCTCTTGAGTGAGGTTCTGTACCTATTGAATATTTATTAAGAAACTGATTACTTGTGGACTGATTTGCGAGGTGGTCTTTAGGCAAGGTTCCACTGTTTATTATGTTTTGCTCAGATTCTTGGTACAGTTGAAATGAATTCATTTGTTTATTGATTTTGTTGCAAAGTTTCTTTATACAACACATGTTGATATAAATCATAGTAAAATTTTTCTATGAAGAAAATAGTTAATTTACAGCAGATGAAACTAGGGATTAATTAGTTAGTCTTGCTAAAGCTACGGGCAAAGGTTACTTGGAATTATTGCTGATAACTGCTTAGGCTTACCAATTTGCTTTTAGCCAAATTTCATCAACATCATAAATTAGAAATTTTTAAAAATAAACAAAATAAGAAAGAAATCAAGGAAATATCATAATTATTTTTGCATTCTTTGATAGTTATAACTGGGGAAGAGACATCTCCCCGCTTTAAAAAGTTGTCTGAATATGTTTTCTTGCATACAGGTGAAGTTGGCTGTCGGGCAGGATTGGTTGAAATCTTCAACATAATAACAGATGAAATGAACAAGAGAAGTGGCTGAAATCTACCATTGCCAGCCAGTCATGTGACTCTGATGTTGCTATAGTGATTCTATCAGTCTGTTTAATCATATTGTATTAAGAACTGATTCAGGGAAGGTACTTTGAATCATATGGCCAGTACACGCACCTAGACCTTTTTTTTTTTTTCGTCCTCAGTTTTGGGTATATAATTTTTTTATATTTATTTTTAAATACATTGCATGCATACACTTCTAAGTTCAACTAAAGCTTCATTAGATTTAGAAAATATTTTATCCACCTGAATCAGTTAGGTTGACGCCATTTTAAACTCTTGACTCTTTCCCTTTCTTTCAGGGAAAGGGGCTGTTCCAAAAATTATCAGATTGGAGAGACAGACATGGCTTATTATTGATAGTAACATATTTGAACTCAAAATTCCCAACCTTTCAAAAGTTTCGAGTTTTTACAACTATATGTTACATTTGACTTGGGCTGTTCACATGTTACCCATCTTGTGAAATAAACAAAAATTGATATTTGATAATATTATTATATATAGCATATGTCATTCAAATCTATTTCATATTGATCAGTGAATGAGCATATGGGAATATGCAAAACATATTCTGGGAATCATATTACAGGTCAATTATATTTGTATTTTGAAAAGTCCTGTTTTTTTTGAAAAAAAATTTAATTTATGTAATTCTTGTGGACAGCCCACCTTTACTTTGCCCATTGGTCCATTAGTGAGAAAAATGGTGGTCTTGGGTTCTGTATCTCTAAGCTGACAATGGTAGTATGACCAGTTATATTATGCATGAGGTTTGCTAACTGGGACCAGAATTACCAATGTCATTCTAGTCCCAGGTTGTATGTACATATAGGTCACATGTTCATCTTTGTGTATCATCATTAGTAATTGACTGATATATAATTTGTCAAAATGTTTTGACTTAAAATCCCAAATCTATGAATCAATATAATCGTGAAATTTCAGAAATAAGTATGTGGCTCTCCTACATGTATAAAAAACACTTTAATTTGAAAAGGTACCAAAAGATTCTGTGAATTGTCCTCCATCCATTCAACCTTTTCAAAGGATTCCAATAATACTAAATTAATACATCTTTTCCACTCCTAGTTATATCTGCATCCTCAGAATTTTACATTAGAGTTTTTGTAATTCTATGTAAGATTTCGTGTAATTCTATGGAAGAATTTACTTAAAACCGAGATCCTGTGTCACGGCAGGTGTGGCACACAAAAGAACCTACTCTGCATTAACGTCGACCTATAGCACCAGTCAAAATTTGTGGCACTTCACCCAAAGCTGGTGAAAAATTCTTGATGGGATGTATATTAAAAAACAAAAAAAAAACAAATGAACAAACAAAATGTAAATCTATGGACTTATTGATGTTTAATGTAAGAACTACTGTTGATGATTACCATGGCATGGACACACCTTGTTCTCATTGCAGGGTTACATGTTGATCGATGAAAACGACCCATATTATATAGCCAATATAGTAAACTGCAACCTCACTTAGCCAACAATAAAATCATCGTATGTTATATCTGATACCTCTCTTGTGTAAGAGTACACGTAGTATGTGACTTGTTGACGTAAATCGTGTGTAGTACAATGTATTAGTCTATATCCGATGTGTTATTAATGCACTTACTGGTCTTGTAAATGATTGGCACTAAAATCGCTGAATCTGCAGTTTCCTACTGTGATGTGCTTTACTCATCAGTCTTTGACATTTATGTTGAGATTATTTTTACACATCGCTGTAGCAGTATTTGCTATAGACATTTCTGTAATGTGATTATTTTTGCTCAACACTGTAACACTTTGACAGGATTTGAAATGAGGAATACTGTATTTTAAAAATGCACTGTGGACTTTGTGTCTGAAACAGGCCATTATGTATGAATTGTATGAAAAAAAAAAAGAACAGTTTTCTGTTGGAGATTCAAAAATACAGATTTTACAATGATTTCCATACTATAATTTTCTGAGGAAGGCTAGTTGGCCAAAAGTCTAGAATAAAAAGAAATAGACAATAAAATATAGTTTGAAAAAACCATAAAATGCCTAGTATAATTTCTCAAGTAATATCTATAGATAAAAGAATTGAAATTGTATTCAACAAAATTTGACAGTTTATTGTAAAAACAAATTCATTTTCAAGGAATTGGATCAAATTACATATTAAAATATCACACACACACAATTTGTGATTAGTTTTAATAGATAAATACTGTATTGAATATTCATATATAATTTATCCTAGCATAGTTCATAAAAAATTATTACTTGTAATTAGATTTAGCATGTGTACGCAGTATAGAATTCCAGGATGCATTTAAACGTAATAAACAGTCGCAATCATAAAAACCAACACTTCACGCTGAATCATTACATGATATAAGTACATTCTCAGATTCATACATGCCATGCCATGTTCATATTTCATTATTATTGACATTTACCTTTGCAAATCGTGAAACGATAAATCCCTTCCAACAAAATCAACCAGTATACTTCGACTGGTCATACTACCATACATGGCCACTGAAAATTACAGCTTTCGATTTTCTTGTAATAAAGCCTACAGAATTTTTTTTTATGTAAAGAAATTTGATATATGTCTATAAACTGAAAATAAATTTATTCTATTTTTACTAATTTCTCAACTTCTTGTACGGATTGATAAGTCAACAGAATAATTTTAAATGAAAGTCTTTGTGGTCAGGAATTATTTTGGCAGTTTTATTTGTAAATATTAGATGTTTAATTATTTTATTTTGATTAAAAGTTGTGTCGGGCAAAAACTCTTCTGAATGAAATATGTAAATAAATCCCTGCCAAGTTTTCAATAAATGTATGTTTACTTTAACTAAATGATTGAATGCTATTGAAAGTCTTGACTATTAATTATTTCTTTTGAACTAAATATAAATTCACACATTGATTTTTTTTTTAAGTTTGATAGAGTAAAAAGACGATCAGAACTGTAATTTTCTTTGGACCTGGGTCCAGCAAACCTCTGGAACAGGGTGCTATCTTGCCCTCCTTAGTTGTGTTGGAGAGACATGTAGCATCTTGTATTTTCTTATTTGATGCCAGTTTGCCCTCCATACTTTTCACTTGGAGAGACAATCTGGCGCATACAAATCAAAACCTTTTCCAATTCACATTGGCAGTAGGAAGAATAGGTGCCATTTTGCCCTCCCGGACATCTTGGAGAGACAAAAATGTCACCTCAAAAACCCATTGGTCCATTTCTGTCTAATAAAAAGGCAACACTTCCAGGTAAATAAGGCCAGTTGGTCCTCCCAAACGAGAACTTTCTGGAACAGTTCCTTTTTGGCGGCAAATGATGATGATGACGACAACAGCAACCCTGTATCAGCAGCATGAGGCACTGGAGAATCTCAAAATCATATTTAGAAATTCAGATATAATGAAAAAAAATTCTGTTCCAGGGAGGGCTGCTCCACATGAGGCCTTTACGGAGAGACATTAGTGGCAAAGTAGTTCTGAAAATTGAAATTCTGATGCCATATTGCCCTCCCGGACATCTTGGAGAGACACATATGGCATCCGATTTGTGACTTTCTGATTAGTGTAGAAGTTTCAGGGTTCTTTTTATCATTTGTTTTATTCCAAATCAAAATTTTGTTGTTTTTAGATTTTTGTCTAAGAATTTCTTGTACCTTCATAACACAGCATTTTTTTTTTTTTTTTTTTTGAGACCAAATTGGCATAACTATGAATTTATTACATATTTTCAATTTCACAATGAAAGATTCCAAAAAGAATTTTCTGTTAGCCATACACTGCACAGTATATTCAGGGTATGATAGCTTTAATTACAATGTAGATGTAAGGCCTCCTTGGTCAGGTGGTTAGAACATCATGGCTTTTAACCTCGGATACTTCACCTCCAGTCAGCGTGTGTTGGGTTCCTCACTAGAATCACCTATACTGATTATGTGGGAATGTTTGCTAGTTGTTAGAGGCCAGCGGGCTTTTCTTCAGGATTCATTAAAAATTGGTCTTCTCCATTAAACTGAAAAATTGGTCAATCTGATGTAAAATGGCAGAAAAACAAGCAAAGAAAAATAAAGTTTTTACAGAAAATAAATTACTTACAGTTTTTTTTTTTTTTTTTGGGGGGGGGGGAGTATTCATATTGTTTTACTTAATGTTCAGCTCACTGAGGAATTGCCAAAAAAAATATAAGTTTATGCAAAATTAAAATGTTAACACCTACACCCGACAAGTGGCGAAAGAGTGCCCCTGAATGTAATACATCTACAGTGTATTGTTAGAACTGAAATTTTTCTACATCGATAGGAAGTCACATGCAAGTTTGAAAGTGTTACACCTTTGTCGTTCAGCTACGGGTTAAATTTCCCTAGATTGGAGAGACATGGATGACACTTGACCTTTTTGACCTTAGGGAAGCTTTACATTTGTGCCATAATGCCCTCCGCATGTGCTGGAGAATGGAACAGCCCTAATATCCCACAATTCTCACTAAATGCTAACTTAACACTTACTTTTTTTTTCACAACATTTGGGAACTCTTAAAGTAACTTACACATGCAAATCTTAATGCATATTCCGTTAATTAATTATACCTCTACAGGTCAGGTTCCACTTTATGTAATTCTTAACTGCATGTAGATAGAGAACTAATCTACTTGATAATTGAGCACAATCTCACCAAGATTACGTCACTGCTACACATGGCTTATGTTCATAACAATTGATCTATTTGGTGGTAGATAATATAAGATTCATTTGACTTTAGTGTCCGTTGTTTCTGGTAGTAATGTATCATAAACAAATGTTTGAATGTCTCTATCTGCCAGCAACGATGGAGTGTGATACACATTTTTACTTAATTACCGGTATTTCCGTTTTGTGTTCGGAAAGAACGTAGTGATGGGCCTTGAATTTTTTAGCAAGTAAGCAATAGTCATTGATGATGATAATTAAAGGCAACATATTATGGAGTTCTGGACTTTATCCAGGTTTCAGTTCGTCTGATATTTTCCCAATGTCTTGAGATTGTTGTCTTCTTCTGGATATATTGTCATCAGGATTTTCAATGTTCTTTTGGTCATATGATACAGACTTGATTGACATTTGAAGATGATATAAATGTGGTACTAATCAATTACAAATCATCTAGACAACAGAAGTTTGTTTGAATATTTTGATGGAAAGTTTCATTTGACAATGTAAGAAAATTGTATTGCAGTAAATTATCAACTCCAGCTGGTACTATTCTGTTTCTTGTGGTAGACAATTAAACTATAAAGCAGTAGGTTCAAATCTGGATCAGAATTAGGCATTTTTGGTCCAAGATCAGAGTTTGAGGTGATCGGGTGGGTCACATATCCCATATTGCTTTTGGTTTATCTGTCTGTATGATTTTAATTTCAGTCAAATTTCTCAAATTTCCTTCCACAAGTTTTTAACATTTGGTATGTTGTTTTTTATCAGTAAAATCTAGGATGAGTATGATTATGACTAACATTCTACAATATTTGCCAGAGTTATAGAACTTTTAAATATTTTTATGATTGTCTTAGTTCTGGGGGAAATAGTGCTTTCTAGGTTACACAGGTAATAGTTCCATTGCCAGGGAATTTTACAAGTCTTAAAACCAAAGTCCCGTGTCATGGCAAATGTGGCACATTAAAGAACCCCCACTGCATTGCACAGGTCAAAATTTTGGCACTTCACCTAAAGCTGGTGATATCGCCATAGAAGTGAAAATTATGGCAGGCATAAAACAAAAAAGTGAAGGTTTTGCGTGATGATTAATAGTATGCATGGTCCAGAATGGTTCCAAATTGTAAGTGCTGTTTTGTTGTTGTTGTTGTTTATGGTGTCAAAACACTTCTAAGTATTAACTGGGAAATTATAATTCAAACTTCCTACATTCTTGTTGACATGAAATTCTATGAAACAATTTCTTGTGTGAAAAGGATAATTATATACATTTGATGAATTCGGAAAATGTAGAACAACACAAAAGTCGAATGAATCTGATATAAACTTTGTAAATTTGTATCTCGATAAAGGTAAACAAATTAAAAAAACAAATTAGTGTACATGGAACTGGTGTAGTAAACCTTTTAATATAATTCTGACTCAAGTAATTCTAGCTTTTAAATTGATAAAACTGTATACCTATATATACCTACTATAGTTCACCTATGTAAAAACTATAAACAAAGTTCGTGGTTCTCTGCACTTCTCATCTAATCCTTGTTCACAATTTGTATGTTGCAAATCACGGCAGTTTGTATCTTCCCTCAGCCCGCAACTCCGCCATCAACAGATTTTCAATCTCACTTTGCAGGTGCCCTATCATATGCGGAACTAGGAACGATGGTAACGAAATCGGGTGCAGAGTATGCGTATCTACAGGAAGCATTCACACCGCTACACTCCACACTTGGTCCGGTGCCAGCATTTTTGTTTGCATGGACATCTGTACTGATCCTGAAACCAGCGCTATTTGGAGTTGTGTCCATGAGTTTTGCTCTCTATACAACGGAACCATTTTTCTCCTGTGGATCACCACCGATACTAGTCAAAATTGTTTCTATTTTATGTCTATGTAAGTCAATATACCATAAATTGGGTTATTTTGGGCATTTTTAATTTTGACCAATTTGTCCATCCTATTAAAATGGCCAACATTAAGCTGACCAAAATATGTATACATTCATCGGCTGGAAAATCTGGATCTGTTTCTAACATTAACCCAGATTTATTTCTAATGTTAACTTTCATAGCTAAATTTGAGCAATTGCTGGTCACAGAGAGCAGGTGGTCACTATATAGGGTAGAAATATGGGCATTAAGCAAGGGGAATATTGAAAACGGTCATTTAAGACAGATTAGACCAGTGGCCCAAATTTAACTGGCCAAAAAAATAACCCTTCATTTTATGACAAAAGTGGCCAAATTTTAGCGATGCCAAGATATCCCAATTTACATTAGCATTCATTTCTTTGTCTATGTAGGTTGATACAATAGTCATTTTATATCTATGTCAGCCAATACAGTGTTTATTTTAAGTCTGTAAGTCCATATAGCATTCATTGTATATCTGTGTAAGTCAGTACGAGTGTACATTTCATGTCTCTGTAATTTGATAAAGTACTAATTTCATATCTATACAAAAGTCAATGTGTTATCCATTTTATTTCTTTGTAAGTGCACTGTTTGTTTTCTGTAAATATAGTCTTGGTTTTCAAAAGGTCTAATAGTCTCATTATTCTGTCTGTCCATACATTTATCCTTTTGCTTTGTCTGGTCCCCACAGCTTCCTCATTTCTTCAACTAGGTTTCCCATATTTGATGCAAGTTTATATCTCAAGAAGTCAGATTATCACATACAGAAATTGCATGCCTACCACCATTATTTTTAGAGTTATTCCCCTTTCTTTATTTTATTTGTCCAGGCCATATCTAAATTATTCCTTCACCTAGGCTCCCCATATTTAAAACAGGTATACATTTTCAGAAGATGGTGTGTCTCAGTTGTGCTCCTACCTACCTTAATTTTAGAGTTATTCCCCTTTGTTTATTTTATTCGTCCAGGCTATATCTAAATTATTTCTTCACCTAGGCTGCCCATATTTGGTACATACATCTTCAGTAGATGGCATTGTTGCATACTGTAAATTTATTCTGTAAAACACTTCAAAAAAATATTTGTTCTAAATATTTCTTAAGTGTTTTACAGAATAAACTGTACATGGTGGGAGTGATTTCTTTCTTCTCCATTGACCATTGTTGTCTCTATTTCAGTGTTTGTGTCAGCCATTAATTGTTACAGCGTAAAACTGGCGACCAAAGTACAGAACTTGTTTACCATTACCAAGTTAATAGCCATTGCTGTAATTAGTGTTGGTGGATTTGTCATGATGGGACATGGTATTTATCATTTCCTTATTTCAAGGGGAAAAAAATTACTTTAACTTTACTTTCATATCATATAAAGCAGATTTAAGCGAAAATATGATCAGCATGCAATTACAAATATTCCAAATGTGTTGCAGGGGTTTGAAAATCGTCTGCCATACTTGCCCAATTTGTTAAGTTTGACTGCCTGACAAGTGATTTTTAGCAATATGGTCGTCCTTGGACTAGCAAATGTAGAAGAAAGTATGATTGAAGTACTATATAAGTCAACCCCTAGGGGGGGGAGTATATTGTAATCAATTTCATTCAATTAATCACACTGAGTAATAGATATTATTGTTCATGATAATCATAAAATATTTCAGAAACTGGTTTAGAGGAACTGAAAACAGGATTTGAGGGAAGTGAGCAATCTCCGTCATTGATTGCTTTGGCATTTTATGATGGACTTTGGGCTTATGATGGCTGGTAAGTTGATAATCCAAGATCAGAAATGGTTGTTATCTTAATGGTATCCACAATACAGTAAAACCTGTGTTTAGCGGACAGTTGCATTCATACGTATAATCAACGCAAATCATTCTTGTAATCAACTGTTACAATGGAAAGCAAGGAAATAAATATCAAGCAAAAACACAAAATAAAAGATTTTAGGAGTGTTTACCAAAATAAAAGTCTGGACATACAGCTTAGTGAGAAGTTGCCTGTGGCAATGCTTGCTTGCTTTGGGTTGATATAACGAGCAGCGTGACTAATTAAAGCCCTTGCTACTCATCCCTGTGAGGCAGGGAGAGAGATGTTGTGTGTGTTTATATCCTTGCTTGAGTGATCCGTATTTCTAACAGCATTTGATGTACAATCTGACAAAGGTTAACAAACATCACATCCTACACCATTTACTTTCTGTCTATGCATAGAGCTGTGTAGACAGGAGACGAAACCTCACCTCTGAAAATCTGGCTCAATGGGTGATCGAAACCAGGGACCTTCATGTTGAAGATCATAGGAAGACTGTCCATTAATTCAAGGTTAAAAATACAGAATTTATGCATATTGGGTAAAAAAAAACCTGTGTCTTGTATGGGTAAGGGTGTCCCTTTATTTAAAATAGATGCAAGTAGCCTTACATAACAATGTAAATCAGGACCTAGACTACCTGTCTGTTATCAGAGGGTGTCTGCTGAATTAAGGTGTTCGTTGTGGCAGGTTTTACTGTACTTTTATCTATAGATAATTTGTGACATATTGCAAGTCTCTTATATAAACTACTGTATACATGTACCTGGATATTATAAGCACATACCAAAAGAAGATAATCGCAATGAAAGTGTGTTCAAAATACAGAGGTTTTACTATATTTTCAGGAATAATTTGAACTATGTTACCGAAGAAATCCGGAATCCTAATGTGTAAGTACTGCATTTCTTGATTATGAAAGACATTTTAAGGGAGATAACTCATTATTCATGATCTTTTAGCTTTATCAGTGTTGGTACAGAAACTACTACCTTAGGTGTGTAATATACACGTATACATGTTAATAACATGACTATACCGGAGCCTTCGTTGCTAGAGGTTAGAGCATTGTGCTTTGAACCATGAAGTCTCTCACTTCTGGTCAGCTCAGGTTTGAGGCCTGCTGGAACCAAAGCTGATTTTTGTGAGAATGTTTGCCAATTTACGTGCGAAAGGCCAGTGGCATAAAACACTATTCAGATTTCAAAATAACTGACTATAAACTATCTGTTCTCTGATTGGATAATACTCTGCTGAAAAGTAGTTAGTACAGTGGAACCTGTCTTGAGAGACCACTGTCATAAAAGTCCACTTGTCTTTTACCACCACAATCTAGAAACCACTGCAGTGAAATTATCCTTTGAATTAATTTTTTTTTAAGAGACCACATTTCAGTGGCAGATGGGGTGATCTCTCAAGACAGGTTTCACTGTACAAATAATATTGCATAGTTTGTACTTAAAATGGCCCAAACAGGTTCGTAGAATTAAAAATTCACTGATCAAGAGATATCGCGATGTCATAATTATAGGATTTTCACAGTATAAAATGAGTTGGGGAAAATTGGTTCATGTTAAATGCTCTACTACCTTCTTTGATAATTGTTATCTCTCAATTTCTAAGTTATCAGCAATCTCTGAAAGAACATTTTAAAAACAATGTTTACAAGAAATGGATTATACATTGTCCATCAGATTGCCCAGGTAATAACATCCATACAGAAACATTTGTTTTGTTGGGGTTTTTTTGGAATGAAATTTCATACAAATGAAACAGTGTGTCTTGACTCAAGGTTCTGTCATCAAAATTAGTATCCAAACAGATCTCAGAACAGAATCGCTGTACAGACAATGGTATTTGTAATAAGTCTGGTTCCTGTGTAGCATTACATCTCATTACACAAATTTTGGAATCAATCCAAGATAGTGCCTTAATCACAACAACATTGGAATGATAATTTTATGACATGTAGTCAACATCTATTAGCATTCTTATATTACAACAATGTCATTTTTTATGATTCATTGTGGATTTTTATTAATGCCAGTAATACTGAAACTACCATCTGGAAATGAATTGTCACGGTTTGCCGTGTTGAAAATAAATCAGGTACCATATTACAGAATTATTACAGGGGAAATATGGTGTTTGTGTTCTCTAAGATTGCTGATGTAAAAGATGTCATGTTGGTATATTAATTGAGAGAAAAATAAATGTCTCAGAAAATGTGCATACTCCTAATAAGATTTATGATAATTGTATTGTATTAACATTGTGACGTCAAAAGAAATTAACGACTTGTGGCAGTCTAGCAGTAGAGCATTCCTCTCACAGGTAAAAAGTCCTGGGTTCAATTCCCAGTAACAGCTCATGCCTAAGACTTATAATTATGGTAAGTCACTGTTCCTTCACCAAGGAGTTGTCATAAGATGTAAAAGTTGTGGGTCTCTGGGACGAGACTTAAACAGTGGTCCTGTGTCATGGAAAGGTGGCACGCCACATAAACCTCACTGCAATGACACCAGTCCAAGCACAGGTCAAGATTTGTGGCAGCTCACTGAAAGCTGGTGATACAATCCATACAAGTGAAAAATTCTATGTGAGATTTAAAAAATAATGGAACAAAGTCAATTTCCAGGAAATGAAAAAGAAAGTGAAGTCAAACTTGTATTAAAGGTCACCTCTGTATAAAGGGCACCTGCTTATAAAGGCCATTCAAACATAAGTTTTGATAACTTTTTCATAATGAATAAACCTCTTCATAAAGGCCGCTTGTCTATAAAGGCTACTTTTGCCTGTTCCCTTGAGTGGCCTTTATGGACAAGTATGACTGTATAGATAAGCTAATTTGTTATTGTTTTGTATAACTGAGAATTGTTATATTTGTTTGTTTGTTTACAGGAACTTGCCACGAGCCATAATGATCGGGATACCTCTGGTTACAATCTGTTATTTGTTCACAAACATTTCCTACCTCACAGTTTTATCACGAACTGAACTTCTTAATTCAGCTGCGGTAGCATCAGTAAGTTTAACAGGTTCTTCTTTACCTTTGGAGATTTATCTCCAGATTAAACCAGAGAAACGCTTTAGCCCCATGGAAGATTACACTGGCAGTTATTCCTTAATTTGGTATAACACTTCATATCAATGACACATGAGTTTAATTATGGCCAACATTCGACAATATTTACCAGAATTACTTGACTGTAAAAACGTCATGAATTCGCTTAGCTCTTAGGGATATAATGTGGTCTCGTATTTATTATCTTCAGTAGTCATTAATAGATATCAATTTCAATCATGTATTTTCTATGCATCTTTGTTATGAAAATTGAACCATGAAATCTCTCACTTCTGGTCAGTGCAAGTTTGAGCCCCACTTGAAACTAAGCTGATTTAAGCGCGAACATTTGCCAGTTTTTTTGAAAGAAAGCCAGTGGTCTCTTCCCGGGTACATTGTAACCTGGTTCTATCAACCCACATTAAAAACTGGCTGCCACCATATAACTGAAAAATTGTTGAGTGTGGCAAAAAACACTGTTAAAAAAAAAAAACATTATTATAGAATACAAAGCTGTTTTGTAGTAATTGTTGTTGTTTGTATATTTCCAGTCGTGGGGAACTCGAGTGTTGGGTGTCGCAGCTGTATTCATCCCAATATCCGTTGCTATGTCTACTTTTGGTGCTGCTAATGGTTCTTGTTTCACAGGCGGAAGGTATGTCTGAATTATAATTTTTTTTCTCGCAAATTGTAGCAAAATAATATTAATCTTATTTATAATTGTCTTTTTTTTGGGGGGGGGGGGTTGATTGCATATATATGGAACTCACAAAATGTCTTAGACAGTGTTGCTCTTTTTTTGCACCTGTGCATCATAATGTAGATATAATTCTTAATTAAATGCAACAAATGACCATTTTTGGTACCCGAGATTTTATATAAAAAGATAAAGTGAAAAAAGAAATGAAATTCTGTTAAAGAGCTCTCCTAGATATGTTGGAAGATTAAGCTCTTAAAGTATGGCTACTATTGTATTTCTCAAAATTTACATTTTCAGATTAACATATGTAGCTGCCAGAGAGGGTCATCTACCTAAACTTCTGTCATACGTTCATCTCAAACAGTTTACACCTCTGCCATCTTTACTTGTATCTGTAAGTTTTAAGAAAAATATGTTTACGTTTATATCTGGGATAATTTTACTCCACTATTTAGCAGATTTCTGCTATTTAGGTTTCCAAGATCGTTAATCTGAAAAGTGTAAATCCCTGAGAAGGGAGGTAGAGGTCAAAATTTGCGTGAAAATTGATGTTTTACAGACCAAATCACAAATAATTTTTGGACTCGTCGGTCCTGAATGTATTACTGACAACATTTGAAACAGACGTTTTTATTGGTTGAAAAACTTATCATCCTATCCCTGTTATATACAGAACAGAGGTAAATGATTGGCTGCCTAAACAGTGACTACTCTCAGTCTCCAAAAGGTCAAAGGGAAGTTTATTAGAAGGATAAAAAATGGGAGCTCTTTCCAGTCCGCTTTTCTCTGCCATAGCTTTTGGCTCTTATCAACTGTTGTATGCAATGTTTATTCCACTGCTGTCAAGCAAATTAATTGATAGAGGGCAATCTAGTGGAGAATGCAGCTTGTGGAGTCGGGCCATAGTCCCATTGGAGCGAAGCGAACTTAATGATTAGAAATGATCTAAATGCAATACTATACTCATTTACTTTCTCCATGAACACTGTAAAAGTCGTAACTTAAAGCGATATAAGCTGTCACAATGATTATTTTTGTCCCCTGACATATAGTTGAGAAAATGATAAAATGTGTGTTCAAATACATTATCAAACAAGTGAAAGATCTTCTTTTTGAAGTTCTTTGTTTTATTAGAATCTAAGTTTTCCTGTACCTTAAAAAAAATCCAGCCGTATTTCCGTATGCAATGACCTTTCAAATAAACTCTTTCACCATATCAAATGTATTTCGTAATTCGGTCAGGGGGATCTCGGTCCTTTACATGCTCAGACTATGTTTAAGTTGGCCGATTTTTGTGCGTTTTGTATTTATTTTTAAAATACAGTATGTGATTTTTGTTGGAAAGTGCATGTATTATGTAACCTATATGCTTTTCAATGCTATCTTAAATACCTGAAGAAAATCAGATGAATATATAGAAACAATAACTGATATTACAGGTTAGTTTGGCAAGATTGTTGCAATTATACACATGTATTTGTTATTCTAACCAGCAGATGGTCTCTTTGGGATATACATGAGATAAAATATATTATAAAATGAGAACGTAAAATTTTTCACCTACGACAGCTCATATCGCTTTAAAAAAGCATTGACAAAGAGGTACTAATTTACTGTACTTGTTCAAGGTAAAACAATTTTATAACAACTGCTTGTGTTCTAAATATTTGCCATCATAATTAAACTGCAACATCATCTTGAGGGAAAGGTGTTGCCCATCTGAGATCAGATAGAGTCTTGATGAATGCTGTTCCCCACATGTGTAAAACATGGAGCTCCACTCAGTTTTCAATGCATTACCTTAATTATGACATTGAGTGAAGCAAAACAGTCAAATTAGGGTTCATGTAGATTCTGCCTCTCCTCCGTCTGAAAACAATATAGTACACTGATGCTTACCTGTCAAATAATGTTATACTCTCCTGTACAACAGAGTTGATTGAGTGTTATTGTGATCAAGCACCCCTGTACTCTTTGAAACTAGAGGTCTATCAGATACAGATGTGAATCCACCTAAATTTTATTTTACTAGATTGTTAGATTTTCTAGGCATACCCACAGCAAACAGGCGTTGTAATTTTTCAAGTGCTCAATGTCATTGTGGCCATTCGGGCCTTTAATTCTTATGAAGATTTCTTAACATTGATTTTCTCTTGTTACAGACAATATTAGCAGGATTGATGGTTCTGATGGGAGACATTTTTGCTCTCATCGACTTCTTCAGTTTTACAGCCTGGATGTTTTATGGTGGAACCATGGCATCACTTATCGTTATGAGGTACACGAAGAAGGATGCAGAACGTCCATACAAAGTAAGTTACACATAAGTAAACAAGAATCATAGAAAGCTATGTTTGATTAAATAATACCCAAAATGCAATACAAATGTGTAAATATATATATATATATATATATATATATATATATATATATATATACAGTGTGGAATCGCGTTATGTCTTTGTTGCCAGGGGGTCTTTTATACATAGGTGGTCGCTAAAGTAGGTTTTACTGTAGTTCATGTGTAGATTCTATTAATCCAGATATGTATCTCTTTATTTTACAGGTTCCAATCATTCTACCTATCATAGTGCTGATTTTTTCTGTTTATTTGGTGATAGCACCAATAATTCAGAATCCCAGGATAGAGTTCCTGTATGCTTTTCTATTTATGATCAGCGGCTTGTTTTTCTACGTTCCATTTGTTGTCATGAAAAAATCACTACCTTATACAAGTAAGTCGTCTAAAATTGTTAATTTTTTTTTTTTTCACGGAAGCAATCTAAGAAATAATTCTTAGAATCAATCCCTGATATATGATCTTCTACTCAAAATGTTACGTTTTTTTTTTTATTTGTCTTTAGATGTAGAGCATTGGACTTGCTAAATGAAGTTCCCGAGTTAAATTTCCAGTACTGAGTCATACCTTAGATATTTAAAAAAAAAAAGTTCCTTCCCCTACAAAATGAAAGTCATGTCTTTTGAACAAGACTTAATTTTACCCATGCTGTGTGTCACAGTAATCATGGCATGTTACAGAACTCATTGCCATGTTGTACTTCCTTTAGTACAGGTCAAAATATGTGACACTTCACCTGTAGCTGGTTACTTTGATTTATTGGCATTCAATGCCAGACTCAACAATTTTTCAGTATTTGGTGGTGGCCAGTTTTTCATGGTGGAGGAGAGTACCCGCTTACAATGTACCCTGGATGAGACCATCTGCCTTACGCATGTAAACTGGCAAACTTTCTCACAAAAATCAGTTTAGGTTCCAGTGGGGCTCAAACCTGCACTGACAAGAAGTGAGAGACTTCATGGATTAAAGCGTGGTGCTCTAACCGCTCAACCATGAAGGCTCCACCTATAGCAAGTGACATCTCCATATGAGTGAAAAAAATTTGGTGAGGTGTAAAACAAAGATAAAACAAAAATGTGTATAAATTTACTACTCTAGTAGAGAATTGTTAAATGTTTTTGTGTATTTCAGATGAAGTAACCAAACTTTTACAGTTAGTATTGTGGGTAGCACCCAGCAAGTATGAGAAGGATCTTGTGATGGATTGACATGGGTGTAATCAAAGTTAGCACATGTTTAAACATCTGTGATAGTCCAGTGAAGGGCAGCTTTTCAATACAACATTGATCATAAGAGTCAATCAAATTATTGTTAATTATGTAAATAATTATGTTATAAAGTAAACGGAAAAAAAATTACTCGGTTCTCAGATAATGAAATACTGTACGTGCACTAACAAAGGAACCAGCCATGAAAGACACCCACCCTCCCACCACTGAAATGTGGACTTACAAAACAGGTAGTCTATTAAAAGAGGGTGTATCTAAAGAATTACTTAACGAGCTTGTTTTCAGAATGTGCTTTCACAAGACAGGTGATGTGTGAGAGTGGTCTTACAAGAAAGGTGGTCTTCTATGACAGTGGTCTCACAAGACAGGTTCCACTGTAGCATGTAATTCTGCTATCATGAATCACTGATTTATGATTGGAGCTAAAATATCAGTATCAATTGATGGAAGCCATTGTAAAAGGGCTAATTTCTAATTTTGCAAGAAGTAAATGATTGTAATACATGATTGTGCTTAATTTTAGTTGCACTAGAATTCCTTTACAAACAGTATTTTTGAATGTCAAACTTGTAGTGTATAGCTTTGTTACTTCTCGGGTGTAATTTTAAGAGCTTGCATTAAAGATGCTCTTTGATTGTAATGCATAAAAGTTTTAGTATTGTTTCTTATCTTAAAATGTCTATTTAAACTGAAAACAAAAATATCTTTCATTGCATTTTATAAAAAAAAAATTGTATCAATCAAAACACACCTGGATCAGACAGAGCTGTATAGGCCTATTGTCCAAGGTGCTTTGAAAGTTCCATATATAAACTATTGTATACCTGGAAATGTTCATGCCTACTAAGTATATACAGTAAAACCTGCTATAGCGGCCACCTCTATATAAGGATTACCTTTTTGATAAAGGCAATTTTTTATTCAAGTCCCTTGACTGCATACTTCAACTAAATTGAACCTGTGTATAAGGGTCACCTGCTCATAAAGGTCAATATTTTCTGGTCCCTTGGGTGGCCCCTATATACAGGTTTCACTGTATATAATCAGGTGTGAAAATTTACTGTTATACAGTATATAAAATCCATGAAACAAAAAAATGTCAAATCATCGGATTTCTTACATATTTATATTGTTTTAAGTCGTTGAGTTTATGTTCAATGGACTTAAGTAGTTACCAAAAATAAAAGTTTGCACAATAATACAAATTTGGCCTCACAACTGACAGTCTTGGAAAGGGCTACTTTAGAATGGACAAACTTGTAGAATATAGCTATGTTACTGCTCAGGTATTATTATTGTATAGTTTCTGGAATCAAGAGGATTCTGTTCAGTTTAAAGCAGGACAAGTTAAGACTACAGATTAGTCACATAATAACATCTGTGAAATTAAGACTCCAATATAGTTATGTAATAATAGCTCACAGCTTGAGACTACAATATAGTCATTTAAGAGCAAATTGGAGCTTAAGACTGTAATATAAGTCATGTAATAACAGCTCAGAACTTTAGACTACAGTATAGTCATTTAAGAGCATATTGGAGCTTAAGACTGTAATATAAGTCATGTAATAACAGCTCAGAACTTTAGACTACAGTATAGTCATTTAAGAGCATATTGGAGCTTAAGACTGTAATTTAAGTCATGTAATAACAGCTCAGAACTTTAGACTACAATATAGTCATTTAAGAGCAAATTGGAGCTTAAGACTGTAATATAAGTCATGTAATAACAGCTCAGAACTTTAGACTACAGTATAGTCATTTAAGAGCAAATTGGAGCTTAAGACTGTAATATAAGTCATGAAATAACAGCTCAGAACTTTAGACTACAGTATATGGTCATTAAATAACAATTTGGAGCTTGAAACTACAATATAGTCATGAAATAATAGCTCAGACCCTGAGATTACAGTATGGTAATATTACAACAGCTCAGAGCCTGAGATTACAGTATGGTTATGTTACGACAGCCCAGAACCTGAGATTACAGCATGGCCATGTAATAATGGTTCAGAGCTTAAGACTACAGTTTTGTCATGTAAAACATCTGAGAGCTTGACTAATTTTTTTTACAAAGTCCAGTGATTATATTTATTTGTTTAATGATAGAATTGATCATTTTTCTTTATCAGATGCCCTGAAAATAATAATGCAACATAGACCAGTGCACCCTTAATATCGGGAAAAGAAAACTTTAAATCATTGCTACTTTTTTCCATTGTATTATGTACAAAATGTTTATTCATTTAACTGATAAGAGTTTTCATTTCATCCATGCAACGATTTTTTCCCCCAAATCTTTTGAGTATAATGCTTAGATGAAATTAAAATCCTGGTCATTAATAGTTGCACTTAATCTTCACCATAGTAGATGTTCCTTTTTTTTTTCATCTTTTTTCATTTGTATTGAAATTTATTGCCATTACGAAACTGCCCACATGTTTTTCATCATTATTTATTTTCTTTGTTATTCTTAGCCTGCCCCGCCCCCATGTAACAAGAACCAGTATGTTGTTTTGTTTACTTATTGTTTGTTTGCTTGTCTTTCAATTTTACCGCTGTAAATTCCAATTTGAAATGCACAGTATTTGAAGTGATGGATCACGTTCATTTGATGCAAGTTATTGATTTATATAGTCAGCTCAAGTATGAAAATATGCAAATATCCAATTTTTTTTTGTACTACATGTGTATAATTATCATTTAGTAGTATTCATTTCTCCATAGTTTCTATTATAATTATAGTGAATTTTTTATATATGTAAGGAACTGAGAATGGATAGGATATATGTGTGAGAATTTAAATTCTACTTTAAAATTCCCATTTATTAGAATTGCACTTTGTCAATATCGCTTGAACATTCCTACCCTTTCCACCCAACAAATTCCTGTCCTTAGGCTTATCATCAACATATTTATACTTCATAGTAGTTTTTACATATAATCAAAATATACATGACACAAGATTTAATAATCTTGTCCATGCAACATTTTGGATTGAAAGCGTGTTACATTTTGTACATAAAGTCATGCATCATGATGTGTTGAAACAAGGGGGATAACTTTTGTGTAATTAGACTAGTCATAGCTGTTTCAAAGTATATCTATCAAGTCATTTTACTAGAAAATGTACCTACACTTATCTTTTGAAGGTGCTATATTTTTGTCAAAATATCAAAAATTCAATATTTGAGGTTTTCCCAAATGTACAAATTGTTAAAACTGAAAGAAAATTGTGTTTTAGTACAAGGTTGTCTCTATGTCATTCACCCCATAAAGACACATTTGGACTGGTCTAAATCACTGATTTACTGAACAGTCCATTGTTTTTCAGGGGTTGATCAGTTAATCATTATCTGATATATGGTGATATGTTTTGTTTTTGTCTCACTCTGCTGTAAACTCTTATTACCTTCATCTAGTTTCTTACACATATACACACAAAAAAATTGTACAATTGTATTTTATGAACATAAGAGTTTTTCTTTCATGTCAGTCTCCCAAATTTTGGACTTGTAATGGATCCATTTTGTGTATAGAAATTAGAAAAAAATTCTTACGATAAAACCATTCAACAAAATTTTAGTAAGTCCTAGGTACAAAACATGCTTCTGTTCATAGCATTTTCTTTGCTATGGGCCTTTGGTTCTGTGTTTTTACAGAACTGCCCAATCTAAACAGTAGGGCCTATCTGTTTGTTGATTACCACATTATTGTTCATCTATGCTGATCAAAGATCAGACGTCAATGTCTCATAAGTTATTTTGGTGTTGTGTGGGTGTGGTAATATACATTGTGTTCATATAGTAGGCATGCTTTCAAGAAAGTTAGCAAACAAGATATGCGACTTTACTTTACCTTGGTGCAGAGAAATAAATTAATTTTAAATCCTGAAATTCCAATTATGTAGAGAAGTCAGTTAGATTTTCAATTTTGTGTCTAGAGGAGTCATTTTTCTCTATTTTACTGGTGTGTATAAAAAGAGATATATAGATGGTTTCTACATGTTCTCGTTGTATAAAGAATGGATAATAATGAAGTATATATGAAAGAAAAGTAGATACATGTAGTATATTTTTAGATGTGCATAAAGAAAAAAATTGTTGTATGAAAACTATTAATTTAATATTGTCAAGTGTATGTAAGGTTGGAAGATACCTGCTGTATGAAATAAGTAGATGGGTAATTTTTACAGGTATGAAAAGTTATAGCTGTATAAGATAAGTATATGGGTAGTTTCTACAGGTATGAAGAGTTATAGCTGTATAAAATAAGTAGATGGATAGTTTCTACAGGTTTGAAGGGTTATAGCTGTATAAAATAAGTAGATGGGTAGTTTCTGTAGGTATGAAGGGTTGTGGCTGTATAAAATAAGTAGATGGGTAGTTTCTGTAGGTATGAAGGGTTATAGTTGTATAAAATAAGTAGATGGGTAGTTTCTACAGGTATGAAGGGTTGTGGCTGTATAAAATAAGTAGATGGGTAGTTTCTACAGGTATGAAGGGTTGTGGCTGTATAAAATAAGTAGATGGGTAGTTTCTGTAGGTATGAAGGGTTATGGCTGTATAAAATAAGTATAGATGGGTAGTTTCTACAGGTATGAAGGGTTGTAGTTGTACAATATAAGTATAGATGGGTAGTTTCTATAGGTATGAAGGGTTGTAGCTGTATAAAATAAGTATATATAAATGGGTAGTTTCTACAGGTATGAAGGGTTGTAGTTGTATAATATAAGTAGATGGGTAGTTTCTATAGGTATGAAGGGTTGTAGCTGTATAAAATAAGTATATATAAATGGGTAGTTTCTACAGGTATGAAGGGTTGTAGCTGTATAAAATAAGTAGATGGGTAGTTTCTGTAGGTATGAAGGGTTGTAGCTGTATAAAATAAGTATATATAAATGGGTAGTTTCTACAGGTATGAAGGGTTGTAGTTGTATAATATAAGTAGATGGGTAGTTGTACAGTTGAAGGGTATGTATATAATAAGTATAGATGGGTAGTTTCTACAGGTATGAAGGGTTATAGTTGTATAAAATAAGTATAGATGGGTAGTTTCTATAGGTATGAAGGGTTGTAGTTGTATAAAATAAGTATAGATGGGTAGTTTCTATAGGTATGAAGGGTTGTAGTTGTATAAAATAAGTATAGATGGGTAGTTTCTATAGGTATGAAGGGTTGTAGTTGTATAATATAAGAAGATGGGTAGTTTCTACGGGTATGAATTCTTATCGTAGTAGTACATAGAATATGCATTCCAGTGTCCAATGTCTTAATGATGTCATATGTTTACTGTAAATAATTCTCGTTTAGATTACAGTCCCCACTCTATACAGACATGTATTTTCTATCTATGTGCAGTTTGCCTCTTTGATCATTTGTAATAAGTGGAGGAGGTAAATTAAGACAATAAGAGATCAAATCTTCTGCTACCTAAGTTCTGGTAACCTGAATAAATCCTTGCATGACCAGATCTTTGAGGTGATTCATTCCCTTTTTATCCAGACTCTTGGTGTAATTCAATCCTTATGTTATCCTGATCAAGATCTGATTCACACATTTTGTATAATTTAGACAGCTTTGCATAATGCAGACTGATCTGATATAATTTAGACTCTTTCTCTAATTTAAGACTCTTGTACAGTCCAGACCGGGATCTAAATTCAAGTCTTGTGCAACTCGTACTATTTTGAATTAAGCATTGTATGATAATGATTTTGATTATATTGAACCGAATTACATTTAAATTCTGATCCAAATCAAAACCTTAAAATCCAGATCATGGTCCAAATTAATCCCTTGTATTATCCTGATCAAGACTTAAATCGTATGTAATCCCAATCCCGATTATATACATCATGTATGTGATTGAATAGAATATGCAAACATACTTATTTTGTGTACAGTAAAACCTGCTATAGTGGCCACCTCTATATAAGGATTACCTGTCTATAAAGGCCAGTTTTTTCAAGTCCTTTGACTGCATACTTCAACTAAATTGAACCTGTGTATAAGAGTCACCTGCACATAAAGGTCAATATTTTCTGGTCCCTTGGGTGGCCCCTATATACAGGTTTTACTGTATTTATATATATTTTTTGACATTGTTTATGAATCTAATTGTAACTAGATTTATTTACCCCATGTCATGTTGTGTTAGCAGAAGTTAATTTGGGTATTTTAGTGTCTTGGTGATGTAGTGTATTTGCATTTAAGCTTTAATAAATACAGGGTAATCTGTTTTGGGGCATGTGTCTCTATTTTTTGTATATGACTGGTAAGTGTGTGAGTGCATGTACTTGTGTGTGTGTGTGTGTACACACATTGTATATAAGAGGTAGCTTTTATGTTCATAATGTAATGTCTTTGAGGATAAAGCATTCCTTTAGTCCCTGCATTTAATTAAAAGATCACAATCCAGTAGTTTCTAGAAAAATATTTTTAGTATAGGATAAAATCATCTCTGTAAATATTCATTAAGTAGAAAATACAGAAATTGTTCAGGTGAAAATAATTAAATTCTATTTTTCAAATTACATGTACTTAATTAACCATTTCCCGAATTCTTTAAATTCACAATAACCTACTTCCAGTAAACGGTCAGGTATGGTAAATTTGCCACAGATTTCCCTAAATTTGAACCATTGTGGGCTTCAATGTGTACTCCTTTTGTTTTTCAGATTATCTCCCTTACATTTTTGTGTTAGTGCCCTGAATACAAGATGTGCCAAAGACACCATGCATAAGTTCATAAACCATTTGTTCAAAGTTATGTACTTGATTTTTCTTGTAACTATTATTATACAAATCATGTTTACATACATGTATTTCATTCACTATAAAGTTGTAAATTTTGTTATATCTTCTTTTTTTTTTTTTTTTTTTTTTTTTTTTTTTGGTATAGAAGGCTAACATGTAGATATCATTTCATGCACAGAAATTGTATATATAAACATACATTATTTATTTCTCTGCAAGAGATTGCTGTGTGTAAAATAAATGTTTGTTATAAATCTTGAATTTGTTTTACCGGTATTATTTATTTATCATAACCATCAGCTGTGAATGACTAGGGTAAATAATTTTCTATTGCAGAAGACATAACAGCAATATGTGAAGTGCCACAAATTTTGATCTGTGTTGATGTTTTGAATTTTGAATGTTGTTTTATGCCATACTCTGCAACTTGAATTTCAGTCACACGGTGGCAACCAGATTTTAGCGATGGAGAAGAGAACCTGGTTACAATGTACCCAGGAAGAGACCTTTGGCCTTCTGCAAATAATCAGTGTCTTTAGGGTTCTCTTAACCCATCTACCCCGAAAGACACATTTGGACTGGCCTTAGTCATTGCTTTACAGAAGAGTCTTTTGTTTTTTTCTGAGGTTGACGAATTAATGTACATGGACCACACCTACCCTAACACTTGATTTTTGGGTTAGGTCTCGTTCCAAAGATCTATCCTTTTTACCTCTTATGCCATACATTTGGCAGAGGAACAGTCACTACCAGTTGACACAGACCAGGAATCAAACACAGGGCCTGTGAATGAAAGTTGAAACTCTAACTCAAGATCCACAGCAAAAGAAAATAGTGAATCTGTATCATACAGAAGTGTAACGTGTTATCTAGTGTTAAGTGTACATGTATAACAAACAATGGTGCGATGTGACTGGCAACCCAACAGAAAATCTGTGTTGTAGTTATATTGGTGATAACCATTTATTTCATCACGAAGTTTCTCGCTTGAGGCAGCCTCACATCATTTTGGGTTTACTCTCTTGAACCCAATTTGATCAAATGAGAAAGTTTGCTATTTTACTTGCAGAGGGCTGATGGTCTTTTCATTGGTGCACTGGGTCTCAAACCCAGTTTTTTACACAGAGTTGTCTGTCCATACACACTCTCTCAGTCTCTATCAATGTCTCGGTTATACAAGATTCTTGTAAAATATATAAATTTACTCCAGATTACATGTAGCGGCTCTTCATAAGCATTTTGCCTTTTTGCGTATATTTGTAGTTTTGACATAAAATATATTATTTGAGGCGAAAATACTTTTCAAAAATGACTAAATATTGGGACTATATCTTGTAAAAAGTATCCCTAATCTAAGTGCATGTAATTTGGTTTTTATATCTGTTAGTTACACTGTACATGATCACATGTTTTAGGACAGCTTTTTAGACATGAGAGAGAGAATTCAAATGTAGCAGTAACAGTTATATAGTGTTCCTACTAGCTTGAGCTAGAGGGTTTTTTTTCCTGTTGCTTGATCGGTAGAGTACCAGATTTGTAACCAAGGGTCCTAAGTTCAATTCCATGCAGAGGAAGTATTTGTCTCTGTTACGCAAGGACTGACAACTCTGTGTATGAGATTGACTCGAACCTGTACTGTCTAGGAGGTTAAACACTAAGATTTTGAGTGCAGTGTTTTAATCAATGGGCCACGGAGGCCAAAAATTAAAGTGTCAATTGCAATATTCTGATTTGTAAATAAATGAAACGATAACAAGATCTGAACAAAAATTCTTTTAATTTATGACACGGATAACCAAATAAAAAAAACAATCCAAATAATGTTATAATTTAAGCAAAGTAAAAAACAACTGTGCAATATTTTGTGTAAAAAAAGGTACAACATAAAAGAGATATCATTAACAACAATTACTCCATAACCACGGGGATAAAAATGCAATACTTACAAATAACAATAGAAATGCTTTTGTAGGCCCACATGTACATGCAGAAGGGATTCATAAAATATATACAAACTTACCTTAAAATTTCATAAAATTCAACTTATTATTTTTACTATCATTATATGTTTCTATTCACAGGCCACTGACATTATGTATTAGAATAATATGTTGCTCATGTGTCCCCATCATACATGTAGCTATTTATATATCGCCACATGCCCTGTTTTCGACTGTCACCCATTTTCGACCTATTTATATTTCACCCATATCGACCATGCACATGTTTTTTATGACGCATTTTCCAGTTTTTATAATTAGACAAACATAAATCTACACACTACGTATACATGGGACATTTTTAAAGTGTCTTTCAAAGACGTATGCACAAATTTTTATTCAATAAACCTGTTCAGCCTTGTTTTTTAACATCATAAATATGCTATACTTGAATGTATGTTTACAAACATTCCTGAAGGGTTACATGCAATACAGCTATGTTGTCTGCGTCTCGGACACTGAACCTTTGGGTCATATGGCTTTCACTTGGTTATTGGTCGTACTTGTTACAAACAAGCACGATGAATTTAACATGATTCTTATATAAAATTAGCAACTGGCATATTTTTTTTTTCAATGAACTACTGAAAATTTTTGTTGTAATCTGTATTTAAAAAAACAAAAAATAGTCTGAGCTAATAGTTCATCTCAATTTTAAAATAAATCTAAAATTAAAAATCCATGTGTATATTTTTGAATCCCAGAGCCAGAGGGCAAAGATATCGACAATACTCACAATTTAGGTACATAAACATTCACCAACACTATAAGATTCCTATTTTTACACCGCAAGCTATTAAATGTACATTTTTATTATTTATTTAATCACCAGAACCACGATCTTTGAAAACACAAATTTTCATATTTTAGAATCATCTCCTGTCCATGTTTGGGGCCAAAGTTTATTTAGGTCAAAAACAGTTCCCGCCAATTTGATGACAAGAGGAAATTGCAAATTTATCGTAAACATTAAAAAAGAAGAAACCTGTGACAAATTAAAATAGAAACATTAAACCACTGGAAAGGACATTCTTTTTAAATTCCATTACGTAAATGACAGAAAAAAATGGCATTGGACACCATAAGCAGTGAAAAGTGCTATTAGGTCGAAAACCGGTAACACAAGGATAATAAAAAAAATATATAAATAGCTATGACAGGGACACATATAAGAGTCTGAAACATATTATTTTAATACGTAATGTCAGCGGTCTGTGTTTCTATTACATGTACCTGAAAAAATGCCAGTTTTTGCATTGTTCATATACCGGTAATTGAATCTCAAATCAATGCACCTGGAGGTGCAAAAGAGTTATAGCATCTATGTTTTGGCAAGTTCCTTACTACATTTATATAAAGAAACCAATGAAGGCGATAATTGTTTATATTTGTTTAATGTAACGATAATTATGTTCAACTCATCAAGCTGTTACCAAAATTAGACGAAAATTAAATTTTGACCTTTTACAAATTTTCTGTCAGCTTCGAGTCGTACACGTACAACTATACTCTTGTAGGATACATCTGATCATAATTGTAAGCATCCAAACAAAAGGTGTATCATAGTTCTGACTGTTCAACCATTCCAAACCCCCAGACTATGATAGACTGGTCTAAATCAAAAGAAAAGTATATGCCATTTTGATACTTAAGGGTGAAAGGGATAATCATGATAGGTGTATACATTATAACCATACAAGTACAGTATACATAGTTTTATATACATTGTACACTGGTAAAGACTACTGGCCTCAGTTGAAACAAAGTCCATAATTACATAAACACATGTTAACATGTCCATAGATTTTCCTCCCTAAATTCTGGGTCCAGGCCAAATGGCCTTGGAAAATCCTTGATGTAAATAGTTATACACTTGTGTTCAATGTGCATGTTAAAAGCTGCCATCAAACAGTCAAATGGCAAATATCTCTCTCAATATCTCTCTCTCTCTCTCTCTCTCTCGTTGATACATTTACAAAATCATTAACATGTACAAATGTATATGTAAATACAGTACAAATGTGGTGTTTATTCTGTCAAACACTCTACACCACAAAAATGTCAACATTTACACACTAAATTAACTTACAGTTACACATAATTAAATGACCGAGAACATCCAAATATGTGTACATCTATATACCTGTACAGTACAATACAAGTACATTGATTTCAAAAGAATAAACTAATGTCATCAAATGAGTTACAATGTACATGCTCATGTAACCACACATACATGTACCGGTAACACACTCACACAGTTCTACACTCAAACATGTACAATTACAATGTACTCCATACACAGAAAGTATCTCACAAACACAATCACACACATTGTTAAGACTCTTAGCTTATCATATTATGATAAACATTCTCATGTACATGTACACATGTAAGAGTGAATGCAACAAACATTCCACCACTAATTCCCTAGATATCTGGAGTACAAATTGGATGAAATATTACATATAAACTGTTTTGAAATGGATTTCTACGTGTAGATTAAAATTATCAAAAATCATGAAAAGATAAAAAAATAAAATAACATAACATAAAAGACCGAGACTCCTACAATATGGTAAATACTGGTAAATAAATAATTGCAATTGATTATACATCAAACATTGATGAAAAGTATCACATCCAAAACATTAATACAAAAACACATATTTGATGTTACTTGATTGATCAAAATATTTCAATCTGTCTATCTAGGTTTTGTATCATCTGATCAGAAATCATTTAATTCAAAATAAAATACTAAAAACATTATCCTTTTGAAATTAAATGTAAGGTGTATAATCAGGCAGTTTTTAAATCATTAGTCATTTAGTAGAATAAACGAAATGTAAAACATTTTAGTTCATGTAATACAGATCTAATCTTTAGGTGCAAGTTTTACAAATGTACATGTACATTAAAAAATATGTTGAAAAATCCATTTTTGTGACTTTAAAAGTGCGTATACATTGTATATACTGAGATGAAAATTGAATACCACAGTACATGTACAACCTCCAGCAGTCAAGCATGAAGAATTTATAGCACCATGTATATGAAATTGAACTCGTCCTCGATTTCAGTTTTAAAATATATACATGTAAAGCAACATGCTGCATTGTAATTTGGATTAAATTTTTTGGAAAGAATTTCAAGTCATTTGATTGAAACTGAAAACAGACAAACTGAAAAATAGATACACCGATATCAAATCTTTCTCAAGGGTATCTGTGATCTATATTGTACATACATGTATCCATATACATAATTTAATACAAGTGTTCTTGAACATTTCTTTAAAAATGTATATATTGTATGTACTAAAATAATATAGCAGTACAAGTACTAGAACATTGTCATATGACAGTCAGATCTACTTTATAATTCCAATAACATGTACATGTATTGAAATATTTTATTGCACATTGATATATCATGAGATCCTTGGGACTATAAATTCATACATTCGTCATTGTACATTGTAAGTCAATGATAAAAATAATATCAGCACACAACAACCAAGGTCAAAATGAGGTATGAACTGTTTAAATGATAATGTTAGTAGGTTACGATTAAATAAATAGTTACATGCCATTGTGCAAATAATACAAAACAAAAACTTAAATATGTCTATCTATAGAATAGATACAAGAATAAAAATGTAACTGAATAATCACATCTTGTATAATTCATTAAACATTTATTTGTGTTTATCATTTTCTTGAGCCTTGGACACATATACAATGTACATGTACATGTATAAAAATTTCAAACTTCCTTTTCCCACCAAGTAACACTTGCAAATTTTATTATTTACATTGTAGATTTTTAAAATGACATTCTTCCTACATATTCCCAAGTTCAACCAGGGACATGTACTAAATGATGAATAAAAAGTCAAAAACAGTATTCAGATATACCTGGAGTCATTCAAAATATGACTACAATACAAGAAAATACTAAATCTATATAATAAAAAGAGACTAGCTAGCCTTTACATGTATTGCTTACAATGTACACTTTATCAAAACGTGAGAACCAGGAATCACAAAATTCGCTTTCTTATAGAAATCCATGTAGCCAATTGATGCTTCATTTTACATGTACATATTTACATTTACATGTGTGTGAAATTTGAATAAAACAGAGTGTTAAAAAGACTTGAGTCCAGGATGACAAACAATTTGCAGATCTATGTATCTACATCCACACATACATACAGGTATGTAAAATAAAGGTATTGATACTACTAAAACTAATGCATTTTTTGTTTTTCAATTTAATTTAACATTTATAAGTCAATTGAATTTATTTTATATTATTTCAAGTCAATCTAGCATAACTATATGGAGTGTTTTAATCTTCAAAGTTCAATCGACCAGTATTTGCCACTTGAGGAGTATCTGCTGGGACGGTATTTACCGGTAAATACCGTCCCAGCAGATACTCCTGGAATTTACCACCCAACCTAGGTATTGAAACTATTGCATTTTTGGTTTTTCAGGCAAAAAGGGTTGTATATTAGATATGATTACAGTGGAAGCTGTCTTGAGAGACAACTGTCTTGAAAGACCACGTCTTTTGAGACGACAAGCTGAAAACTATTCTGTTTAATATCTTTGTAAATAAAACCTTGTATGACTGAGAGACCATATTTCAGTGGCAGATTGGGTGGTCTCAAGACAGGTTTCACTGTATTATCATTACTCATTTCTAATAAGAAGAATTCAATCCTAAATGTATAAAAACTATATATATTATATAAGTTTTGTATAGCAGGGTTCATCCTGTCATTTGCCAAAGTAGCCATTGGTAAGCCCTGGAATAGAATTAATTAAAACATGTTGACACATTTTATACATGTACATACATAAAATTTTGAGCATGCATATACGTGTAGTAATATACACTTTTTGATAAAGTATACAATAAATGAATGATTCAGTCAAATTTAGTAAATCTCAGAAGACTTTCACCGGGTCTTAGGAGTAATTTCAATGAGCCTATTCTTCCAATACCAAGAATGACCCTATAGCTGACAAACCAGCATCCCACCGCCATGAAGGCTGCGGCAATTTTCTGTGACGTTGTGTGAAATCTGTATATGGTAGAAATAATCAGCATAAACTCCCAAAGAACAGTCAAACATGCCAAAAACACGATGGAGACTTTTATGTATGGTGTCAATGACTTATATGCTATTCTCCCATCTTTTACTTCAGACAATTTAAAGTTTCTGCTTTTCAATGTCTCGCTGTCTTCCAGCAGTTCACCCAGCTTTGACCAGTCTTTGAAGCATTTTACTTCTTCCGATATAGTCAGTAAATTATGAATAAGTAAGAATACGTGTCCCGAAATATCAAATCCTAACCACGATTTTCCATTTTTCATACATATGAATCTGTATGTGTATGTCCTATCAGAACACACTCCTATTACAGATTCTATGAGCCCAATCAATGATACTGTTGTGTACCACCAAAAAGTGCCCATCAGAAGTCTCAACAAATGCACTTTTACTATGTTCCATTTCCCAAGCGAATACACAAAACTGGACAGTCCTATGTAGACAGTGAGACCGACAAGAGTCCATCCCCATCCCAGCTTCACGAAATACAGATTGAAAAAATTATGTTTGTTAGAAAGATATGACTTCGGAAGCTGCACTACATCTGCAAAAACGGATCCAATCATGACACCTATTAAATAGACGCCGATTTTCACTGCTGTGTCCATTAACAAAACTTTCTTGCACATTTTCATTACCAAAATAACCATAAAATGACCAATATGCGTTGGTGGTGGAAGAGGTTTCTTCTCTGATTGTTTGGTTGGTGGTTTTCTAAAAGCATTGCTGCTGCTTCTGGACGTAGGTTTAGACGCCATTTTGAACAAAACAGCAAATGACCATGTGACTTTAACTTTACTTAATAAGGGAAAGTTAGAAAAGGGACCGAAATTTGAAATCCGGATACATCGGGTTGCTCGCACCCAGACAAACTTGAAATATGATAATAGAATTATCTGGTCATTTAGCATACTAAAACGAAAACCTAAATCTCTAAAATTATATGTATGATAAATATGTAAAATATTGTGAAAGGGGGTGAAAGTGGATGTATCATTCTTGTCTTGTATTTAATATATGTTATAAAAAGGTATTCCAACAATGGACAAAGTTAAACAGTGCCATACAATTAATGTACAGAAATTATTATAACTGGGCACATCATTATGTAAGGAGGTGAACCTGGAGCTAACTCCTAGCACCTTCTAGAGATACTGTCTGGGTACTAATAAAAAAAAAAAAAAAAAAAAAAAAAAAACATTTTCAAAGAGGAGGCGTAAAGTTGTTTTTTTCTTTTTTATTGGAGGGGGGTTGACAAAATGCCGTACACGTGAAAAAGTTGCGTTCATTCTGTGTAAAGAACTGGATATCACCGATGATTAAATTTTCAGATCTTAAGGTGATAATAACACAGGTGAATATCGTATATATTTTGATCCAATGCAAATTTTGATTACAATTAAAACAGCTTTACCATTATGTAGGACAAACACAATCCATATTACAAAGCCGGTAGTCCAAATCCATAGAATCTAAAATATACAAACAAAGTCAAGGTGGATTCAGGATTTCGAGTCAGAGGGAAGAGTATAATTCATGATTGTTTTCGTCGAGCGTAGCGAATCGCGAAAATTTCGGTAGTCCCGGTAATTCAAAAGCGCTGGGAAACCCTTTTCTGGATTCCAGACGTGATGATAATATATATATATATATAATTATATATAATTTTTCAAAGGGGGTTGCAACCCCGCACCCCCTTGAATCCGCCAATGTGGCTAGACTTGTGTACTCAATGAGATCTTGTTACCTTTTGCACATTTGCGTCGAAGTTGATGGACTATCTCTGATTTTTTAATTCCGTTTCTTTTAATGAAAACTGCAAGTATTTAAATTGTAATTGAAATGTTCTTATGTAGCACCAAAGGGGACTTTGTAGGATTAGGCAATTTAATCGGTCCTGTCCAAAAGTACTTCTTTTTTAAGTTCTTAGGTGAGGCCAAAGGGGGAATTTATAGGATTAGCAATTTAGTCGGTCCTGTCCAAAAGTACTTCTTTTCTATATTCTTAGGTAAGGCCAAAGGGGGTATTTATAGGATTAGCAATTTAGTCGGTCCTGTCAAAAGTACTTCTTTTCTATGTTCTTAGGTAAGGCTAAAGGGGGGATTCGTAGGATTAACAATTAATCCAGTCCTGTCCAAAATTATTTCTTTTATATGTTCTTAGGCAAGGCCAAAGGGGGGATTTGTAGGATAAGCCATTAAGTCGGTCTTGTCCAAAAATACTTCTTTTCTATGTTCTTAGGTAAGGCCAAAGGGGGAATTTATAGGAATAGCAATTAAGTTGGTCCTATCCAAAAGTACTTATTTTCTATGTTCTTAGGCAAGACTAAAGGGGGATTTGTAGGATTAGCAATTAATTCGTTCCTGTCCAAATGTACTTCTTTTCTATGTTCTTAGGTAAGGCCAAAGGGGGGATTTATAGGATTAGCAATTTAGTAACCCCTGTTCAAAAATACTTCATTTATATGTTCTTAGGTAAGGCCAAAGGGGGATTTGTAGGATTAGCAATTTAGTAGGCCCTGTCCAAAAGTACTTATTTTCTATGTTCTTAGGTAAGGCCAAAGGGGGGATTTATAGGATTAGCAATTTAGTAACCCCTGTTCAAAAATACTTCATTTATATGTTCTTAGGTAAGGCCAAAGGGGGATTTGTAGGATTAGCAATTTAGTAGGCCCTGTCCAAAAGTACTTATTTTCTATGTACTTAGGTAAGGCCTGTGCTGTGGCTTTACGCACGCGGCTAATGCAATTTTATCCGCAATACTCGTTCCTTGAACTTTGTATTCCGAGCGCTCAAGGCGAAGGGAAGCCACTATCTTCTTTTTTAAAGGTTTTTGATATGTTTACGGTACCGTTTAAATAGATATATATTTTTAATTTCAAAAGTTTTTGAAAAATCAAAATACATAATGAAACAGTATTCAAAATTTCTACTGAAATGCGATAAGAAATGGCTTCACAATATTCAATTTTTGAAAAAATGTGTTTTTATATGAAATACATGTATAGTAAAACTAAGTGACCACTGAATAGTAAGTTCTTTTTATGCTAGTGCGACTCTACCAGGGATGTCATTTTAATCTAATGAAATGATTTTTTTATCAGTAAAAATAACAAGTAAAAATAAAACTTTTATGAAATCAGTCTGTGAAAGGTCACCTTAAAACTGGGCACTGTGGCAAGCATGGCTTATTGAACAACTCTCCGACACGACACTGACTTAGTCTATCCATCAAAATTGTCTATACTGGTGAAAAATTGGGTAGAATGTCCCAACTAGAATAAAATTCTCTGAAAAATTATTGGTGGGGGTGTATTTCCAAGATACCATTTCGAACCTCAGTGTCATTTTTTTCTCTTGTTGTATGTAGCCTTCAGCTACAATTTCAAATCATAACTTTTTTTTGTGAGCACGTTCATGTAGACCTCTAAAGTATTTCCCAACACGTTTTGAAAGTAATTAATAATTAATTATCTGCAAGCAGGCAGGCAGGCAGGCAGACAGATAAACAGATAGATAGATAGATAGAAGGACGGATAGACAGACAGACAGAGAGATAGATAGATAGATGGATGGATGGATGGATGGATAGATAGATAGATAGATAGATAGATAGATAGATAGATAGATAGATAGATAGATGTAAACATTTATGAATACGAATGAAAAATGGGTACAATTCTGAACACTGGCGTTTCAAAATACCAAGAAGAGAAAACATAAAAGTGACTATGATTTTGTAAGCATAGTTCAAGATCATCGGTTTCCACGTCGGTTTAGTTAAGCTTTTGTTGAAATTTGTGAAATATAATATAACCGTATATAAATTGGGGAATTCTTGACTTTTTCTCAATTTTAAATATCATAGCTTTTTTAGAATCCGTATTTATCCGGAATTTGTTTTTCCAGTCATTCCTGGTTATTAATCACGTGACTTTCAGTTAAGTCGCCATTTGTTAGCCGCCTGGAAGAATAACAAGGAATATTTTATTTGCATTAGGAGGTAAAGACATACAATAAGTTAAAATTTATATTTAATCGTTGTTTTATTATCTTATCAAACTTAAATCATTTATTACTAACCCATTTAGAGTTAAAACTACATTTCATCGCTAGCTCCAACTTGAAGTTGAGTCAGTCTGCACCGGTGGTACGACAACAACGTTTCGGATTTTCAAAGGAAATGGGAAAAGTTGAAATCAGCGTGTTTTTTGAAATTCGCAATGGACTGAAGCATATTTACAAAGTGATAGGGGTATGCTTACTCATGTTTTTGGAAGCATTAAAAACATTTTGCTCGAGAAATGTAGATAAAATTTACGTAGAAAATGCTCAAATTGTTGTATAAGTTACTTCTATGTAAATAACGACATAACGTGACTTCTTCAACACATGTAGACTCACTTGATCAGTGCTCGAACACGTCACGAATTTACCGTTTCCTCGTCTATACAAAGGAGGCCGATCAAAAAAAAGGGTGACATAATTATGGGATATGATCTGTCTTATTTACCTCTCGGTTAGGAGAATTTTATTTCAAATGACATAACTTAAACTTATGCAAACGACACTTCATGCCAAAATCGAACCCAAATTGTAGAAAATTTGAGTTGAAAACTTGTGTTTATCTTGTCCCCGTTTTAACAGTGTTAATGTACCTGAAAATAAATATTAGGCTACTGGTGTAATGCACCTTTAAACAGGAACAAGTTTTAAATTCATGTATCAACTGAAATACAACAAAAAATTGCATCTATAATTCATTTTTTGTGGTGTTCGAGCACTGTTCCAGTCCGATGCCTATTTCCGCCATTACAGTGTGTCATGTGATCAGCTGCCAAAAATACATTTGAAAAGTCGGGTGGTTCACACATTTCGGAAAATACTCAACTTGTGTCTGTCATAATCTCAAAATTTATTTACTTTAATCGGTGTACTATATGAGATGTAAATTACGAAAAAAATAGTGTTTTTTGTTTGAGCACTGGTCATGTGAGTCTACATCTATCGTTACATTTTAGCATTTGGTCATATGACATCAGATCACAATACCACTACTGGATAAAACTGATGTGAGGGTGGAATATTGTTTTTATAGAAACACCCCATCCCACAGGGACTTCATAAACATAGGTGATAGGTGAAGTACCAAAAATTTGAACTTGTACCTTGGACATGTGTCAATGCATCATTCCTCTACTGGTCATCGACCAATTCTCGCCATATGTACAACATATATCGATACAGTAAAGTACTCATGTCACACAGTGTGGGTTAATCCCAAATGGGGCATAGGTGACAACATGTTTTGATTGTATGATCATCTGTGCACGAGCGAGGGCAGCGGTTGTATACTGCCCGTAACACAAGTTTTTGTGACTGCAGTACCAATTCTTGCCAACATAATTGAAACTGAATTTAAGCTTAATTACACGTATGGGAATCAAGTTTATTTTATATTTCATTATCGTGTAAAGGTAAGGGACAACATTGGAAATTGTACTCGTCAAACACAAGAGGCCTCACAACTCATAATTTGACCAAATCATTCATAGAACTGAGCACCACAGGATCCCCATGGGTCAATGTCAAGAGGTCGCTGGGGGAATTCATGTATTTTATTCATAATATTGCACATACGTACATGTATCTTACCAATATTTTCCAGAATTGGCAGAAATGTTCAAAATGAAGTATCGTCTCTCTTGAAAGATTCGCATGCAGAAATATCACGATCTATCAGCGAAACGCGTGCATTGGCGAGAATTGGTACTTGGTGAGAATACAAATGTAGGTCGCTGACCAGTAGACTTCCTCAAGCTCGTTTTCATTATCCTTGTGTTACTGGTTTTCGACCTAATAGCACTTTTCACTGCTTATGGTGTCCACTGCCTTTTTCCTGTCATTTAAGTACGGGAATTTAAAAAGAATGTCTTTCCCAGTAATTGTTCGTTTCTAGTCAGGGATTAATATCATCAGTATGTGGGTCCGGTAAAAGAACCCATTCCCAATGCAAAATCAGCTATGTTTTCCAGTAATGTTCACCATGTACATATCTTTTTGATGTATAGACCAAATTAAACTGCTGAATTAATACCTTCATGTCGTCAGATGAAATCCAGGTTGTCAGTTTAATGAAGAGATAAATGAATCACAAGTTTTGTATCTTTATTTTTTATTTTATTAGTAAAATTACCATAACTGATACTACATGTTTTTTGTTACCAACTTTAGCCCATTGCGACATAAAATTCCCAATTGAAAGGGTTCAGGACCCTTTCCCAAAAAGGTCTATTTATAGCCCCTGCTAGATTTACTTGTCACAGGTTTCTGTGTTTTTCTATGTTTCCAATAAATTTACAATTTTCTCTTGTCATCAAAATGGCGGGACCTGTTGTCAACATAAGAAAACTTTTGGAAAAACATGAACATGAGATGACTTTAAAATATGGAAATTAATGTTTTCAAAGATTGTGGTTCTGGTGATTACATAATTACAGACATTTTGAAATAAAAAAAAAAATTAGCGAGTAAAGGAATTTCACTGGTCAAAGAAAATTATTTACTGGTCTATATATATACACATTTGGACCAGTTATCAAATAGATTTCACTGGACTTTTGTAAAATTTACCAGATTTTGGTAAGATTGGTGAAATTCAAAAACACTGTAATTAACAAAAATGTACGTTTAATAGTTTTCAGTATAAAAGTAGGAATCTTATAGCATTGGTGAATGTTTATGTGCCTAAATTGTGAGTGTTCTCAATATCTTTGCCTTCTGGCTCTGGGATTCAAAAATATACACATTTAAATTTAAAATTGAGATAAACTATAATTAGCTCGGACTATTTTTCGTTTCTTTTATTACAGATTATAACAAATATTAAAAAAAATATCCGTGTCACTAATTTTATTTGAGAATAATGTTAAATTCATCTTGCTTATCAATAACCAAATGAAAGACATATGACCTGAAGATTCGGTGTCTAAGATGCAGGCGACATAGCTGTATTCTAGGGCTGTCATTGATGAGAAATTCTATATCGATATATCGATAAGTAAAAAGTATCGGTAAACTGAATGATTTGGTACTTCTGTGAATGCATTCAAAATGAATAGATTCATTGTAATATTTAGGTGTTTTATTGTATATTTGACCATCTGAATAGCAACCCCAGCTCAAAATTTTAAAGTGATCTACCTTGTTTAACATTGTAATGATCTTGTAGAGCTAATTAAACCATTTCCAAAACAGTTTAAATTATCTAGATATCTTAAGTGTGTCAAAAGTTATGCCAATTTTAAGTTTGGAAAATCCGGCCATTTACTGGAATTTGTTGTACTAGATTACTACATAAGGAGGCTGGCGTGTCGCGGAACCGGCAACGAACATATTTTCATTTTTTTTCATGTAATTTCCTTAATACTTGAGATATCTTTCTAAAATTTTGCACCCAGCATGATTTTTTTATGCTGAATCCATTTCTGCAGTCAAAAAAATATTATACCCACTATTTTTTTGTAAAAATGAACAAAAAATGCAAAAAATTGTATGCTGCGAAAACGTGGATGAAAATATTTTCAGTTTGTTTTTTTTAATTTCATATTACTATGAGTTATCTTTCTAAACTTCTGTATCTAACATGATTTTTTCATGCTGAATCTATTTCTACAGTCAAAAAATTGTTATGAACATTCTTTCTTAGTGAAAAAAAATGAACAAGAGAAGCAAAAAAAAAAAATCATTTATAAACAACAAGTGCTATTGTCAGAAGTTATAGAAGTTAAACTTCAGAGCATTTCTATCTAACCTTATAGGCTACATTAACTTGTGTATTTTATATAAATTTGATTATGGAAAAATGTACATAATTATGTATACATATGTATGACAAACTTCCTTGTACAGGTAGTTTGTGTTTTTATTTATTTTCATTACTTTTTAATACTGGTATGACGAAATGTATAAAATACAGGCAAATCCTTTAATTCCAGGAGGTTGTGCTTCTTTTGAGTGATTAGGTAAAAATATTATTATTTTTCATCACTCACATTTAAATTTTTGCATAAAACTCAATATACCTGTAATAAATTAGTAAATCCATTCATGTCGTGAATACTGTTCGAGTACATGCTCAAATATTTATGAGGATTTCTTCAAATGAGCAATATTATATAAATATTATAATTTTGATTATACACAAATTTATCCATTCAATATGCAAGTACAGAATAATTTTTGGTTTTTTTTTCCCTTAGAATCATGAAAAGTTAATTGAGGTTGATCAGACCTGCATGAGAAAATTTGGTGACTTAGTTTTTATATAATGCTGATGTTGGTAGGCCATTTTGGCAGGGATATACTGTCTTAAAAATAGGCTTACTAGAAATTCGAATTCTCAACAGTGCAAATCTAACATTTATGATTTGTGAAAAAAAATCTCTGGAGATATAAATAAAGTAGATCTAGCTAGGGTTCTGAAAAATTATTCAAGTGTAGAATCAGTATTAAACTATATTTCGTTTTCTCAATTAAAATACATACAGAGTCTACTGCATTAATTATTAATGATTTAGATGTAAAATTTCATCGATTGTATCATGTCATATATGACCAAGTGCTACTGGTTATTGTGAAATTAGAAAGTTTTATAATTTAGGTCTAGTTTAGTCACAGTTCACCCAGCGTTTTTGGCCTTCAATATCGGTCATAAATTCAATATATGAATTTAACATTTACCAAAGGCAACCGTAACTTTATGCTCAGGATTTATGTTTAGTTCATAGACATCATCAAAACTCATAATTATCTCAAATATTTCGTTTTATTAATGTGCATTGAGTGACCTATTTCTTTCGGTCATATGCAAATTAGCGATAGACGCCGATCGATGTCGGATGTCCAAAAAGCTCATTAAAAGACTTTATTATCATTTTTTCAGAAGCCAAAACATTTTTAATTGATTATATTTGGAATTAAAACATGATAGATGTGGATAACTCGTTTTAAATGTAGCGGATTCCGACTGTCACTTTGTTAACCTTTCACCCGGAGGTTAAATCCAAGATGGCGCCAAGTGAAGCGTGGGTCGTCTTCAACTGCACCGGTGCACTAAAAAAGTTTGACGCTCGATGCGAGGTAGTAAATCATGTCGTAGAATGTTGATTAATATGTCAAAATTTAAGTTGTAACACGATCTTTTTAGATATGGGTGAACAAAAGTGCAATATCTAATGACCATTATGCACACCACCGTCAAAGATTTACTTCTGCAACTTCTACAAAAACATTTTTTTTTTTAAAATGTTCAACTTCCGTGACATAGAAAAATTCATTCTTTGATTGGATATAAAATTTCATGAATATTCATTAACATTTAGGCACTCGCAAATGAGTTTGATTATCATAGCCCATCGGACTGCTCGTCCGTTACTGCAGCCAAAGCGGTATCGATAAAAATGTGCCGATTTTTATTTTTAACTCGCAAAATCATCACATTTACACTAATGAAAAGCAACGAAATACACATCATTGGAAAGTACATTTATTTCTCTTTCAGATGGTATATAATATATAAATATTCTGAAATAAATGATGCCTGAAGTTGAGACTTTAAAACCATGAACATAAAAATTTGATTAATTCCAGTGCGTTATCGATACGAGCTGGGGTTGCTAATCTGAAGATGAAAAAGCAATCATTGCATGGAAAACATTATTTGTACAATTAGAAAAAAATATAACGTAGTTCAATAACATGAAGTAAAACAAATGGAAATTTAAAATTGTAAAAGAAAATACATGCTGTGATGCATAATGAAATGTATCGATACTTTAAAAGTGTATCGATTATCGTATCAAATCAATTTGTGTATTGATGTTGAGTCTATCAATGACAGCCCTACTGTATTCTTCGGGAATGTTTGTAAATGTTCAGGAATGTTTGTAAACAAACATTCAAGTAAAGCATATTTATGATGTTAAAAAAATGGCTGAACAAGTATACTTATAATTTAATGAAAATTTGTACATACACAGGGATTTTCTTAGGTGGCTGATTTTTGGTCCGGTTACAGGACCCATTCCCAATGCAAAATTGGCTTTTATTTTCCCAAAGTTATGCAGAAATTTCCAATTTTGAAATTAAAAATAAAAAGTAAAGTATTTTCAACCAAATCTCTTAAATTGAGTGTTTTTATTTCAGTCAAAATTTTGTATTTTTTCCAAAATTTCCAGACCATGGACCCAGAATTTTGGAGGTACATGTAGGAAAATCCCTGATTACATCTTTGAAAGACACTTTAACCATGTCCAAGTCTACATAGTGTGCAGACTTGTTGTTAGTCTAATTATAAAAACTGCATCATGCGTCATAAAAACATCTTCACAGTCGATATGGGTGAAATGTATATAGGTCGAAAATACATGACGATCGAAAACAGGGCATCTGATGATACCGTACTGTATGGAACATGGATATTTCATTATTTGAGAATTAAATTAGGTGATTGTTTACAATGAGTATACAGTTTTTATGTAACGGTTGTAAGTGAACACTTCTCAACTAGTATTAGTATCGGTGCTCAACCTGTTAGAAAATAAGTGTGGATATGAATTAAACTAACAATCAAAACACAAACATTTTTAAGGATTGTTTTTCATTTTTTTTTAAAAACATGTTATATACATCTACATGCAATAGCTCATGGAAAAAAAGTGCTGCACATTGAATTTTTTTTCCTTGAGTCATTGCATGTATATTCCATGTCTTTCAAAAAATGAAAAACAATCTTTACATTTATATATTACCATTTTCTTTGAATCTGTAGTCAGGTGGATAATTGACTTTTAAGGGGGGGTGGTCGAAATAGCAGTCAGTATGTAAATATATATTTGTTGACCTCTGTGGACTATGTTCAAAGACAAGATATTTTATAAATATTGTTGTTGTAACCAAAATATAACAATAATTATTTGTAAATATTGCCCTGCGGTAGTCTAATCTGGCCAAAATTCTGCCCCGATTTTTAAGTTACTTTTTTCACCACATCCAAAATATTGAATTGCCAAAACTAGTACATTAGCTAACTCAATGACTGGTCCCTGTGAAACCTACTGTTACCTCATGATATTGAATTTGCTTAAGACATACATATTACACAAGTAATAGTGTTACTTACAGGTATTTTTCAACATCTGAAAAAAGGATTGAAGGGAGTTTATTTTGTCCTATTCTGGGCTCCATGTACATGTAACACTAGCTCTTGTGAAATCTGCCACAAATACTTTTATTATTTTTTGGGGGAGGGTACCTGTATGTGCTTGATCTGTACTGAATATACATGTATAAATTATCAGATTAAAAGCTTTAACTATGGTCAGAAATGACCCTAGATGGTTATACTTGTATGTATTTGGGATTTACAGGGCAGAACAAATCCACTTGCCCAATGCCCGGGACAAGCTCAATTTTGGCTTGGGCAAGTTGAAAATATGGACAGCTAGCCCATGGGCAAGTTAAAAATATCAGATCAATCTAGTCCTATTAGTACTGCAAGTCTTGAGGGAAATAATGATTAAATAAATGATTGGATGACGGGAATTAACAATTAATATTAGTATTTGTACATTCTATGCGTATGTAGTTGGGTCATTTCACAAGTGCATTGTTTGATGTGTAATAGCCTATTGGTCTCGACAAGTTGACAATTATTTTCAGCTTGCCCTAACATGGGCAAGCTGACTCCAAAAATATTTGTCCAGTCCTGATTTAGGGGACCTATATGTACATAAGGTCCTGTGGGCCTCTTGTTATCATTAAGTATCAAAAGTTTGGTGTTTGATCCTCAATTACGCAGTACATGTATAGTCATTATTACTATTATCATCATTCATATATCTTTAATATACAATGTACATGTTGTGACTCATGTATTCATATTGATGTGGACAAATGTGTACATGTGTATATATATATATGGTTTGCCACGAGTTTCAATTCTTTCTCACATTTATGATACAAGTTTTGAATTTTCCATTTTGCAAGTCTCTGTACTGATATATACGTATTATAACTTAATAATGTAACAAAAAGATACAGTATGTACACAATGATGGAATTGGGTAACATTCACAACATTCTCTCATAAAATCTGTTTTATTGTAGGAAACTGGATTGAACAATCAAAGAATCAAGCCGTCATGGCTCTGGACACTTTTATTTGTGGGACGTGTCAGCTGACATTTAATGACATAGAAGTGTTCATCCTACACAAGAAAGGATGTCAAAATGGGGTAGATGGCGCTACTCAAGAGGGCGGACCTTCTTCCACTGCAGAAACAAATGCTGAGACTGCAACCACCAATAATGTGACACCACTAAACCTTGGTGAGTCACCACCCTAAAATATTGTCAACTTCTTCATGTAGGTAATGTTTATGTGATGATTCTCTGAAGACTGATAATGTTGAGATTTACAGATTTCACTTTTGTTAAATAAATGATAATTTATGGTGTGTACCCAATGTTACAATGTAAGTCTACATTTTGTTCCTAATTTGAAAAAAAAACAAAAAAACGATGGAAGTTGGAATTTGCATGTTGTTAATCCTCTGATTTGGGGGAAAAGTTATTTATGAATAATTTTTGGATTTTTTTTTTTATCTTTTTTTTTTCAGAATGAGAGTTTGGTAAAACATTTGCCAGTCAACTTAATCGAAAAAAAAGAACAGTCACAAACATTGGCTTTAATGATATCACTGGCAAATTATTGTCTTTTTAAAAGTGTTCAGTGTTTTCCTATTACATGCTATCATGAAACATTAGACTGGGAGTTTGTAAAAATGCATGTACATTGTATTTTCCATTGGGAATGGGTCTGGTTGTCAAAGCCATGAAATTGATACAGAAAGCCTTGTAGACGTACATTTATCTACGTACGTATGTACATGTACCACATAATGACTAAGTGAGTTAGAACCAAAATTTCCCAACCTTAAGAGGTGATGTGTACATTTATATACAAATACATTTAACCAAATACCAATACATGTACATGTATACACATATAATTTTGTGCTAAGTAATCTAATAAGATCTGTTAAAGAGAAAATAATAAATTTTATAAAATAAATAAAATAAATTTTATGGCATTAGATGAAGAAGAACGTTTAAAGACAAACCATTATAGGGCCACTAAAAGTAACAGTGCAGAGGTGGTTGCTTTATAAAAAAAATTTTATTTGTTTTATTTGTTTTTGTTTTATCCACAGATAAAGATCAGGTAGTCACACTTCCCGAGGGCAGTCAGGTTGTTACGACGGAAATGACAGACTCTGTGACAGGAGAACAACAGACAGTCATCATAATCCAACCTACCAACTCCACAGATCAAACCGCAGTCACACAGTCTCTGCTAGAGAGCACTTTAATGACTGCCGTAGCTCAGAATCAGAACCTTTCTGGTATTCTTGAAAAACAAGCAACTACGGAGAAACCTGGTCCGGGTGAGTATGTATAGAAAATTAAATTGTTTAATTTTTATTTCATTTATATTTCATAGTCTCGGTAGCTTTAGATATAAAGTCAATTTATATTTCATAGTCTTGGTAGCTTTAGATATAAAGTCGATTTATATTTCATAGTCTCAGTAGCTTTAGATATAAAGTCGATTTATATTTCATAGTCTCGATAGCTTTAGATATAAAGTCGATTTATATTTCATAGTCTCGGTAGCTTTAGATATAAAGTCGATTTATATTTCATAGTCTCGGTAGCTTTAGATTTAAAGTCGATTTATATTTCATAGTCTCGGTAGCTTTAGATATAAAGTTGATTTATATTTCATAGTCTCGGTAGCTTTAGATATAAAGTCGATTTATATTTCATAGTCTCGGTAGCTTTAGATATAAAGTCGATTTATATTTCATAGTCTCGGTAGCTTTAGATATAAAGTCGATTTATATTTCATAGTCTCGGTAGCTTTAGATATAAAGACGATTTATTTATTTATTTATATGTTTGGTTTGTGTTTATTTATTTTGTACATACCGATAATTCAATTTACAGGGCGCAAAAGAGGAAAGAGAAAGAAAACAGATGGCCCTGCTGAAAAAATTCCAAAATTTGAGAAACCAGAAGTTCCAGAAATAGGTAAAAGATTTTATTACCGGATCACTGACAGATCTATGTAGTTAAAAGACTTCTAATGGTGGAGTAATCCATACACAATGGTGTTAGATTCCACTGTGTGTCCAGGCAAACCAGGAAAGTGTTTTTCTTTTTTTAAGTTTACATCAACGTAACCATCAAATTATCAATAAATTTGTTATTCTATTTAAAGAGGGTCATAGTCGTACTCATTTCTTCATTCAGATATGAAGGACACACTCCAATACTCGAGATCCTAGTTAAACTCTAGTTTTGATTTTCTGACCTTGACTATCGGTAATGGGAGTAGCCATTGTTGTTGTTGATTTTCGTCAGAACTGTCCATTATTTTTATCGGGGTGTATACATCTCATCACTCGTAAGACACCATAGACACTGGATTGAAAATACTGGTATAATGCCCCTGCACGTGAATGGATGCATCCCTTGTGCACAAGAACATTATTTGTAAACATCCAGTTTCATTTCCAAGAGAGTAATGAATAGAATTTAGGGATTCACGATTATTTAAAATTTAAATTATGTTGAAACGTAATCAATAGGGGTAAGTATTTATAACTCTGGTTATATTTAATGACTGCATGGATAAAGTTCCTGCACGGCGACATTTTTACGAAATATTTACAAAAAAAAAACCACTTTCCATAGTTGCTGGAACACACAGTAGATTTTATTCCCAGTACAATGTCATACTCACAACCTAAATAATGTAGTGACTGTTCCTCCCCCAGAAATTCAGCATAAGTTGTGGAAGTGATTAGTATGAAGCTTACAACTGAGGTCCTGTGTCATGGCAGAAGTCCATAGCACAGGAAAAATTGTGTCACTTCACCTACAACTGGTGACATCTTCGTACCAGTGCAAAGTTATTGGTAGGACATCGATTTCAAAGCAACCAGACGTGGTATTGTTTCTGTTGTGTGAATCTGCCATGTGAAATTGTTCTATCTTTAAAAGTCAAGGAGTCACATATTTAAAACAACAAAATTTAACGAAAACAAAAAACTATTCAACACATCAATATCATATGGATATATTTTTATGTATACCAGGGTAGATGTAATGATGCCCTTTTGCTTCTTCTGAACTTGCATATCTTCTTAAAACTTCTTGGTAAATAAAAGGCTTTAAATCATAAAAGTAAATATAATTGGTCTATAAAGGTCATAGTGATAGATCTATAACGGTCATAGTAACAGGTCTATGAAGGTCACAGTGATAGGTCTATAACGGTCATAGTGATAGGTCTATAATGGTCATATAATGGTAGGTCTATAAAGGTCATAGTGATAGATCTATAAAGGTCATAGTGATAGAACTATACAGGTCATATAATGATAGGTCTATAAAGGTCATAGTGATAGGTCTATAAAGGTCATAGTGATAGGTCTATAATGGTCATATAATGGTAGGTCTATAAAGGTCATAGTAATAGGTCTATCAAGGTCATAGTGATAGAACTATACAGGTCATATAATGATAGGTCTATAAAGGTCATAGTGATAGGTCTATAAAGGTCATAGTGATAGGTCTATAATGGTCATAGTGATAGGTCTATAATGGTCATAGTGATAGGTCTATAAAGGTCATAGTGATAGAACTATACAGGTCATATAATGATAGGTCTATAAAGGTCATAGTGATAGGTCTATAAAGGTCATAGTGATAGGTCTATAATGGTCATAGTGATAGGTCTATAATGGTCATAGTGATAGGTCTATAAAGGTCATAGTGATAGGTCTATAATGGTCATAGTGATAGGTCTATAAAGGTCATAGTGATAGGTCTATAATGGTCATAGTGATAGGTTTATAAAGGTCATAGTGATAGGTCTATAATGGTCATCGTAATAGGTCTATAAAGGTCATAGTGATAGATGTAGATCTATAAAGGTCATAGTCATACATGTAGGTCTATAATGGTCATAGTGATAGATGTAGATCTATAAAGGTCATAGTCATACATGTAGGTCTATAAAGGTCATAGTGATAGATGTAGATCTATAAAGGTCATAGTCATACATGTAGGTCTATAATGGTCATAGTGATAGATGTAGATCTATAAAGGTCATAGTCATACATGTAGGTCTATAAAGGTCATAGTGATAGATGTAGATCTATAAAGGTCATAGTCATACATGTAGGTCTATAAAGGTCATAGTGATAGATGTAGATCTATAAAGGTCATAGTCATACATGTAGGTCTATAATGGTCATAGTGATACATGTAGGTCTATAATGGTCATAGTGATACATGTAGGTCTATAATGGTCATAGTGATACATGTAGGTCTATAATGGTCATAGTGATACATGTAGGTCTATAAAGGTCATAGTGATACATGTAGGTCTATAATGGTCATAGTAATAGGTCTATAAAGGTCATAGTGATACATGGAGGTCTATAATGGTCATAGTGATACATGTAGGTCTATAATGGTCATAGTGATACATGGAGGTCTATAATGGTCATAGTGATACATGTAGGTCTATAATGGTCATAGTGATACATGTAGGTCTATAATGGTCATAGTGATACATGGAGGTCTATAATGGTCATAGTGATACATGTAGGTCTATAATGGTCATAGTGATACATGTAGGTCTAAATGGTCATAGTGATACATGTAGGTCTATAATGGTCATAGTGATACATGTAGGTCTATAATGGTCATAGTGATACATGTAGGTCTATAATGGTCATAGTGATACATGTAGGTCTATAATGGTCATAGTGATACATGTAGGTCTATAATGGTCATAGTGATACATGTAGGTCTATAATGGTCATAGTGATACATGTAGGTCTATAATGGTCATAGTGATACATGTAGGTCTATAATGGTCATAGTGATACATGTAGGTCTATAATGGTCATAGTGATACATGTAGGTCTATAATGGTCATAGTGATACATGTAGGTCTATAATGGTCATAGTGATACATGTAGGTCTATAATGGTCATAGTGATACATGTAGGTCTATAATGGTCATAGTGATACATGTAGGTCTATAATGGTCATAGTGATACATGTAGGTCTATAATGGTCATAGTGATACATGTAGGTCTATAATGGTCATAGTGATAGGTGTTTAAAGGGTCAGGGTCATAGGTCTATAAAAGCTAGGGTCATGGATCTATAAAGGTCAGGGTCGTAGGCCAAAATGTATTAGTGTATGTAAAATTGTTTGATATTTTTTAAGAGTAAAGTGTCTGCACAGTACTAGGGTACTTATAGATATACTTTGTAAATGTGGTAAACTAGTATACAACATATTTCTGTTATTTCTATTTGATTTTTTAATTCGTTGTTATTATTATTATGTTGGTTTTTTTTTAGCCGCTGATGGTAAATTTCACTGTAAATGCTGCAAGAGATCATTTTACAAAGAACGTTTCTTCAAAACTCACAAATGTATGCCAACAACAGATTACGTAGACATAACAAAGAGAGATGCCATCGCAGATTCTGGTAAATGTTCTAGCTTCTTAATTTTGTCAACTTGAAAGTGTGTTCGGTGTTAAGCATTAATACAAATTATAATTTCTACATATCGTGTATTTTGTGGATGTACTCTGTTTATAACTTTCCCGTGAATAACTCAAGTTTCTTTCTTTAAATGTTATTCAGATTTGATGCTTTTATTTATATACAGTAGATGAGATGTTGGATGACTTTGATTAAGGCCAAAATTAGGCAATGTATACAGGAAGAATGGGACTTAAAAATCTTTGTGAATGACTAAGCTCTCGTTTCCAATTATCAATGTGTATATAGAGATTACTATTGGAATGTGCTTTTCGTAGTGTCATACCCTCTTTATTATTGTACAGTAGTTGATTAGGTGTAGCTTAATCAGTTTTCCTCTGAATATTTTATTCAGGGCAAAAAAGGGAAAATTTAGATGGTGTTTTACACCTCAGTCAACAAGTTTTTGGTTATATGATGGTGGCCACTTGTTTTTGGTGAATAAGAGATCCCCGTTTTACGAAAGGTCGTAAATCCTAAATCCTAACTTTTAGTCCTAACTACCATAGCAACGCATTGCTGATTGGTCATTCCCATGACAAGTAGGACTAAGACATAGGATTTAGGACTTACATCCTTTCTTAAAACGGGCCCCTGGTTACAATATATACAGGAAGACACCTCCGACCTTCTGCAGGAAATCAGGCAAACTCTCTCATGACATCAGCTTAGGTTCCAGTGGGATCCGTACCTGGGCCGTCTAGAGGTAAGGAACTTGCCAGTTTAAAGTGTGATGCTTTACCCACTTGGCCACAGAGATCCTCCCCTTTCAAACTTGAATTATTAAAATTAGTAACTGAAGACATTTTCATTTCAAAATAGATAATATTTTGAATTTAGTGTTTGATTTTCTTTATTTCGTAAACTTGTAGATATTTAATGGTTAATGTTTTGATTTTTCTTCATAGATGATAATGTCAGCCCAGATTCAGAAGAAGAAATTGACGATGACAGAGATGGAGATTTCAAAGCTATTGACTTCAAAGCAGAGGGAGACGAATCAGAAGAAAAAGACGAAAACTTTGTACATGTATCTACAGACCCTGATGACGAGGGTCTTCCGATCGAGCGTGCAACAGACAGCATTGGAGATATCCCAATATTCAAATCAGAAGAGGACAAAGTGCTATTTGAACAGAGTTTGAATGTGGATCTGAGTTTTCTAGACAATATGTTCAAACAACACGCAATCGAACAAGATCTAAATGAAAAAGCACCCATGGCATCTCGTATGACGACAAGTTCCCTGTCATTGTATTCATGTAACTCGTGTGAGAAGATATTCAAGACACTTTCTCACATGAGACTTCACTGTTTAGTACACACAGAATTGAGACCGTTCAAGTGCCCCAAATGTTCATACGCTTCCAATGCCAAAGGTAATTAGTGTTTGAGGTGTTCATATACATGTATTTGTAAAGCATAGGCTAAGATTGTGTTTCAAGTTTTCATATGCTTGTAATACAATAGTTAGGTAAGTATTATAAATATTCATATATTTTTTTACACAGAAAATAGTTTTTGTGTGTAAAAGGTAAATTTCTTAAGTGGTCATATGATTCTAATGCAAAATATACAGTCGAACCCGGATATAATGAAGTCAACGGGGAGTGAGTTTTTCCATCAGATAAACAGAAGTTTCAAAATAACCAGGCTATAATGGTAATTAAGAAATTTGTGGGTTCGGCTGTACAGGGCTCGTGCTGCTAATTGCCAATAGCGCCACTTGATCATTTCTGAGTTCTTATGTAGTCCGTTTTCAGATCTGGATTTTTCATGTGCCAATTCAGCTTTGTTATGCTTAGGGATTTCCGGTATGTGTTTCTTCGTTGATCAAGAAAGAAAACGCAGGTATATCTGAAGGCCAGATGATTGTCACTAGTCCATTTATGTTAAAAACAAATTAACGTCTGAACTCTACACCAGAAATAAAATATTCTGACATTTTGATGCATTGTATGAAATCAAGCATTTTATTTCTTGATCAACCCAAAGACACATACTGGAAATCACTAAGCATAACAAAGTTGAAGCGGCGCAAGAAAAACCCAGATCCAAAACCAGATTACATAAGAACTCGAAAATGATCTATTGCAAAAAATAAAATATTCAATTTGTGAAAATACCAGTGACTAAAAAATTTTATTAGCGAAAAAAATCTGCACTTTGCGAAACCCTCTTCCCTATCGTTTAATTCCTTAATCTATTAATTACCCCAGTTATCATGCCAAGACTGTATTTTTCATGGTAATCACCTGAGGCTGGCCATCAAAGGGCTGTCAAACGACTCAGGTGATTGGATATTTCAGCAAACTGACTGAATTTCCACTGTTTTCAAATGGCTAGAAAATTTAATGTATACATTTAATGTTGGTAAAAAAATATATGTACATGTAAATAAAATGTTTTAATTTTTTTTTTTACAAAATATCCCATTAAAGAGACTAAATTCATCGTTTGAAGCAGGCTCGCGATTGGGAAAATGGCTACCATAAATTCTCAGACTGTGTTTGACAAACATGTGGACTCTAAACCAAAATCTTGATTGATTCTCGCAGCTGCTCATAATTGCATGTTGTACGAAGTACCAGATTTACATTGGAAGTCATGGCTGATTTTTTAACGCTATAATCGCGGTGAAAATTCTGTAAATGGGTATATACTGCCGAGTCTACTGACATAACCAAAAGCAAATTTGTACTCGGACATTATCAACTTTGTGTAATACAACTTCTGAAATTCTCAGGATTTTTCCTTTTCTCTGTGATACAGTAATATCTGTTTAATTAGATAATTTAATCATGGCAATCGATTATCAATTTAGGAAATTATTCATGTTTCATATCAAAGTTTAAATTCGTGTATCAAATATTTAATTTTAGACTTTTTAGAATACTAGCTTGTTTTGATTAATCAATGAAGTAAATTCTTTTTAAAAGCATTTTAGTGATTTTTTCAAGCACAAATAAGTATATTTGATTTTCTAAATTTGTATTAAACAAATACAGGACTTAAAAAAAAATCCATTTTTTGTTTATTGAATAATTACAAAATAGGTGGGATATCACTGACCAGTTACTACCAATAATTCTCTCTTAATTTGGTAATTTATTCAATAAAATATCAAATTCCAAAATGATATAATTAATGTCTCAGAAAAAAAAAATTCAGTAAAATTTAGTACAATCAGTACTACATGGAAAAAACATAGTCAAGAATTTCTGTATATTAATATGTTTACCTCTCTAAAAATATACAGTGGAATTTCCTTATGTCTAAATCGGATAAAACGAAATTCCAGTTATATCAAAGTAGAACGTCTGATCCCAATTTTGATTGATACATGTACATAAATTTATATTGATTAGAATTTTGTTATCTCAAATTCCAGATATTTCGGAGTCATAGGGGTGGTCCCATGAATTTCAAGATTTCACTTTATGTGCATTTTTAATCATTTTTTCATTCTGTCTATCTATATGTTATTTTGATACATGTAATAGGAAACAATATATATTGGGTACCTCTGTGCTACCATGTTATGGCCAAGTCTGTTGTCAACGTATTGGTATGTTCACATACAATTGTGAATTACATATATCACAACTACAGAAAGAAAAAATATTATCTTAAATATATGAAAAGTATAGCAGCAAGAGGGATCATTTTTCTTTTTCATTTAAAATAAAAACAGTGTCCAGATAATTTGACAGATCATTCCTTTGCTTCCTCTGGGGTAGGGTAGCAAATATACCATTAAACCAAAGAGACAGCAACTCGTATGTTTCCTTATGCAGAATACATACCTGTAGCTAAAACTTCAAATTTTATTACGGTGCCAAATATATCAAAATGACATACTGGTATATAGGAATAAATATATTATAACACATGTATTAAAAGGCATTTTCTAAGCATTTTTTAAACACCCAATATACATATACTAAACAAATGTCATTTTGCCAAATTTTGTTGGCAAAAAAATAATTCATTGGCAAAGAAACTCATTTTCTCTTTTGGCAAAAAAAGAAAGAAAATTCAGGCCAGGGCTAGCCCTCCTGTATCTAACCCCTCCAGGTGTATAAATGCATGAAAATTTAAACAAGTGTCCATTTACCCCTTTGTCTGTTGTTTGCATTTCATTTTTTAATAGACAAAATAAAGACACAATAGGAGTGGTCTATGTCATTGATTTTCAGTAGAGTCCATTATTTTCAGGGGTAGTAAGATGGGTTAATACGATTTGGTATGTTGCTTTGTATCCTTAATATCTTGGATGAGGCATATTATGACACAACATTCAGCAATATTTGCCAGAGTTATAGGACTTTTATATCTTCATGAATGACTGAACCTAGTATTCCTTAAACACATTTTTTATATATATATTTCAGGTAATTTATATACTCACATGAGAAAACATACAGGTCAGTATTACAGGTGTAATCATTGTGACTTCAAATCTGTCAACAAAAGTCACCTTCTGGAGCATCAAGCCACGCACACCAATGAGCGTCATCAATGCGAGTTGTGTAAAAAAGATTATAACACCCTCAAGAGTCTCATCAACCACGTCAGAAAATACCACGGTAGAAACCCAAAAGGCGTGGAATATCTTGCCACGTTTTTGCAGGGCGGAAGACAGCGAGGTACAACAATAATCCACCAATGTCATGTCTGCAACAGGAAATTTAAAAAGAAAATAGACAGAGATCGGCATTTGTATGTTCATGACATTAAAGACATTCCAACTATTCAATCTTGTGAACTCTGCGACTACACTGCCAGTCGACGTGTTTATTTGGAAAAACATTTTCTAAAGCATAGGGTGATATACAGATGTGTTCAGTGCAAGGGAAATTTCTTGAGCACGATTAAACTTATAGATCACTTAACTTCTGTGCATCTTAAAGACGATCCAACCACGCGATGGGAAAGTTTGTTTGAGGAGTGTATTAATTACAGCCTGTATTTGCCAGAGCCTGATGAATCATTATCTAATGAGGAAAAAACTTTCATCAATCTGCCTCCAGAGCTTTCAAGCTCTGAGATCAGCAATGATGGACTCGCTGCTACAGAGAAAGTAATATCTCGGGAACAGAATACTGATGAGGTGACAGGAAAGAGCTCAGAAATCACATCTGAGATCACAGCCGAGATTGCACCCGATACCACTGTAAGTGAATTGGAAAAAAGGAACGAAAGTGCTAATGAAGTAATGGAGAATGATAAAGGAGATGGTATGTTTACAGTGTACATTGGTGTTGTGAAACAGACATTGTTTATATTGTTAGTATACAGATTAACAGTGAAGATAGTGTAATTTTTCCTTTGTTTGTAGTAAGACTATTATCTACATATACATGTATAGGTGTGTGCTTTATTGTAGTTTAACATTCCACCAAGTATTTTTCACTTATATGGAGATTTCTCCAGCTATAGGTGAAGTGCCAAAATTTTTACCTGTGCTTTAGATTGATACCAATGATATGAGGCTTCTTTTTACGTGCCATGACGTGTGACCTTGTAGAAAAATCTTATTTGAAAAGACCTATGACTTTAATTTCTTATGCTAAACACTTGGTAAGGAACAGTCACTAACTTTTTTAAAGTCTTGGTACTGAGAATAGAACCCAGGACCTTCTGCTTTCAAGTTGTATGCTCTACCTCAATGTCACTACATGTGGTCCATGTATCCAGGAAATTTTGCTACAGATTTTGTTCTGTTTTGTGGACAATGCAGTGAGTGTCCTGTAACTTGATACACCACCTTGATGTTAATTGTCATCTGAAAGATTGATGACTTTCACTTCTTACGCTGAGCACAATTCTATAGATGTATACATGACGGTACAGTGGAACCTGTCTTGAGAGACCGACCACTGTGACGAAAGACCTATTCTTTCATTCTCTAGCACATCTGAGAGTCAATATTGTCTGGGAACCAATGAAATAAAAAAAAATTTTTTTTATGAAAGATGAGGGTGGTCTCTCAACACACATTCCATTGTATCAGTAACTTGCCAGGGATTTTCCTAGACCATTTTTTGGGTCCTGTTACAGGCCTCATTTCTTAATGCCAAAATGGCTTGTATTTTCCCAAAAGATATGTAAAAAAATTCCCAATTAGGAATTTGAAAGTAAAGAATAAAGTATTTTCAAACAAATGTCTAGATATAAAGTTTTCTGGTTTTATCTAAAACTATATATTTTCCGATTTTTTTTTACTCTGGACCCCGAATTTTGGAATTAGGAAAATCCCTATTTGCTTTGCAATAAAACTTGCCTTAGTGACCACCTGTGTATAAAAACCACCTGGTCACAAAAACTATATATTTTTGCTGTCCCCAATAGTATGATTTGTGCATAAATCAACCTCTATATAAAGACCACCGCCCTATAAAGACCGATTTTCTTGTGTTCCTAAGGAGGTCGTTATATACAAGTTTCACTGTACATGTATAATGTGTAGAAAACAATGCAATCCTGTAATTAACAGGATTTTTTATATTCCTTTGTAATTGATATATATATATATATATATATATATATTTGGTCTAATTTAAGATATAACTGGTGAGGAGAAAAGTTTGTCTACATCAGAAACTGGTGACGCTGCTGCACCTAAAATGAAAGAGAATGCAGATAAAAATACCCAAGCAGATGTAGATGATGATGATCTGGGTCTCGATAGCATTTGTGATGGGGAAGAGGTTGAGCTAAATGGAAGCAAATCGGGGGAAGAAGATGGTGGTAATGAGGAATCAAGTGAAGGGGACAAACAGAACAGAAAAAGTATTATAGATACACTGGGCTATCATCCAATGACCCTGCAGATTTTCCACAAAATGAGAGAGACATTCGGGCACGAAGAATGTGAATACTGTGGCAAATTATATTATCACAAGATGGACTTTGATCAACATATCAGAACACATACAGGTATGTCCTAAATTCAACTCCTAAACTTGTTTTCCTAAATTCAGTTACTACACTTAATGGAAATTGATTTTATACAGTGTTGTCCATTTCTGTCCATATCCTGGTACTTGTTTTACATTTAAAATTAAAGGTCTTAGATATATAAAAGATATTATTCTATGTCTATCTGTCTGCAACTTCTGCCTTTCTCAAAAAATTTTTGCCTAAAAACAGAGACAAGAGCCTGTATATCTTACAAAGTTGAAGACAATCAAGTAGATTGTTTTAATCAACAAACGTCTAGGTGGTGGGATAGTGCAAACCTTTTATGTTCAATGTTAATGGAATTTGGAAATTAAATACTGTATACAAAATTTCAAAAGTTATTTTGCTGTCTAAATGATCTCTGCAATAATTGTCCTGTGTGAAGTTTTTGCTGCATATCGTAAAATTGTGTCCTATGAGGTTTGATGCAGATTACAACAGGGGATGAATTTGGATAGAAAGTTAAACAAATCAAAAATAATTTAATAAAATAAAGTGTATCCTTGTTTTAATTTCAAAATTTCAATCAATAGGTGAGAAGCCGTTTCCTTGCAGTATTTGTGGCTTCAGAGGTTTGACAAAGGAAGTTCTCCAGCAACACAAAGAGAGCGAGCATGAAAAACTGATGTTCCCGTGTAAAGATTGCGACTTTGTGGCTCTCAGCCGATCTCAACTCTGGAACCACAGTCTGCGGCATGCTGGTCTAGGTGATGCGATGGGGATAGAATGTCCAGTTTGCCAAGAGAAAATGGAAAAGTAGGTTTTCTTATGTGTGAGACTAATTTTCAAATACAACAATTAGAGTTATGATACAAACCACCAACAATTATAAGTAATTTTTCAAGTACAGTAAAACCTGTATATAGGGGCCACCCAAGGGACCAGAAAATATTGGCCTTTATGTGCAGGTGACCCTTATACACAGGTTCAATTTAGTTGAAGTATGCAGTCAAGGGACTTTTCAAAACTGGCCTTTATAGACAGGTGATCCTTATATAGAGGTGGCCGCTATAGCAGGTTTTACTGTATATGTAAATGAAAAAGAGATAATTAATTATACATGTTATATAAGGGGGAACATTGTATGCACTTTGTTGGAAGGATTAAGGAAGCTTGCTCAAAACAGCACCCCTTCCCTCTGCCACCATATCCCTCCCTAGTAACTAAGATACAGTAAAATCCGGATACTTTGAAATCGAAGGGGAATAATTTTTTTTTCTTTTAAATAAACAGGGATTTCAAAATAACCGTGTTATAATGGTAAAAAAGAAATTTGGTCGGGAATCAATATAATTTCAAATAAAGTTGGATTTCAATGTAACAGAGTTCAATTTAAGTGTATTCAACTGTGCCTTAAAAAATATGCTTTTATCCATTTTTAGCCTGCCTGTTCGAAGAACAGAAGAGCTGTTGTTGAACATAGTCTAGGGTTATTACACAACAGTGTAGGAAGATGCTGGTTGCTGTGGCCTAATTTTGACCCAAATATTTAGCTCACCTGGACTTAATCATTTAATATATGAATAGTACAGTGTTAAAGTTTTTGTTTATGTCCATTGTTGGCAAAGTACTGCAGCTACAGCCATGAAACTTCACATGGACATTGTCTAGGGTCATTATTCAACAACGCAGGGGGATGCTGGTTGCTGTGGCCTAATTTTGACCCAAATGTTTAGCTCACCTGGACTTAATCATTTAATATATGAATAGTACAGTGTTAATGTTTTTGTTTAAATCCATTGTGGGCAAAGTGCTGCAGCTACAGCCATGAAACTTCACATGAACATTGTCTAGGGTCATTATTCAACAATGCAGGGGGATGCTGTTTGCTGTGGCCTAATTTTGACCCAAATCATAACAAGCATAAAACAAGCGAGCTATATGATCTTCCTTCACAACCAACTATTTTGTTTTCACTTGGAGCATGTTGTCAATTTCACTATGTGCCTGAGCTAAGTTGATGTCATCTATTTCAGTCTGAAGAAGCTCAAGTTCCACGTATCACAGCAGCATCCAGAGAGTAACAGTGAAGAGCTGACAAAAATGCACATGCGTCCCTTCGTAGACAAGAGCCCGACAATTAAACACAAAACACAAGGGAAAATTGGTGAGAAAACTAAATACAGTACAATCTTTGGATTTAAATCGTGTCTCATTCAGGTGCCTTGTTCAGTGTTCTAGCCAATAATTTGCAGGATGGATCAATGTATTCTAAGAAGAAGGAAACTTTTACTTGTCAGTCAAAAAAAAAAAAAAACGAAAATGGGCATATGAATTGCATCCCTCAATAAAAAAAGGCAGGGATGGGAATTGTTAGGCACATATCTGTTTTGTAGATGTGACAGGGGCTGTGATGACTGGATAGGTACGTTTGGCCTCTTTTCAAGATCAGATAAAATGTTTCTGACAAGTTTTGCCATATTGTATCAGATCGGACAGTACAGAGTTTTGATGTTGGATACTTGTTCTATAATGCCAATAAGATTTTTTTGTATCTTTCTGTAATGCTTTGGCTTCCATCAAATAACTTGAGTTTCTTTACTTCTATTTTAGGTTTTTAACCAACTTTAGTTTGTTTGTTTTGATTAAATTAACTTTTTAGTTATGGAACTTTGAGAAAATTTGTCATTTTCTGGTAAAAAGTATTTAGGCCTTAAATGAAAATACCGAGTACCGTATTTTATGGCCTATAGGTCGATATGGGGGATAGGTCGAATGGCTGATTTTTGGCAAAAAACCAGGATTAAGTATTAGATAGGTCGAAATGGAGGATAAGTCGATGTCGGCAGAGATGGAAACATGAATGGAAGAACACAAAAATTGCATCGTTTATGTTTAATAACTGGTGCTAACACGATGGTAGCCTATTAAAATAATCAGAGTGATCAGTCTATTTTACGGTACAGTATTAAATAGGAGTGATTAAAAAGCATATAAGTTGCATCATATATATATTTAACATCACTTATCTCGGACTGATTATGTATACAAGCATAGCCATTATGTTACCTGTCAAATCATCATTAAATTCTTTATGCTGTTTACCCAAGCGACCTCAATCCTTGTCTTATCCTTACATTGACCTAAATTATTATGCTGCTGCAATTGTCAAACAATTAAATACTCAAGGTTTAGTAGAATTTTTTATGTAAACACTTTTTCCAAAACTTTCCCAACTTCAAAGACTGCCGCGCGATCCTTATCAGTTGAAGGTCACGTTCCAGTGAACACAGCTTGTAGTGTCCTGAAAGTCTGAATGAAGACTTCAACTTCACAGTGGGGTGCCGAGATAAGGGAATCATTCAAAAGTACTGTCCGGTATAAATATAATGTAAACGATGTATTTTTATTACACAGTTTCTGACACAGTCTTGAATCCCAATGATATTGTAATTTGAAAGATCATTATTTTGTCACTTGATTATGAACACAGTGCATTACGCACACTCACATTTAATAGTCCTATTAAGTGTAAATACAAATGGGTGTTTGGAGTAGGCCCCTAGATTATCCCGTGGAAAATGTTAAAATGAGGAATTGCAGATACAAGTTAAATATTTCACTGTTTTTTTAAAGATAAGTCGATGCGGTGAATAGGTCGAGGTCACAACTTTGGAGAAAAAAAATATCGACCTATAGGCCGTAAAATACGGTAGTTTCATTTGAGGTATTCTGACCGATCTTCCTACAAAACTCTGATCTCATATTTTTCACTGTAAAAAAATCTTGAATTTTTTATGCCCCCGCCTCAAATGTCTGCTGGTGGCATATTGTGTTTGGATCGTCCGTCTGTCTGCCTGTCCGTAATTCCGTCCCGCTTACATGTAAAGTGTAATATTTCAAGTTCGGATTGTGATACAGTAACCAAACTTGGACTATAAATTCATCTAAGGGTTGCTCACACTTCACTGACATCACATGCCCCTAGGGGTGGGGTGGAGTAAAAATGTAGGACATTGCAAAAAATTGTTGGGACTGGGGGCATTTGTGTTTCACAAACACATATTGTTCTGACTGCATTTTCATACGACAGGTGCTCTTAGCATTTCACAAGATCCTATAATTTGACATTTATGCATAGGTTTACTGCATTTTAGCTCCTTGTCAACCCTGTGTTTTAAAAATGGGGATGCAATTTTTAAAACGATGCAATGAGAAATTTTGTTTTTCATTTTGATCTCAAATTTGATGACCTACGGTAGATACTGTAACTATCAATCACATTATTTTTTTTAGGTCGCAGAAGTTACAAGTGTCCTTACTGTGAAAAAGTTTTTATCCGAGCCAATTCCGAACTTCAGAAGCACATCTGGATCCATGAAGGCATCAAACCATATAAATGTCCGCTGTGCCCTCATGCATGTAGAAGCAAAAGTAACTTGCAAGCTCACATGCTCCGCCATTCCGACGAGAAGCCATACTCCTGTAGCGAATGTAACAAAGCTTACAAATCCAAGACAGCACTTAGGTGGCATGTCCGATCTCACAAAGCCGGAAAAATATTCAAATGTTCCAAGTAAGTTCGGGACACCATTTCAATGTTTAACATGTATGGTGTTGTTTGTTTGTTTTTATTGTTATATAGGTAAATAAACTTTGCATGTTTCATCGAGACAATTATCTAATGATTATTGGATGAGACAGCAAATACCGAGGTCCCGTATCACAGTAAGTGTCGGCACGTTAAAGAACCGTCACTGCTCAATGACTGCCAGTGCCGAGCATAGGCCAAAATTTGAAGCCCTTCACCGACATTGTGACATCTCCATATACCGTAATCGGCCGTGTACAATCCACTTTATGTATTATCCGCACCCCCCCCCACCCCCACCCCCCCACCCCCGCCCCATTTCAGCATCAGATCTCTGAGAAATAAAGGTGTTTGTGCTTTTAGGCCTAACCCGCATCTGGTTTTTTTTTTTTACATGGCCATTATTGGGGCATTAGTATGACTGAAAATCAGACTTATTTTAAATATCAATCCTGAGATTGGTATTTGACAGAAATAGATAAATATTTAATAAACAAAAGAAAATATGATACTATGAGATTTGAAATAAATGTAAAACTACAAAATAGGAATCTGAAATACGAAACTACAAGATACTACATATGCTGTTCCGTGTAACTCACCCATTTACAGTTACAGTATGGCGGTTCGCTTTGTCATCTACAAGCACGAAATAATCACTAGAATTCAAGTTGAGATTGTTCATATTTTCAATAATAGCATAAAACCCCATGAGGAAGGTTAACAGCACACATAGGTACTGTACTATTCTGTTTCCCATGGATATTTTATGATTAAAGCCATGCCTGGTTACCAATCGGCAATCGGAGAGTGTGACAGTCTGAGTGTCACTCGCTGACCAACTTTGCACTGAGCTAGTATTTATAGGCGATTTGTAAACTGAAATACACACACACACACACTGAAGACAAGATTCATTTATCAAACATTTATTCACCATCGCCGTAGACAATAAACACATTACACATATACAGAAAGCAATGAAGAAATAAATTTACTTGATCATCATGATTACGATACGAAAACAATTTGGCCAAGTAAAGGCAAGTTTACCATCCAACGTCAGTTCTTCTGCACTATTTTTTTTTTACTATAGTCCCATGGAAAAAATGTCCAAAGAACCAGTTGTACTGTATTATCCGCACCCCCATCCCTGAGACAAATTTTAGAGTGAAAAGAGTGCGGATTATACACGGCTGATTACAGTAAGTGAAAGATTCTTGATTAGGACGTTAAACAAAAATACAACCAACCAAAATCTATAGATTGTTATTGTGTACTGTATACACGTATCTGGAAGTTTTAGCTCCTGGTTATTTTCGTTGTTTAAAATAGAAAACATAATGACTCTGTCTTAGATTTGCCCTTGATCACAACAGTCTCATGAATGGCATATACTTGCTTCAATTATTTAACCTGAAAATTTCACATTCATTTTAAAATTCTCCCTCTTATCTAAGGGCAGAAATTAAAGTCATCATATGAACACAGCTTACATTCCTGATACTTAGTATCTATTATCATATATATATATATATACAGATCTACAGGTAACTCAGGTAATTTTTGAAAATTGAAAAGAACTGGGCCCTTTGTGATCTAAAGGTAAAAGAAAAAAAAAGAAAGTTCTGTTTATATACAGATGTTCGTTTTGAATTTGCAGGTGTCCATATGAAGCAACACAGTCCAGTCATTTACGACGTCACATGGAGATTCACGACATCGTCAAGCGTTACGTTTGTCAGCACTGTGATTATTCAGCCAACACTTTAGGTTACATGAAAATTCATTACACGAAAAATCATAAAGGAGAGACATACAAGTGCCTTGATGTACCTCAGGTGGAGGAAACGGAGAAGAAATCCCCGAATGATGCACAGGTAAAATAATATTCATTTCAGATATATAAGGTTAAAACATGGGAGATGAGGTATCAAAGGTCAAGGTCATTGTCTCTACAAATACAGGGATTGGTATGTCGGACCTTGCCGCTCGGTGGGTAGAGCAGCTGCATGGACCGAGGGAGGCGTGGGTTGAATCCAAGTTAGGTCATGCGTTCTTTCCTCAACTGTTACACAGGTAACCAATAAAGGTAACCTCTTCTAAGAGACTGCAGTCTTTGCTACCAGTAGCACTTTTCACGGCAATCATTATTTGGTGTTTTATTTACACTGTAGCAGTGTAGAGGGTATCAGATTAGATTAGAGCGTCCTGCTAGTGTCAGGAAAGTCCTGGGTTCAATTCCCGATTTGGCTGCATTTTTTCCTCGCCTACTACCAGGTTAAAACACGTATTGTTGGGGTATTGTAAATCCTGTGAATATATTGTCATTTTACCAATGCTGCTTTATTCTTTTTTCAGGTGTACGGATGTTTAAAGCTGTCATCTCAACTTTTAAACGAAATTAATTAAATAAAAAAAATATTAATATCATTTTTGAAACATCCCCAGTTTTTTACTTCCATTGGTCGCTCTGAATAGAACCAAGCCCCCACAACCAATATAAAAGTCGAGTTTGCAAAATCAATTGTCGTTGTCTAACTACAGTCGCATAGAACAAACATGTGAAGTAATGGAGTTTGATTATAACTCACCTACATGTTGAGAATAAATATTGATATCAACAAAGTTCATTTACTCTATCTGGACATTCAGCCGGCTAATATATACAGTTCAAAAGCATGTAATTAATCAGTTTAAACACAAGAATATCAAACATAATTCCAAATTCTCCATCAGAAAATCTCAGAATTATAAACAAACAGGAGCTCAGACCACCTGTTTTGATATGAATGTCCTCGCTTTCAAAATATCGAATCAAAGATAAGTAAGACCAAGGTCAACTCCGAATTATTTATTCGAACACTCGGTTCATTTTACTGGACCACTTGCATCCATTTAGAAAAAAAATTGATAGCAATGTTTCACAGCTATGTCTCTTATAACGTTTATTTCTTGTCATCTTTGTAAAAAAAATGAGAAGGGGTACCTTGTCATTGGTGAAGTGCGCGTGACCCGACTGCTCACTTTACCGATTTCACCAGAATGTGTGACGCTATGTAAACAACATAACTAAAGGGTGCAGATTACTGGTAGGATTTTATTTATTTTACGTTCAAAGTGCATATTATTTTACAGATACTAAAATAATGAATTTAAAACTAGTTATAGAATCAATTTATTAGTTGTCTTTATTGAAGTCTTTGATGTAAAAACTAATGTGGAATGTTTATGATTTGAGTAAAGTGTATGTTTTGATTACATGTTATCTGTCCATTGTTTCGCTTTAGCAGTACAGGTGTGAAATAACGGTCGTTCTGCGGCCTCGCCTTTTATAGCGGAATTTCGAGCCAATTTCTATTGATAACATTTAACAAAAATGTCTTCCTGTGGAAAAATAAATCGGGGATGTTTCAAAAGCATTATATTTTTTTTTTCAAATTCAAAACTTCTTTAAAAGTTACAGTGACAGCTTTAAGCTGCAATAATTAATTTAGAAATCTGTCATTTTACCAATGCTGCCTTATTCTCTTTTCAGGTGTACCGGTGTTTAAGCTGTGATTATTTATTTGGAAATCTATCAGATCTCAAGAGACATTTAAAAGTTCGGCATCATTTACAAATTCAGCACATACAGGGACTAGAATCAAATCCACAAGGCTCAAGTCAAACAACTACAGAAGTTCAGGTAAAATAGAATATGTATTGCATTGATAATTGCCTGTGTAAAACTGTGAATCATGTGTGTAATAATGTGAATCATGTGTGTAATAATGTGAATCATGTGTGTAATAATATGAATCATGTGTGTTATACTGTGAATCATGTGTGTAATAATGTGAATCATGTGTGTAATAATGTGAATCATGTGTGTTATACTGTGAATCATGTGTATAATAATGTGAATCATGTGTGTTATAATGTGAATCATGTGTTATACTGTGAATCATGTGTGAAAATACTGTGAATCACGTGTGTTATATCGTAAATCTTGCATGTAATACAGTGAATTCTGTGTGAAATCCAATTTTAATTATCACAATGTCGGATGTTTTAATGTTAATACTTTGACCTGATATTTTAACAAAAATAATGTCCTGATAATGGCAGATGCTCACAGATAGATAGTTTGTATACAGTAATAGCTGTAACAGTGATATAACAGCAATATGTCATTTTACTATACTGGTAATTCTTAAACAGCTATATCTTGTTGTACATGTGGTATGTTCTACAAGTAATGACAATTTTATAACAGCATTATTTTGTTACACAGGTACTTCAGTACTCCGGGGATAATCTCACCCCGGACATACAACAAGTGGCGGAGAGTAACACAATTACGACAGATAATACTGTAGAAGGTAAATATACAGGTCAAAGTTGAAGGCCAGTGGTCTTTTCCCTGGGTCCATTGTACATTGAAAAATGGCATTGATACATAATAAAAAATAGACAAAAGACTAGATAAAAATCAAAGGTTACTTGGTTACATTGTAACCGGGTTTTGTCTTCCATCATGAAGAAATGGCAGTCACTCTATGATGAAAAATAATTGAGTGGAGCAAAATACTATTTATACAAAAAAAAAAAGGTCCAAATTGAGACTAACTTTTTAAAAGTTCCGTACCAAAATTTCCTTTCGCACCTGTTTTCTTCTTTCAGTCTTCTGATAAACTATAAACTCTATGAACTCTAAAATCAATTTTGACGATGGAAGAAATAATTATTACTTGTGTAACAGGGGCATACCAAACAAATAATATCTTATTGATGGTTTTTATGTCCCCAGCCTTAAAGGTATGCCCTGGCGCATATAGTGTTTGGATCGTAAGTCTGTATGTCTGTAATTCCGCCGTGCTTACTTATAAAGTGCAATATTTCAAGTTTGGATTGTGATACAGTAACCAAACTTCGACTGTAAGTCCATCTAAGGGTTTCTTACAATTCACTGACATGACATACCCCTGGGGGTGCACTTCGCTGATATCACATGCCCCAGGGGGTGAGAGGGGGGGGGGGGGCATTTTTTTTGTTTTTTTGGCCAGCATAGAAATTTGTTGGGACCGGGGGCATTTGTGTTTCACAAACACATCTTGTTATCTAATAATATATATACATGTATGTATATTTGAAATTGATATCAGTTTTCTGTATTAGCCTTTCAAACTGTAATTTAAGTATTTTCAAAGTCAGTAAATTGAATTGATAAGAACAGAAAAATATGGCAATGGATTGTGAAAAAATTAATTCAGTTTCTGGTCTATTGATCCATATGTTTTATTTGTAGAAATGAATTTTCATGGTCAATATATGTTACATAACACTTGTTAATTAGTATGATTAATGATGTTTATTACAGAACTAGATACGTCCACACTGGATGAGAAGACTGCCTCCGCTGTCAATATTCTTCAACAGATATTTGGCATGTCACAACAGGTGGGTAGTAAAAAATAGGTCACTGGATATATAGGTCAACAAATGACATCACACCAATTATAATGAAATATACATTATGTTGTCATCATTGTCAAATAAAAATTATTTTTCAGTGTAGACTTAAAATACTTTAAAACTGTTAAAGCAATGAAAATGTAATTCTATACACCTTTAATTAAGTTTGTTCTCAGTTAGTCTTATTATGCAGTCTTGCACTTATGAATGTTTCGACTACATCTAGTGTATAGGCTACAGTCGGCCATCAATTTCAAACATGTAAGCAAGCACAAGTTTCACATTCTAATTCTGGGGAAAATTAAAAGTTACAATTTTGGAAACTTGAGTTGGAAATTAATCCCTCTGTGGAGCATCTGGATATTAATGACTTTAATAAAAGGGAATTAGTGCTGGCATGATGTAAAATGACGAGATCCAAACTGTTTTGTGTACAATTTGCTGTGTTCATTATAACGTTACTTAAGTAGTGTTATCTGTCAGAATGTTGTTTCAGTGATGGGAGTGGCTAACTCACAGAATTGAGTTTATGGTATTAACATTCAACTTTTCAGCTACAGAAATTGCTTGCAATTGAAAAAAAATTAATTATTGCATGTTACATTTTGTATTTTTTTTTTTTCAACAGACCCCCGGGACTCAACAGCATTTTACCGTACAGTCCGACGATGGTGAAGTTGTGTCTGTCAACCAAGACACAATTATAGTTCAACAAGAAGGAGAAGAAGTGTTGGTTACCGATGGTAACAGTGGTCTTGCTGGTAATCAACAATATGTTATCCAGTATGTCAGCCCCCAAGATGGTCAGATTGACAGTGGCTCTTTATTAGAGGTCCAGACTGTAGGGGACGTTCAATCTATAAGCCACGTCGGGGACATGCAGACTATAGACGGAAGTCAGGAGATCATACATGCCATTGACCAACAGGTTATAACAGAGCAAATAGCCTAGATTTAGTTGCCATGGCAATGACTTACCAAAACGAACAACTTTTTTGTTGTGAGAATGTAAAGAGGAATGAATGTCTCAGTAAAGTACGCAGAATCGCTTTCTTTCTGGCATTGCTGAAGGGTGCCATTGCACAGTGTAGTTGATTGTAAGATTTACGTCTTTGAACCGCTCTATTGGTATGGCCAGTGTTAAGTGCCTTGCATAATATATTTTATTTTGATTTAATTTGTTGTGATGTGACTAATCCATTTACAAAAATTTTCTTTTTGGAGCCAGACGTAGAAGTTACATAATTATATTGTAAATTTATTTGAATCCAGCTCCACTGAGCTCTGATATGCATCTTGTTAATTCTGTCTGTGAAATATATTTTCTGTTTTTCATGATGACTGAAGTTTTATTTTACAGAGAACATTGATCTTGTAAAATCCAATTTTCAAAGCTGTAAATATAAAGATAATCTATCACTATGTACTTATTTTAAGGTGAAAATCTATGCAATTAACTGGTGTTACGATAACATGTAGATATATGTCATAGTACAGTGGAATCTTGCTATGTCCAAATAGGAGGAATCAAAATCGGAGGAGTTAAAATTACAGATATGTCAAAGTTGATCGGCCAGTCCCAATTTTCATGAATAGAAAAATATGTCAATTAAAATTTTCGAATATCTTGAAGTAATATGTCAATTAAAATTTTCGAATATCTTGAATATCTCGAAGTAATAAGAGCGGTCCCATGAATTTTGGAACAATAAGATTCCTCAGTATATATGTACCGAGTGAATACTTCATTCACTGTTTGACAAAATTGATTTATTTTATCTTTTATTCAGTTCTTCAACATCAGATTTTAACACATTCAAAATAATTTAATGAAATGGATTTAAAAATTATAGTTTGTCAGACTTGTAAGTTTAAAATAATTGAAATAAAAGAATGTTAAGAATCAATACGTAAAGGTGCTCTTTCATTGAATTTTGATAACATTTACTCATTCGTTTTTCTATCATATATAAGTTTGTTTTCTTTATTAAGTGAAAAATATCACTCACCGCACATGTTCATGTTGTTTTACAAAATGGCATTCCCAATTTAGAGAAATGGCGGGTAAAAAAAGTGCTATGTCATCTACATGATCTTGGACCTGTTGTTATTTCCTTGTATACACTATATACAACTTATGCTGTAAAAGGCATATTATAGGCTTCCAATTATTGTGTCTCCCACAAACAGGGCGGGGCAACACACTGGTTGTCTGTCTGTCACAAATCTTTTCTGGGCTATAACTTTCCAACCCTTGTTTGGAATGCATTCAAACTTTAATAAGTTATTTGTATTAACGTGAGCATGGGTCATATCTTCAAGGTCAAGGTCAGGCACCCATGACCATAACTTGTGTCCAGACTATAATGTTCCTGACCTTTTCTGGTAATGACATGAAGTAGTGCAATGGCCTGACATTTGGGTCATGTCTTGGAATTCGAGGTCTCGCTACACCCATGGACAGCATGTGTCAGGGCTATAAACCTTCCAATCTTTGCTTGGAATGCATTCAAACTATATTATGTTATAGGTCATGGCCTAAAGATGTGTCAAATCTTCAAGGTCACAGTATCCTTATGGACAGAAGGGGAGACATGTTTTTGTTAGAAAACCAACCAGTTTATATTGTTTGAAGTAGGTGTAATATGTTCAACTCATTATGTAATAACAAAAAACTTAAGATTAAGCAAAAACGGGCACCAAAAAACTTAAAGGGACATTACCTGTGTTTACCAAAAAAAAACAACAAAACATTATTTTGATTTTCCCTACTTGAAATTGATGTACAAAAACAAAAAAGAGCTATACACAGGCATAAAAATCTTATATTCCTATTTATTTTGTGAAAATAAGGTAAGGTCCAGTGCTATATGCATATACAAATAACAAGGTTGAATTAATCAATTGCAAGTAAATAATTGCCAAACTGGGTTTCTCAATCAATTTTCACAAAATATATATTAATTTAAGAATTTTTATGCCTGTTGATATATATATCTTTTTTTGTTACTGTACTGCACATTAATCAAAGTGGTAAAAAGGAAAGAATTTTTGTTTTGAAAACTTCACAGCTAATGTCCCTTTAAGAATTACTCAAGTCTAAAACTTTTACGCAACCTTGGCTAATACTGAAATCTGTTTGAGCAGGGGAAGTTCAGAATATTCTCAAGTTTTATGGTGCTCAGAGCCTGGATTTCTATGTTTGTTTTAAATATTAAGACTTGTTTATGTTATAAAATGTGTTTATGAATTAGTGAGTGATTATGGGTGAATGTATTTATCAGGTTTATGTATGAATTTGATTTCTGTATTTTTACAGATATATGATAGTTTGTGTAAATGTGTCTGAAACTGATTCTGAAGTTAACTCACATTTAGACTCACCCAAATCAATCAATAGTATGGTCTACTGTCATCATTCAGGTGTGAACAAATTCATATTGCATGTAAAATTGTTACAGAATTTTTATTCTAAATCATACACCCCTAAATTTTGACAGTCGACTGAACTATGTTTTGAAATGGGCAGGTCCAAATGTGACTTCAGGGGGTTGATTTTTCTAAGTCATGTGATCTTAGATCTCATAAATGTGTGTTCAATTTTACATCACATCAAAACTTGTTAAATATTCATTTGTTTTTGTTTTGTAAATAAAATGCACTCTAATGTCAAACAAGATTTGTATTTTGTTACATGTTTAACATTTACCTTGCTTACTCCAGAACCCAGAGTCACCCAATTTACTCAATACTCAAGCTCAACTGTATCCTTGTTTAAAAACAATCTGGATGTGACTGATTTACCGTTCGTCATAATAGTGTGCAGTTTCAAAGAGAAAAGTTGGGCATCATTACATTTCCGTGAAGTAATTCAATTGGCCTGGAATATGAACATCATGAAGTAATAGGTGCCAGATTTGCTACAGGAAAGTAATGACACTTTCCATATTTACAAGAGAGAACATTTATCTAAATTTAATTCCACGCAGATGAATTGAAACAGGATATCACTGAATGTCATCAATGTAAATACATGTATATGTATTACATAACCGGAATTGACCTTGCCTGACTTTTAGTTGAAGTTATGGGATATGATAACGCACAAACTATTGGATTGAGACAAAATCAAATGGTCTATTGATCAAATTAATGATTTTCCCGTTAAAAATTGTGTGGTACTCCAAAAATTTGAGTATGTGCTCAAACTATTTTTTTACATTTCTGAAGTTTTCTTCAAACGAGCGATTATTTTCATCATTATTTAACATTGTATGCAATAATATACAAGTATTTTCAGTTGCAGCTTAAATTATGTGTATTTTCATTTTTGAGAAAAATAAAAGGCAAGTTGAGTTTTAGTGTTGAGCACATGTGTAACAAACTCCATTCTGGTTGCATGATATACACAAGGAGCCACTTCGGAGCTACAGGGGTAGCTCCGGCATGTGGCAAGGGCTTTGAGTACCACATGTTAAATCATCTCTTACTTGAGTATTGAGCAAATTTGGTGACTCTGAGTCCAGATCTAATTTATAAAACAATGTAGGTGGATCCATGGTCATGTGGTTAGAGCATTGTCTTTAGACAGTCTCTCATCTCTCATCAGCGCAGGTTTGAGCATAAAATACATAAACATAAACAAATAGAGAAAAAATATCAAAATATTTTAATATGACAATCATCTCTGGTATGACAACACTAAAATATAGACCTTTACAAAATCTGTAGATAAAGACACCATTAACAACAAAAAATCAACAAACATTTTAAACACCTTTTCTATCTATGAATTGTCAAACAGAAGATGTATTGTTTTGAGACCAAGTATTTGACTCCTAATTACTTGCAGTAAGATCATATCACCTTTTCTGACACCTCACTGTGAGAATGTTCAGTTTCCATTCCTGACACTACACCATGGGATTATTCCATTACATTTCCTGGTTTTAAGAGTAAGATTAGGCCTATTCCATTAATTCTTCCGATATCTTTAGAACTATTCTATTATTGTCTTAACATTTTAGTGTGCTTCATTCTCATGACATTTAAATGCAAGATTATTCATACTCATGACATTTAAATAAGATTTTTCAGTTTATCAGACAGTATGTGAACATTCTGTTGTTACAAATCCTGACTCGGGATATCTCACACCATTCTGTTTACACAAATCCTGACTCAGGATATCTCGCACCATTCTGTTACACAAATCCTGACTCGGGATATCTCTATCCATTTGATGTGTGGTCTGTTTTGTTTAAAAAATCTCCAAATGTGTGTTTTGTTTTATATCCTGACTCAGGATATCTCACTCTGTTGTTACAAATCCTGACTCAGGATATGTCACACCATTCTGTTTACACAAATCCTGACTCAGGATATCTCACACCATTCTGTTTACACAAATCCTGACTCAGGATATCTCACTCTGTTGGCACAAATCCTAACTCAGGATATCTCACACCATTCTGTTTACACAAATCCTGACTCAGGATATCTCACTCTGTTGGCACAAATCCTAACTCAGGATATCTCACACCATTCTGTTTACACAAATCCTGACTCAGGATATCTCACTCTGTTGGCACAAATCCTGATTCAGGATATCTCACACCATTCTGTTTACACAAATCCTGACTCAGGATATCTCACACCATTCTGTTTACACAAATCCTGACTCAGGATATCTCACTCCATTCTGTTGTTACAAATCCTGACTCATGATATCTCACTCTGTTTACACAAATCCTTACTCAGGATATCTCACACCATTCTGTTTACACAAATCCTGACTCAGGATATCTCTATCCATTTGATGTGTGGTCTATTTTGTTTAAAAAATCTCCAAATGTGTTTTGTTTTATATCCTGACTCAGGATATCTCACTCTGTTGTCACACCATTCTGTTGATACAAATCCTGACTCAGGATATCTCACTCCATTCTGTTTACACAAATCCTGACTCAGGATATCTCATTCCATTCCATTGATACAAATCTGGACACAGGATATCTCACTCTGTTGTTACAAATCCTAACTCAGGATATCTCACTTCATTTGTTGTGTGGTCTATTTTGTTATTTTTTGTTACTCATTCCTTTGTTTTGTGGTCTATCACAGCAATACAATACCAATAGTCTGGTCAGAATTGTCAACATTCACACATATTTCACTTCTTAAGTAACCGTTTCAGCTGCTCAGACTTGTACATCCTGAAAAGAGTTCATTTAAGAAAAAGCCTCATATAATATATATATATAGGTGACTCTCGATACCTCAAAGTCTATAGGACCACCAAAATACTTAGAGGTTTCTAGAGTTCCGGAAATTGACATTTCATCAGATTAAGGTTCTTAATAATATACAAAATAAGGGACATATGGAATTTTGTTTTCATAAGTCACATGAATTTTGTCATAAACAATCCCGTACCTACTTTTCAAACATGTAAAATGTGTAAATATGTTATCTTTGTTTCTGAATAGGATATATAAATGGTCGTTGACATAATTATATGGTCTATAATGTTGCAGTAGAACTGTAGTACTGCTTGATCTAAAAGTTAAAATACCACTTGCTTGTGACACTTGTATTCGAAATCGTAGTATATGACGCGTCTTTATAGTTCTTCTGTTTTTATTGATCTTAATTAGTTAACAATTATGTCATTCGCCACTCGATCAAGTCAGGACGTACTTGTCACCCAGTTATCAAAACATATTTTGTTTAATTTTCCAGGTAAGAATCCCAGTGTCGTCCTGGCATACAGTACTGACTTTTTTAAAATACGCCAATTATTACTATAACTTTGAGGTTTCAAGAGTGAAATAAAAAGGATTATACAAGAATATACCTCAGATCGACTTCAAGATTTCAAGAACTTCGAGGTTTCAACGTTCGAGAGTTAATTTACTTAATTTATGAAGGAAAAAAATTGGGACCTGTACCAAACTTGAAGGTTACAATGTTCAATCCATCAAGAGTCACCTGAATATATATAAATATAATCATTTTGTACTGTTTCCAAGTTTTGGCAGAATTATTTTGACAATCTGGTACATGTAACAGTTAACCTCAGCTTGAATTTTTTCTCAGCTGTGAGATCACTGATTAATCCACAACACAATTCAAACTGCCAGGTCATACAAGCACGCCAGAGCTGTTTCATTTATATTCATTGACATTCATTTCATTATAGGATAATACAACAATTTTTTCGTGTGTTCAGTGAACAGTCAAAATATTGTCCCGCAGCATAATGCAATTCACAGGGAAATGTAATTCACAGGGAAATGTGACCGTTTTACTGTGACTTCCAAGATGCCTCTTGACAACATTTTGAATGTTCCCCAAGCACTCGCCAAATAATTGTAAACTGAATCATTCAATGATCACAATAAGTATGACGTCCTTTATCTAGTGGTATTTGTAACACAAACTTCACAAGGAGTCTTACTTTTCTCACAGATACAGCTTTAATTTTGAAGAGGGAACATTATCACTTTGGTAGAATTTTCCAGCTTTTTTTTAATTATTGAAGCAGACATGAACAAACCACACTTTATCTATACAAAAAAGACATAGGCAGCCCTTTCTGTAAAATTAAGTGAACCCTAAATATCTATACTTTATATACAGTAAAACCTTGTTATACTGCCACCATTTGTTCAGCCAAAATTGGACATTATAAAGGGGTTTGATGCTAGGTTGAGGGAAACAAATGATATTATAGGGAAAATTGGAAAAGTTGACTTTAAAAATTTGTGGCTTTAAGCGAGGTGGCAAATGAAATGGGGAGGGGGGCATTATAGAGGTCTTAATGTATATATATCTAGACATAAACACACATCATTTACACTTACTGTGCCAGTTTGAGTCCTCCACTTGACCTAATTACCTCTAGTGCTTTAGGGTCAATTGAACCTATTGAGGTCAGAAGTGTCATGATACACTTCTTTACTTCATCTGTGACTTCTCTTCCTGTGTCAAAATTAAAAATGTCTCTATATTGATACATTTCTAAAATCTTCAATTTGATCAAATACACTTTAGATTTTTTCAAAATATCGTTTTTATCACCAGACATCAAGCTATTTTTAATGTTCCCAAGGTCAATGGAAAGTTACAAATGAACAAACAGAAGGATTGAAAACAGTAAAAATAACAGTACATGTAATATGATCCTACCTTGTACGGCTAGCAGCACCTTGATAATATGAGGAACAACTCCAGAGAATAACATGGCATGTATTAGCTCTTGGTATATACTAATGCATTCACTAGTTGCTGTAAACAAGAAAATAAAACCCAAATTAGAAAAATAAAAATTACAAAAAGAGAGATATAAAGACTGTTTGAACAGGCAGATCTGGGGGGGAAAAAGCATTCTGAGAGTATATATATATATATATATATATATATATATATATATATATATATATATATATATATATATATATATATATATATATATATATATATGAATCAATACATGCCCCCTCCATGTGAATTAATTAGAAGAGTTGAAGGATTGACATATATAAAACCTATATTCCCCCCTCCAGTTTCACTGTTAGGGGACTGATTATTTTTTGAACAATTTGTTTTAATCATATGGAAATATAAAAACAGTCCATTATATTACAGTTTTATCTACAAAGCTATCCCTCAGTTCACTCCAAATCAGTCAGGTGGACATACATTACAGAGAAAACTTTTGTAAATCTCTTAAATATGCATGAGGCAGATGAACTGCATGATGCCATCTTTAATCAGCCTATTTAATATTACATCAGAATAATTCATACGACTTACTGTATTGACTTACCTTATATATAAGATTCTATTGGTTATCATAAGATATTGCAGCCGCTTTATGAACTTTAACCCTGTTTATAGGATACCTCACGATGACCAATAGAAACCAACTCAGTAACTACTACCTGTAGTATGTACCAGTATATTGTATAAAGAGATGAGCTTTACCTTGTACATTGAGGAACCACAGTTGACTTATATCCTCCCACACCAAAGAGTAGATCTCACAAACGGCTAGAATTTGTTTACTCCCTGACCGGACATTAGTGAACGCTCCCTTGATAAACATAACAACAGAGGTGAAGAATTTGACCTTGTCCTCGTTAGACACCACTAAAATAAAACGATGAAGAACACATACAATATTTTGCTGTAATGAGAATAACGCTGTATTTTCATCTGACATGACTTCTCACATTTCAGTGTAATTGAGATCACTGTATAAAAATATACTAACATAATTTTTTCCTGAAATTATCTGTACCCTCAGAAAGAAATGTATGATACTCACCATATTGTTTACTTAAGGATGCTTACATCTTAATTTGGGAAAGGGACCAGAGGAAGTAAATTTTTTTTTTTTTAATAAATGGTGTTTAACAAAAATTTTCAGTTGTCTTGGTGATGGCCAATTTTGTATGGTAGGGAAAAAAACCTGGGTGCAATGTACTAAAGAAATGACAACCAGTCGGGCCTTCTGCAAATAAACTGGCAACCTTTCTCACAAAATTAGCTTTAGTTCCAGCAGGGCTAAAACTTGCACTGACCAAAGGTGAGAGACTTCGCAGGTTAAAGCATGATGCTCTAGCCACACTGGAGAGATTGGGAAAATTAGTGATGATTTTCATCAAATTTGGAAAATCACTACTGAATTCTACAAATGCATGTGATACTAATATAAAGAAGACCTATAATTTCATAAATACAATTTTGTGTTGTCTATTGAAATGATCTTAGAAATTCTGATTGTGACTTTGTTTCAATCATCCAAATGCTATATACTGTATTTCCTCAACATTCATTGTTAGGATGATCTGAGTACATTTCCATATAAACTCAAGAGGAATTTTTGCTGCCAAAATGAGCAGATATAGGTTGGGTTGCACATTTACACTTACTGGACTCTAATATTTCCCTGTGATGTCGCAATCGGAACATTCCCAATGTCATCATGTTGGCCCATAATACAATCACTTCTGGTTTTCTGGCTACAATGATAATGTATCACATATCATCTTCAACAGAAAAGAGAAAAAAAAGATGTGTTTGAGAAATACTATAAACCCCAGAACTAAGTCATCATGAAGATTTTAAAGTACCATAACTCTGGCAAATATTGCTGAACGTTTAAGTACCATAACTCTGGCATATATTGCTGAACGTTTAACAACCATAACTCTGGCATATATTGCTGAACGTTTAACAACCATAACTCTGGCAAATATTACTGAACGTTTAACAACCATAACTCTGGCAAATATTGCTGAATGTTTAAGTACCATAACTCTGGCAAATATTGCTGAACGTTTAACAACCATAACTCTGGCAAATATTGCTGAACGTTTAACAACCATAACTCTGGCAAATATTGCTGAACGTTTAACAACCATAACTCTGGCAAATATTGCTGAACGTTTAACAACCATAACTCTGGCAAATATTGCTGAACGTTTAACAACCATAACTCTGGCAAATATTGCTGAATGTTAAAGTACCATAACTCTGGCAAATATTGCTGAACGTTAGTCATTATCAAACTCATCATATATCTTACTGAAATAAAGCAAAATATCAAATTTGGTTAAAATTTGAGGAAAAAACTCATTATTTGATGAAAACCTAAATGTTCCAAACAGAAAAATGTACAAATACATGTACCGTAGGATCTTAAATTGGTTTTCAAAATAATATAGATACAGTGGAAACTGTCTTCAAAGACAACCCTATCTGACACTGAAATGTTGTCTTTTAAAACATGGTCTCTCAAAAGAGGTTTCACTTAATAGATTGTTTAACAGCATGGTTCTTAGAATCTGGTCTCTCAAAACAGGTGGTCTTTTATGGGGGCATTCTACCAAGACAGGTGGTCTTTCATGGGGGCGTTCTACCAAGACAGGTGGTCTTTCATGACAGCATTCTATCGAGACAGGTTGTCTTTCATGGGGATGTTCTACCAAGACAGGTTGTCTTTCATGGGAGCATTCTACCAAGACAGGTGGTCTTTCATGAGGGCATTCTACCAAGACAGGTGGTCTTTCATGAGGGCGTTCTACCAAGACAGGTGGTCTTTCATGAGGACATTCTACCAAGACAGGTGGTCTTTCATGGGGCATTCTACCAAGACAGGTGGTCTTTCATGAGGGTGTTCTACCAAGACAGGTGGTCTTTCATGAGGGTGTTCTACTGAGACAGATGGTATTTCATGGGGGCGTTCTACCAAGACAGGTGGTCTTTCATGACGGTGTTCTACCGAGACAGGTTGTCTTTCATGGGGATGTTCTACCAAGACAGGTGGTCTTTCATGGGAGCATTCTACCAAGACAGGTGGTCTTTCATGAGGGCGTTCTACCAAGACAGGTGGTCTTTCATGAGGGCATTCTACCAAGACAGGTGGTCTTTCATGAGGACATTCTACCAAGACAGGTGGTCTTTCATGGGGCATTCTACCAAGACAGGTTGTCTTTCATGAGGGTGTTCTACCAAGACAGGTGGTCTTTCATGAGGGCGTTCTACTGAGACAGATGGTATTTCATGGGGGCGTTCTACCAAGACAGGTGGTCTTTCTGGAGTGTGTTTCTCTCAAGACAGGTTCCACTGTATAACATTTATCAGCTAAAACGATCTCCAAAATACTTTCACAAATTATTAAATGACAAAATAACAGAATCTAGTTTAAATATTTGTTTTGAAAAAAAAGGAATATTACCTAAATTAGGGACTGTCTCCAAAATTGTTTTTGTTACCAAGTGGAACTCTTCATTTGTGGAGATTTGTTTCGGTACAAGAATTGTCAGGTTCAAAAATACATTACACAAAAGTTCTATTCCTCTCTGGAAAAAAGAAAATACATTTGTACATTCTGTAAACAGACAGATTATTTTTCAAAGTTGTATATGTGATAGAGATAAAAAGAGAAAATGATTATGAACTAAGGCAATACCCTGAAATGAACATAGCATTTTTTTTCCACAAATGCAGGAAGTTTATAGAAAACATTCATCGGAATCTGTCAAATCTCACAAGGGCAACAACTTTCACCCACAATGTGGTCACACCGTTTAATTATGATATAAAATTTATAAAACATTAGGGGTACTAGAAATAAAAAAAAAATTACCCAGAAAAAGTCCCAAAAATATGTAATTTGAACACATTTTTGCTATGTACACCCTTATTTTTCCAAAATTGACAGTATTTTTTCAGTTTCTGAAATAACCCAAATTTACAGCTTTATCTAGGTAGACCTATACCTCTTAAAGGAACAATTTCATAAAATGTCATAAAATTCTGTTTATTTCATGTTCATAGAAAAACATTATGTCTCCTCTTTGATCTCAGGGGCATACTGATGATATAAATCTGCTAAGCGAATGAATAATGACTTACCATTAATGTTGCATTACTTATATCTTCTAAGAAAGTTTTCACAGAGTCCATGAAATATTTCGTGAGCAATGCCTCAAGGTCATGCTCTAGTAACAATTTGATTGGCTCTTCTTCCGTAGTTAAATGACAAAGACCCGGTAACAAAAACCTGATGATATCCACAGCACCATCTATGTGGTCCATTTTTTCAGACCTATGAATAGATTTTTCACAATCTTGTGATAACGTTCTATTTTCACTTTGAATGTCTGTATCTGCATGAGACTGACTAGAACAATTTGCACAGTTATCACCCTTAGTATCTGTTTCCATGGTTATATCTCTTCCATTTTCCTGTGAACCTGTGCTAGAGCAATCCTCTGTCACGGTCTCTTCAAAGTGAACTTTCTTTTTTTCACTTTCTTTAGATTCACTGTCAAGTGATTCCACTGTACAAGACTCCATCCTTTCTGTTAGGTTCATGTCATCGTTATCTTTAGTGTCTGACCCTGGACAAAAGTTGTCTCCCTTGGATGCAAATTCTGTTGTATACTGCATTTGTAACTTACTGAAATGGAGATAGCAACATAATCATTTGTGACAAGAATGAAAGAATTAATCTGTGATATAATTCAACATCAGTCTACCACAGTGGTGACAATCCAAAAACAAGTAACATAATTGGAAGATGGTGGCCTCCATCATGAATTTTATTTGAAGATGGTGGCCTCCATGATGGAGTGTTAAGAGCTTACACTACAATGTCTTATATCTTGAATCAGTGGCTAAAAAAAATATCCATCAATGCAGTGGCATAAGTTCAAAGGTCAAAATCTGAAACACTTTATCTATAGCTGGTATCGTATCCAATTAAGAGCAAAATTCTTGGCAGACATTGAAAAAAAAAACAAGATGTGTTTGAGAAACACTATATTCCCATGAGCTTTGTCATTCGTGTTGATTTTAACATGTTTAAAGTCCCATAACTCTGGAAAATATTGCTGGAACATTGACAATAATAAAACACTCATCCTTGATCTCATCAATATAAAGCAACATACCAACTTTGGTTACAATTTGAGGAAATAAACTAGATAAGATGAAAACAAACAAACAGACCTAAAACCATATGCCCCCAATTTTTTCATCTCGGGAACAGAAAAAAAAAATCTTACCAAAGTTTGAGAAGAAATGGCAGAATCTCGTGAGTTTTCTCTCGCAGTGCCGAGGTCTCCTCTGCTAGCCAAGAACCTAAAACTCTTACTGTTGCTATGACAACAGGATTTGGTGGCTGTAACAAAAAGACATTCTTACAGTGGATAGTTGATTTTAAATAATGATATCAGTGTAGCATCAAAATGAACAAAAGCATATCACACGGACCATAGACAAAAATGTTTTTTTTTTAATTAATTCTTAACACAATGAACATAAAGATTAATAACAATCATTTATTTAAGTACGTATAACAGTTTTTGTAGTATGCTTTGTACCACACATGAAATTGCACATGATTTTTATGGGTTTTTTTCATTTCAGTAGCTGACTGAACTTATTGTACTGAACTTTCATGTTTATCATCAATGCATTCAAATCCTAGTAATTAATGTGTTTAGGAAAAACCATGCCTCTCAAAACTTACCACTTACGAACATCTTAACTTATACACCCCTAAAGACACATTTGGAATGGTGTAAGTTATTGATTTAAAGAAGAGTCCATTGTTTTTCAGGGGGTTGATGAGTCTCATAACTCTGACAAATATTACTACATGTTGGTCTGAATCCAACTCAACCTAGATCTTATTTATATCAAATACAGTCAAACTTGTCGATAGAGGCCACTCCAGAGAACAGGCAAAAGTAGCCATTATAGACAGGTGGCCTTTATAAAGAGGTTTATTCATTATAAAAAAAAGTTGACAAAAGTTATGCTTAAAGGGCCTTTACAGGCAGGTGCCCTTTACACAGAGTTGGCCTTTTAATGTAAGTTTGACTGTATAAAATGTGACACATTTCAAAGTCAAACAAAATTCCTTACCTCAGCTTTTGTAAATTCATCTTCAGAAACTTCTTTCAAGAAGAAAATGATGGCATTAAATGCCCCCATCATGGCAGAATGTAGCTGTAGTATTTGTTTCTCGTCCAGAAGAAGGGAAGGTGAAACTGTCATATAACCGATCACGATCTCCAACAAATGATAGCAAGCACACAGTAAATCCGCCTTGGAAATGATCTACAGAGATAGACAAACAGATGTACTGTAGCAAATTTGATATTAGATTTTATTTTTGTACCAAAAACATTCATCTCCCCTGTTCATCTGTGCACTTGAAAATATGATCCTGTGTCAAGGTCATGATCCACCATTAGACCAATAACATATAGTTTGAAAGCATTCAAAGCAAGAGTTGGAACGTTATAGCACTGACAATAATTCTGTCCATGGGTACACTGTGACCTTGACGATATGACCCAGGGTCAAGGTCATGTTACACCCATAGGTCATGACAGATAACATCTTAAAATTTGAATGGATTCCAAGAATGAGTTGGAATGTTATAACCTGGACAAGATTTGTGATGGACGGACGGACAGACACAATAACACAATGTAAGAGTTAGGATGAAATATTTTCCAGTAAGATGAGAAGAAAATATATGTCTAACATATGTGATAAAGATATAAATGATAGTGAAGTGAAACAACAGATACTTGTGTGTTTCTCTAGCTTTGCTGATACCCAAAACAAAATACATGTGTATAACAAGGAACCTTCAACAAACCTCTGGTAGCGGCAGATTTTCTAAAATCATCCGGATCTCTATACAACTAAGATGTGTTAGAACTAGCAGAATTCGAACATCAGCAGTATTTGGTGGTAAAACAAATTCAATTTCGAGTCTGTTTAAAACTGCAGCAGCCATCTTTAATGCTGGAATTCTTTGAGCTTCTCCTGCAATTATTTGTGAAATACATGTACAATAGTATATTATCTCGGGTATTTAATTCGTCTTGAAAGAAGGTCAAATAATGACATTTACAGGTACATCTCCTGACACATGCAGTCCAAGTAATAACTAGAAACTGTAATATTACAAATGAATGTAATTAATATTGCAGTTTTTAATTACTTACTTCGAATTTGCTTCCCTTTGTTCGCAGAGAAAACTCATTCAAAAGAAAATGACTCATAATTTTATATGTATGAGATGTTTCCCTGATCTATTGTGTAGGGATCACAAGAGGTATACAATACAAGTAGTATGGGTGGTCTCTAGATCACCAACAGAAACTAGTCTACACGTGACCTACATGCACCACCACAATTTTATACAATTTTTTCACAAATACATATTTTCTGACATTAAGTTAGATACAAGAAATAATACTACAATTATTTTTTTTTACATGTCTAAAACACTTTTTGATACTCTGGAGATTAATTTACAACAGTGCTATAAAAGAAGTATGTACACATGTACTTACCTAATTTGCTTGTGAATATATCTTTCATCGATGCTAGAATGGACCCATACCACTGTTTGTTTGAGTGATCTTCAACCTGGGAAAAAATGTACATTGCCATGATCATCTACAAACCTGAATCCCTAAACCTTTATACATAACCCCTCATGGTCTAATTATGGGGTCATCAAATTTACAATTTTTTATGACCTTTAAAGAAAATCCGTGTTATATGACTAAATGTATGACATACTATGTCTCACAATTTTTTTGGACACATTATTGACAAACTTAAACGATTTTGTATCATTCTTTCCCTATTTAAAGAATTTTAATCAAGGTGAAGGCCTAAGCTGGAATCACGATTTGGTTCAAATCTTAAATTTTTCAACACAGGCAAACACTGACTGTTCATTTAAACTTAAAACTTGTTTGTCATGCACTCAGCATTTTTGTTTTTGCTTTGTATTTTCTTTTCTTCTTTTTTCTTTTTGGAGGGGTGTGTGTGGGGGTGTGGGGATAGGGGGTAGGAAATTAAAACCAATGTCATGTGAATACTACTACAGTGGCATAAGTCTATTGCACTAGTACAAATTAAAGAGGTTTCAGATGTACTGTAAATCTGGTTTAATTCACCAGAATTTTATTTATGCATAATTTCGCAAAAGCTCTCGCTCGTGAAAATAGAATTATCGCGTAATGAAGTATGATAATAGTATGATAAAATGGACATTTGAAATCGCGAAAATATCATCTCGCCAATAAATTTAGAACTATCGCGTAAATAAAGTCCCGCAAAAATTTACGGATTTACAGTAGTTTGTGATGTTTGCATTGCACATAATTAAAAAATTCCTGGTCAATCTATAACAAACCAACAAACAGACAAAATAGTATAAAAAAATAAAATTCACATAACTCTGGCAAATATTTGAGCAGTGAACAGCTGTTAGTTGGCATTCATGGTCTCATTAATGCCAACTGAAAGCAGTTCACTGCTTCTGCTTATTTATTTCTTATGATTTCAGACTAATATTTTTTTAATTTTTTTTTTTTTTTGAATCTATATTTCCACAAAGAATTTGCTGACCCATTCTTGTATGTACAATTCCTGGAACAGCCATTGGCAGTTATGATGAACAACATTTCTTTTATAATGGTTATATAGTGTCAATGACAACAAATGGTAAATATTGCAGAATCAAACTTATCCTATGTTTAATAGATATAAACCATCTTACCAAATTTGCTCAAAATTTGTGGTAATAAATTCTAGCTATTTGAAGCAATGCTGCAAATGGATAAACAGATGGACCAAAAATCAATATCACCACCCACCCCTCCTCCCCCCTCTCCACTCCTCCCCCATCTCTTTGGGACATAACACAATAAAATGTATGTTTTCCACTTTTCAGCTTACCACACTTTTTGGTGCAACTCTGATGATGGAGGAAACTGTTTCACACAACTCAAATTTCTCCTGTTCCTAGAAAACAAAAGTAATAAAATATGAGAAAGAGGTGTTCATTTTATCATGTGATTTAAAATATATGTACCAGTTTTATCCTTTGTTTTACCATGTTTAAATCACTCATCATGTTTGCCAAAAAGTTCTACTAGCCAAAATGCAATCAACCTTCAAATTTACGGTACTTGTAAAATAGAATATTGTTATCCTGAAAATCTTCACTGCCATTTAATTTTCGTCCTCAGATATGTCGGAAAAATTCAAAATGAAAGCAACATTTTCAAGCCAAATACAGTGAAACTTGTGTATAACGACATTTGGGAAACAAGAAAACAGGTTTTTATAGGGAGATGGTCTTTATACATAGGTTGATTTGTACAAACATGGTACTATCGGGGATAGCAAAAAACGGTATTAGTGACCAGGTGGTCTTTATACACAGGTGGACGCTTAAACAGGTTTTATTGTAATTGAAGCATGGGCATACATGCCATCCATGTAACCATGGTGATTTAGGCTGAATTTAAGACAGGGTGAATATGTTTTCTGTCATAAAAGGGTTAAAATAACCAGAGGTGAAAATTTCAAGGAACACAGCATTTATTTGCATTTACCAGATAATTTTCACATAATTTAGAGCCCCGAACAAGTACCTGTGTTTGCTGCATCTTGCCACTAAAAATGTCCAGCAGCAAATGTACAGTTTCGTCTTGTTCAAACCAAGACTCGGGTGTAGCTGACATCACAACAACTTTACACAAATCTGTTGCTTTTTCACAGCCTGAAATTGAATAGAGTCATATATATACCACACTCTTAATTTTTTTACACAAACCTACAAAATCTGAGTAGTAGAAGATATATAGATACAATTATGGTAATCACCGCAGGTTAAAGATCAGGAGTAACTGAGATGTTCTGTGTTTAGGTTGCAAAATGTTTCAAAATGGATTTTATATAGCATATCAAAATATGATTTAGAATTTATTATAATCAATGACAGATGATGTTTACGTAACATATGAAATCAATTGTATGTTTAAACAATGAAAAGCAATGAAACTGAATTGTTTATGTGTAGCAGAAGGAAATTAAAACATGACAAGGAAATTAAAAATATTTGGAGGTCAGACAAAATTCAAATTTGGCACATAAGCACCCTTTTTAAAATTTGGCAGTGGAGGTCCCTTAATAACTCATTTTCTTTTTTAACTTCACATACTCACTAAAAAAAACCAAATGTAAACACTATGCCCCTGAGAGGTAAGTCATTCATGGAACATTTAAAGTACCGTGGAACCTCACTATTAAAACCACCTAACTGACTGACTCAAAGTGGTTTGATTAGTGAGGTGGTCTCTTAAATGAGATTCTGTACTGATTCAATATTAATGAAGAAACTGGAAATTCATGGTCTTAATCGTGAGGTGGTCTCTTAAGCGAGGTGGACTTTAGGCAAGGTTCCACTGCCAAATGTTTGTGATAATCAAATCGGTCTGAGATCTCATTGACCACATTCTGAGAACCACTCAGTTAATCAATCTTTTAAATAAAACCTCTTTTGAGATGCCACCTGTCTTGAGAGACCACATTTGATGGGGTGGTCTCTCAAGACAGGTTCCAGTGTACTACCAATGGTCAATATAAGTTTTGAGGGAAAAAAACTTGAGTCATTTGACAGATACCAAAATATTTCAAACAGACAAATGGACAAACAGATAGACAAAAAACAATATGCCACTGCAACCTTTGACCTCGGAGGCATACAAAAATGCAACCAAACCCAAGTCAACATTTAGTGTATGGCAGAACCACTTACCATATGTATCTCTGTTTATAAGTTGAGCTAAATGAAACACAGTGTTATTACATATCAGCTGTTCTACTCCTTCTAAACTGGAAGAAAATCTCTGTAATATTGTCATACAGTTATCAACCATATCTTTCATATCACCATCGTCACCGTCAAAAGCTCTGAAATCAACAAAATAAGTTGTACGTCTATAAATATTTCTGACTTTCTTGTTTAGATCAATCTGATACCAGTTTATATGACATGAGATTTCTATGAAAAGTCAATCACTGATTAGTGTAAATATTATGATAATATTTCAAGATGGACAGATTGATAAAAAGTCAAAAATTTTCAGGAAATACAAAGGGCGCCATGGTTAGACTTTACTCACTGTTCATCAGGGGCCTCTGGTGAGAGTGTCACGCTTTTTAATCATTAAGTCTCCCACCTCTATTCAGCAATGGTACGACACCACTGGAACCTAAGCTGATTTCGTGAGAAAGTTTGCCAGTTTCCTTACAAAAGGCCGATGATATCTTCCCGGTACATTATAATCCAGTTCTTTTCTCCCCATTAAAAACTGGTCGCTATCATATAACTGAAAGAATTGTTGAGTGTGACGTGAAATGCCATTCAAACAAACAAACTTACTGTTCATCAAAGTTCAGGACCTCATTAATTGGTTTTAAAATCTTCTGTAATGATGTCCCAACAACCTGTAAAGATAAATTTTGTATATCAGTCATGTCATATTCTTAGGTATGTCTGATATGTCAATAACTGGTCACAAACTATTAATATACTTCTTAACTGTAAATTACAGAAGCATATTGGTACCACATCTAAATTGTTTTTAATTTGAAATCTAGAAATGTTAACTCAATTTGTTCTCTAAAATATTTTCAAATCAAATGTCAAGATAAGATACTTCAACATGTGTTGAAGACATGAATGTATCCAATTCATATAAATTACTTTACATATCTTAGAAATTTCAATTACCAGTACATACCACACCGGGATCTGTACAAAGTCCAGACAGTATCTCTAAAGCCAAAGATTTGAATATGTGAGGCGGACATCCTTCTGGGCTGGCCGCTACAAAGTAACAGAAATACAAATATAAATACCCAATAAGTATATTTGACATTGGTGCCAATACTTGCATTATATCCTCCTTCGCCACAAAAAAGATATGAATAGAAAAACAATTGTAACAGATACTGAGAGTTTTTCACTCATATTGTGACAATCCCAGCTACAGGTGAAGTGTCCAAATTTTGACCTGTGCTATGGACATTTACTAATGCAGTTAGCACAACTACCTTGACACAGAACCTCAGCTTCAAGGTTAATTAAAAAAAAATAAATAAACAGGAATTTCAAATCTCAGGACAAGCAATTGGCAATGAAACAGTCACTATGGTAATAGTTTTAGAGATGACCTAGAGTCCTTCTGCTGGAAAATCTAATGTTCTACCATTAGACCATTGCAAGTGGTTTCTGTCTTTTGTATACACACTGTTATATACACAAGTGGATCCACTGTGACCACTGTAATCTCCACAAGTGGTGACAGATTCAAACAAGTCAGTAAAGAAGGAATTTATCTATACATGTAAAGTTATAATGAACGATACATACAAAAGTCAAGGAAGCATCAAATAAATGTCTGTAGTCACGCTTATGGTGGAATAGTATAGGGTTAATTTCTATATCAATTAATTTATTTATAGCTCTGTAAGAAAAATTGCCATTAATGTCAGAATTAAAATTTCAAGTAATCAGATCCATATCACATGGCATAATAAATGAAATCAATATGAATGTCATTTTCAAACCTGAATTGGACTTCAACAGTCGCAACAGAAAAGTCAGTCCGATAGCTTCCAATAGGGCCTCTTTCTCCTCTGAGCTTAAATCCTGTGACTTTGTCGTCTTGGCAACCTGTGGTCATAAAAAAAAATATGGGTCCGAGAAACACTATGTCCTCGAGAGTTAAGCCAATCATAAACATTTTCTAAAAGTTAACAGGGGTGAGGAAATCCTATGCCCGACTTGCCCAACCCGCTACGTTTACTGTCCGGACAAGTTAATTTTTTTAGTTTGGTTGTCCATAGACAAGTGCATTATAAAGAAAAAAAAATAAATCTACAGTTCAAAGTCCTATTAAAGTATTTTTGTATATATAAAAAAAAATGTCGGTAAAAATTAGACAAGTAAAAATCTATTTCAGGCAACCAATTTTTTTGCATTTACTTGCATGGGGACAAGTGCATAAAAGTCATATTCCCACACCCCTGGTTAAATAAATGTAGACTGAAGATGCAGACTTGACAAAAAGTAATAATTTTTCTAGCACATGTTAAGAAGTGCCCAGGCCTTCTACAGTGTGAAAATTTCAACACATTAAGATTATATTTTTTCAGCAAAACTGGGAAAACTTTTAAATAATGGGGAAAATATTTGTAGGATTAATTTTGCTAGGGGGAATAGCCTTCAAACAGTTGTAAATTTCAATTACAATTATTGAATAAATTAACCAACAATATGAGTTTTTCATTTCTGACCATACCAAGATGTAGCAAACATAAAATTAACTTACCAACAATAATGCCGCAAACTTGTCATTATCTGTCTCTGTCGACCTCAATATCTTGACACACTTTTCAAGTTTTTCTTGGTTCGTCATTCTTCCTACAATGCAGGAATTAAACATAGGTATATACAAAATTTAGTGCTATAAATTTAAATCTTAACTAAAATATCCTTTGAATAATACTAATGATAATAAAATAAGGTTAGAAAAGGTGGTTTTCATTTCCCCCATACAATTCTGGTATAAGAATTATGAAATCAAAAGATTAGTTTCTTAACTCATTCCCTAAAAAGGTATCCCCTGAAGATTTTGAACAAGACGATAAAACCAAAGATAGTTTTAGAATATTGCTTTGCCTACATCTTAGGTAGCAACTGTTTCACATTAGTTGCTCATTTCAGGTGTCACCTGTTTCATGAATATTAGTTTCTATTCTGAAATCTAAGGTGGCACCTGTTCCATATTAGTTTCTAATCTTACTTGGAACTTGTTTCCTGTTAGTTTCATGCTTACATCTCATGTAGCAATTGTTTCATGTTAGTTTTTTTAAGCTCAAGTGAACCTATTTTCATATCAAGTTCTATTTTCAAATCTTAGGTGGAGCTTGCTTCATATTAGTTTTTATGCTTATATCTTAGCCTATGTGGCACCTGTTCCCTACTAGTTTTTAATTTGCTCATATCTAAGATGGCACCAATTTCATGTTACTTTTTTAAGCTCAAGTGACACCTACATCATATCAGTTTCTATTCTTAAATCTTAGGTGGCACCTGTTTCACATTTGTTTCTATTCTCATATCTTACTTGGAACCTGTTTCCTATTAGTTTCATGCTAACTTCTAATGTGCCACCTATTTCATGTTTATGTCTTAAGATCAAGTGGCACCAATTTTCATATCAAGTTCTATTCTAAAATCTGAAGTGGCAATTGCTTCATATTAGCTCTATGCTCATATCTTAGCCTATAGCTAGGTGGCACCCGTTCCCTACATACTAGTTTTTAATTTTATACTCACATCTAAGGTGGTATCGGCAAATTCTACTTAACTTGAGTGGTTGGTGATAAAAAGTTTAGTTTGATGAGAGTAATTTAAAACTAATTTAAAATGTTTTAAAACCATTCATTTCACTCAAATCTGCTGGTAAACTTTCTTGTGACTCAAATGGTAGAGTCTATACTAGACTATAGACCCATTCATGATAACGACAGGAATAACATTTTTGTGAGCAATTAAATGTCATTTCGCTTCATTGTGAGTTCATTCAGACTTGGAATGAATATTTTCTACCTAACTTCACACATTAGTAAACCTTTAAAGAAATTGCCATATTTCACAATGTTATCAAGCTTTGACTGAATTTTAAACAACTTGCCAAGTCAGGTAAATGTTTGGGTGTAAAAATTAATGTTTGACAAACAATTCGTATTTTTATATATATATATATATATATATATATATATATATATATATATATATATATATATATATATATATATTTTTTTTTTTTTTTTTTTTTTTTTTGTTTATTTTCATCAGACATAACTCCATAACACTCCCCTCTCTTTCTTTTCAGCTCACTAATCTATCAATTGGATATCAGTCTGACAGACAATTTTCTGTCTGTTTAGTGTTTAGCCAAACTACAGGCCACAAATTTCTTAATAAAGGGTATCTCAACACAATTTATCAACTTTCCATAGTAAATCTAAGTGGTTAAAATATATTTAACATCAATGACAATTCAGACTGAATATTTCTATGTACACAAAACAATGTTACCATGCACAGGGTTGTCGATGCGTGGTCAAAACGTTCCAAATTTCCCAACAGGAAATGTATATTGATTTTACCTTCTAACCGTAAAGATTTTAAAGAGCATTCATTATTTCATTTCTTGATTTACACAATAATGGCTTTTAGATATATACTGAGATACTATACTTATTTAAAACCATTTTATTATTGTTTTTTAAATTTTAATATCCCTACACGAAAATTTAAAGCATTATTCTCTGACAAAGTGTATATGATTGCAAAAACAGATGCTAAGAACTCCCATGCAGCATGGCCGGTCTCGAGTTGCTTTCAGATCAGGGCTTCAGAATAGATGGTAGAAGGCCGCATGAATTAAGAAAAATCCAGTGCAGACTTGGTGTGTTTAGTCAAGCAGATGGATCTGCCTACATAGAACAAGGGAACACCAAGGTTCTTGCCGCTGTGTATGGACCACATGAGGTAAACCGTAAAGTACTGTCTATTGAATCACATCGAAACACAGGTCAGGGGCTCGTATTTTGGTCGGAAGTATATGTCGGTCGACCGGCATGCGTTCTAGATTGTGTTCCGCTATAAACACAATCTAGAACGCAATCCAGTCGACCGACATATACTTCCGATTAAAATACGAGCCCCTGTGATCGAAATGGACAAACTGTCTGAAACTTCAAAGGGAGATAACTTTTAATGTTTTTCTATACTGTACTGTACCCTGTATCTGATTTAGTAGTAATTAGATATATTTTTGAAATCTCAGCTGTAAAACTGAAATTCAAAATTTATTAATTAGCCTGGCCTTTTTCTGCCAATTTTCGATGATGCCATTATAATACAACAGTACAAATTTTGGGAATTTTAATGTAAATTTATGTCAAATTCTAATTGGAAGGAGACAGAAAAATCAAAATAATAAAATACCTTCCTCGTTGCAGCTGTAACTAATGTTAATCTAAATGTAATTAAATTCTCTTTAAAAATAATGCAATTCCTCCTGCATTTTTTATTTTTCATTACAGTCATGGTCCATACTGTGTACATCATATTGAGAATTTCTTAAATCAAATTGGGAAAAAACATTTGTACTATAATTTGCATTGGCAATATGGTCGAATATCTTCCCTGTGGAAACTTTGTAGAAAAAGGCCTGTTAGCTGACTATTTATAGAATCAAGGTTTATTTCAAACCTGTCATAATCAAGACTATCGTATGTTGGAAGTGTTCGCTTGACCATGACAATGTGACAATCATGCAAATACTAATTGAATATGGCTATATATGAATTTCCAAAACTTTTGCAAGAGAGTTGTGTGAATAGATTTCCAGAATTTGGTGCCATGGTCAGTGTGTGAATAGATTTTCTGAAAACGTTCAAGATGATTGGGAAAATACTGATGTTCAGAGGTTCCCATTTTTCCAATGTTCATCAGATTTATATACATACATGTACGTGTAATATTATCTTCTGACAAGTAATACTTTAGTGTGTGTGATTTTTATATGAAAAAGAAAAAAACAAACATACATGTACATTGCTTTTCAGTTTGACAGGATATAAGACCACAAAGTATAGAGCCAAGTGATTCTAAGAAATCTGGGTGCTTGCTAAATTGAACCGAAATCTTATAATATGTACTGTGAAACTTGAATGATTGCATAAAATAAAGTAAAATGATGTCAGGTATATACAGCTTCATGTATGCATTGGCGTATACAGTGAAACTCTTAGAAATTATTAAAATGACTAACATATTTCCAAATATCTATTGTAGATTCGCGGAAGCAAAGGCAAGACTTTACATGACAAGGTTCTTGTAAACTGTCAGTACAGCATGGCAACCTTTAGTACTGGTGAGCGGAAAAGAAGACCGAGAGGTGACCGCAAATCAAAAGAAATGACCATGCATCTACAGCAAACTTTTGATGCAGCCATCTTGACCAGTCTCTATCCAAGATCACAGATTGATATTTTTGTTGAGGTAGGATTTACATAAATTCATAATTGATCAATGTATTGTAGGGTTTTCCTTAGAAATGTTCATTAAGGGGCCCAATTGACCCCCTTTTAATTGAAAATGATGGTCATTTGGAAATTTTGGGGATCACTGATCAGTGACCATATTTATAATATGCTTTCTTTAGGTATCATTACTACATTTTTGTATTACTGATATTTATTACACTGTGAAGTACATGTACATGTATATTCAAACTTGTATTAAAGGGCACCTGCCTATTTATAAAGACCACTTTTCTATAATGACTATTTTTGCCTGTTCCCTTGAGTGGCCTTTTATAGACAAGTTTGAGTGTATAAAGCAAAATAAAATGTACAAAATTTGATTAAAATTATAGGAGAAACAAAAATGTTACAAATGTTATACAAAATGTTAGACCAAAAAACGACGACCTCAATCTTCAGTCACAATCTCAAAGCATATAAGCCAAAAGCAGTAAACTCATTTCCAAGTTAACAACATACACCACCCCTTCAGCCACTAAAGTGGTCTCTCATGACAGGTGGTCTCTCAAAAGAGGTTTTATCAAAAGGATTACTTAAGTACTCAAGCTCAACTTTTGTTTCAGAATGTGGTAAAAAATTTGTAAAATGTTTGAGAGTGGTATTAATATTTTTTTATCATTCACATGAGAGTTTTCCTGGTATAAATTCAAAACAGGTTCCATTTAAGTTCTCAAACAATATTTGAATATTTCTGAAGTCTGTAGTCAATAAAATTAACAATTATATATTCAATTTTTAACAGGATTTTTGTGTGTTTTTACCTTAAAATGGAGTCTAGTATAGTAAATTTGGTGAATTAGCCCAGGTCTTTTGTTTTTTTGTGAAATTTCTTTCAAAACAGGTTTCCATTGTGTTTTTAAATGATTTCCAAAAATGTATCTAATATTTTGAATGCTTTTTAATTTAATTTTTGTTTTTTTAATGACCTTCTTTACAATTATTCCACCAAAGTCCCCTAATATCAAATTACCGTATTCTACCCAATAACTGCCCATATGTCCATATTAGCGCCCCTCCTCAGGCTAAATAGTTCAGATTTACTCACCTTTTCACACGTGATCTTTTCTAGCCAGTTGACGAGGAGATGTGGTCCAGAAAAGCGTTAGTTAAAGTTAATCTCTAGTCCCCCAGCAAAAGAAGAATGTTGACAGGTGTCCTGGATAATAACTAAACAACTTTACCACCGTTCCTTATCAAAAGGTTAACTATTTTACGTCAATTTGACTCTAAATTGGTCCCAATAAGCATCCACCCCTTTTCCCATTATTGGATCGAATATGGTAAATGAATAAATGATTTGTGAATAAAATTCTGTGAACCCATCATCAGATTTTGTATATAGTAATCTGTACATGTTTATATGACTTGAAGAACATCTTTATGACTTTACAGATACTCCAGTCTGATGGTGGCAATTACTGTGCCAGTGTTAATGCGGCAACACTTGCCATAATAGATGCAGGAATACCCATGAAAGACTATGTTTGTGCATGTTCCGCTAGCTATGTCAGTGATAATCCGATCGTAGACATTAACTATTTAGAGGAATCCTCTGGAGGTCCAGAGATTATTGTTGCAGTGTTACCAAAGTCAGAACAGATAGTGTTTCTAGAAATGAACGGTAGACTTCATGAAGACAATTTAAGTAAAGTTGTAGACACTGCCGTAAAAGGGTGTAAAGATGTGTATAATGTGTTAAATGAGTCGGTACACGATCACGTCAGTGAAGTTGCGTCGTCACATGGATGGGAGCACTGAGGGCCGTTTCAGTTAAGTCATAGAAACTGGATGTACATATAATATATAAAGATGTGTATTGTGTGTTAAATCAGTCAGTACTCAATCATGTCGGTGATGTTGCATCATTACAAGGATTGGAGCACAGAGGACAATTTAAGTAAAATCGTAGACATTGCAGTTAAATGATTTGTGTGATTATTAAATCATTCAGTACGCGATCACATCAGTGAAGTCATGTTGTCTCATGGATTGAAACAAGGGTCCAAATCATAAAATGTATTTATACCAAGATACAGGAGTCAGATGTAAAGCATTGTAATCTACAGATACAGGAATCAGAATCAGACACATAAGTCAGAATTGGATACATACATCAGAATTGGACAAACACATCAGAATCAGACATACAAGTCAGTCAGACATGTAAATAAGCTAAAATCAGACACACAAAGTAGGGGACGAAAGTTACGGTACAGGAGTCAGAAAGAGGATTCAAAATTATATTATGATATGATTCAACACATAGAACTTAATAGTTACATAATTACATGTAAAACCAGGGGTGTAAGAGTTAGAAATAGCAATAACAAAGGAGGTTCAATCAGCATTATACATTTTGATATCTTAATGACATGCAGATAATACAAATGTATACAAAATGAACACTTTCAAGAAATTAACGACTCGTGTTATTGATTTTGTTATATCAGCTCTAAGCACCTATAAATAGTTCATATTTTTATATTGTGTATGGAGGAAAATTCTTAACTGAAACTTTTTTAAATTTTATAACGGTGTCATTAACCATATTCTCACTTTTTGTTCATTATCATTACAAACATATTGTACATTACATTACCATTGTATTTCTGTACATTAAACCAATATACATGTAAATAATTTTAGATTTTTATTCATTTGTTGACTGCTCATAGTGGTCGAAGTGTTCCTCATGCAATATGAAAGTCTGAGATTTGATTTTTGGTATCAAAATGAGACTGAAACCCAAGCTCAAAATTCCCGCAATGAAGAACTTGCTCAGTATAGGTATCGGTCCATAGCACAGATCAAAATTTGTATAATTTCACCTATAACTGCTGATGTCTCCATATAAGTGAACAATTCTGAACAATTAATAAAAGAAACACAATACGTGTAACTGTTTGTTGTTGTTAATCACCTCTAGATTCATGTGTACATTGTACTACTGTGGAACCTGTCTTAGAAGACCACTCTCATGAAAGACCACATTCTGACAACCACTTAGTTAAGTAATCCTTGAAATAAAACATCTTTTGAGAGACCACATTTGAGTGGCAGAAGGGGTGGTCTCTCAAGACAGGTTTTGCTGTACAAGAAAGTCAGACTTTTTATCGCTGCGCTGTCACAGAACTTCATAAAACTCTGTTCATATTTTTTTTAATTGAAAAATTGCAGTTAGCAAGCACTGGGTTTGAAAAAAAGCTATTGTGCCTTAAATTCTTTGTGAGTTTTTATATGAACAATATACAATCAAACTTGTCTATAAAGGTCACTCAAGGGAAAGGGCTTTTAATAAGTTTTTAAAACTTGTGCCCAATCCCATTTCGTGTTAATGAAATAAAATGTTTAAACTAAACTCAAGGGAACGGGCAAACACTAGCCATTTTGAACAGGTGGCCTTTATAAAGAGATTTATTCATTATGAAAAATTTAACAAAAAATAAGTTTTAATGGCCTTTATAGACCCTTTCACGTTAATTGCGGTCCTGTGACTTTGATTGGCAACATGATACAGATATCCGCAAAAACATAGACATTATAGTAACGGATTGTTTCATGACGTCATTTTCCGGGAATCTATCATTTTGCCACTCAAAATCACAGGACCGCAGTTATCGTGAAAGGGTCTATAGGCAGGTGCTCTTTATAAAAAGGTGACCTTTAATTCAAGTTTGAATATGTATAGAGACTCATGTATAAAAAATGCCAAAGTATAGGTATTTATACGTCTGTCTATTGACAAACGTCTGTAGGTGGGATATGGATGGTGCCATGGAGGTGTAGGTATCCCTGCAGATTAGTCACACCTGTCAAAAAACTGTGGTCATATTCACAGACTCTGGTTACAATTGTTACTGACACAGTTGCCACTATCAAACAACATTGATTGTGGCTTTGAATCGATTCAAGATCCCCCTTGACTCACCTGATCTCACTCCATCAGACTTTCATTTATTCCCGAAGTTGATTAAGTCAATTTTTGGTACCCACTTTCTGTCAGATTATGATGTGATACATGCAGTGGAGGACTTTCTGGGCAGTCAAGAAATGGACTTCATCAAAATAGCATCGAGGCCCTTGCTGGCAAAAGTTTATAGACTCTGAGGAGATTATTTTGAAAATGATGAAATATATATCACAATTGTCAAATATTTATGTACGAGACACAAGTTTTCAGTCAGTCCTCATATTATAAAAAAAATATTGTTTGTTTATTGTTATTTAACGTCCCACTCAAGAATATTTCACTCATATGGAGACGTCACCAAATGCCGGTGAAGGGCTTCAAATTTTGGCCTATGCTCGGCACTTACGGTGAGGGTTCTTTAACGTGCCGACACCTACTGTGACACGGGACCTCCAGTTTTTACTGTCTCATCCGAAAGACAGGAAACCAACCTGCCATCGGCAGGACTCGAACTCACGACCTCATGATCCAGAGTCGAGCGCGCTACCAACTGAGCCAGTAAAAAAAAAAAAAATTATATACAATAATATGTATTGTCATTTTATTTGTTGCTGCTTTGTCATCTTATTTATTTTCATACTTCTCTGAATAACATGACATCTAATAATAAATTTATAACTTCTTTGACTTAAATACATATTGTATAAAAATCAGTTATAATCATGACATGAACATGAATTTCATTCCGGAAATCCGTGATTGGACTTGTCTGATAACATGTACTCGGAACTCTCCTAACTTTGGAGGTCGTAAAAGTCAGTTGTAAATACTTGAGGGGGTCATCGAAAACCTTGAAAAATATTTGTGAAAATACCAAAATAGAGATTAATCATGAGTAGGACGGGCGCAGAAATAAGAGCAAGGTAAACAAGTGAATTTATGATGTTGATATTGAATGTTAAACTTGCTTCAAACGATCAAGAATGACGATTTTTCACTCGGTCAGATCAAATTTCATGATTTGACATGTCGTGATGAAATCATAACAGATCTGAAATAATGACACTAATTGACATACAAACTGATACCTGTATATCTGTTTATAAGCCGCATATTGTTTTTATTTCATTAGCGCAATATGTTTTTATTATTATTATTTTAACATCCATGATATTTTCAATTTCCGTAATAAATTATGTACACTCATAGTTATACTTATAGTGATAACCATAGGCGTCGACTGATACTCACTGAGTGACTAACTCAGTGATACAAATATCTAGAGTAACAGATCGATGCATAGAATAACCGGACGGTAAATTACCGGAATGACAGGTAAATACCGAAATGACACGTATAATCTACATAACGTGACATTAAATTATATTTAACCCTCCAGTATTAGATTATTTATTTAATATGAACTATATGGGAATTCTTTGAAGGCAAACACAGCTCCTGGTTTTACATATGCAGGAACTAGCATTCATCAGACATCTATCTGGTCTCACAAGTGCAACCCCTGTCCCACAAAATGATGTCACAGTTTAATTGTGACTTCTTATATTTAAAACTTGGCCACACCCATCAAGAAATTGACCAGAAAAGTCTCCAAAACGTTTGTTCTGAATAGGATTTTGTAAAGATTTACTGGTGAAGTGTCAGGTTGATGTTGTCCCATCTGGAGTGGAGAATTTCTTATGCTCTATAGTGTATAGCTTCAGACACAGTTCTCTCACTTTTCTGTATTGTGTACACATGTTATTTATGAGTTTTGGTTGCTCTCTTTACCATAATTTTATATATCGATCTGTCACTCTATGTCTATCACAGATGAATATCTGAATAATGCCTAAAAGTACTGGAATGTCACATTAAATTAATTTCTTATCTATTATAGTTTTACATTATTTGTATACAACAAAGAACAATAAACTCTGTTCAATTGAAAAGGGAAATATTGTACCAGCAATTTAGTCACAAATTTTATTTGTAGTCATGTGAGTCTCGATTTCCCACCCAGTCTTGACACAACTGAAGATTAAAAGCTAGATCTGTAAATACTAAAAATATTTATTGGTTTAAGTTTTAAACTTCATCTGTTTTATAACAACTGACAAACAAGTTATGTCAACTTATATTAATGACTCTTGTTGGCCCTGATGTTGGCATGTGATGGTTCTCTGCTGTGGGAGGAAATGGGAATACCCAGAGAAATTCCACATGTCCAACTTGGCAACCACCATACATGTACCATCTCACATATTCCCCTGTCCAATCCAAGGATCAAACTCGGTTCACATTGGTGAGAAGCGAGTGCCGGACACCTAATTGATTGGTTTCAGTGTAAAAACTATGTACAGATAACATTTTATTTTTAGATACATGTATCTACATGTACATATATTATGAATAAATTTATTATTTCCATAAATTTGTCATTTCTGGGGATAGGGGCATCATTCCAGGGAGATGCCCTGTCATTCCGGTAAATAGTTGACATTCCTCCGATTACATGTATATGGACCTGTGATAAATTGATAGAGTCAAGACTGGTACTGATATATGCCTATTCTGATAGACACCTACGTGTAGTCCTACCGACCTTCCCATTAGAAATAGTATTCTGGATATGCTGTACCCAGTTTACCAATTTACTCTCTCCATAGAAATAAGAACATAATGGAAAATATTTAGCTGTCATTATAATTTTGAGCTGTAGGTTCAACATCATGATCATATCTAGTTTCCTATAATGTAACTTATTAATTGTAAGACATCCCCTCCAGCTTTTAAATCTTCTGTACAAACCACCAATTTGAATACTGTTTACTACAGGAAGGGCACTGAATGAAACATAAGCATTTTTCTTCTGCAAGTTAAGTTTACTATTTTAGCTTTTTCTTTTGTCCCTTTATGTAGCCTCTCTCTCAGTCTCTGCATGTTAGACATATAACACTATTGACAGTCTACATTGTATGGTATAGTTCTGTGTTGTGATTTTATTGAATTGTACTTCCTTCTCAGTATTAGCAAGTACACACACACACACACACACACAAAAATGTATACATATACACGTCATACATTAGATTTATGTAGTCTTTTTACACAAAACAAGCTGAGTGAGAATTGTAAACTGATTTTTAAAAGACTAAACATTTATTTTAAGTTAATAGTCATTGTCGTGATGCAGTGGAATTTCATTATTATCTCAAAATTCAAAGGACCACCCCTATTACTTTGAAATATCCAGAATTCAAGATAATGAAAATTTTAATGAACAGATATTTCTAATCTCTCCATAAATATCGGGACCGGCCATTCAAATTGAACATAACTGGAAATTTTGACTCATCTAATTTAGAAATAATTGTATTCCACTTTTTGATCACAATTTACATTTTGAATTTAATCAAATAGAAATTTACCAGTTCCAGATCTTATTTTCAGGCAAATTATTTAATTAACTAAAACTTCACTTTATTTTAAATAATTTTACCTGCTAAAGATCTGTTAACCAAGAAATAATTATACATGCTAGATCCGCTATTCCATTCTGGCCAGCATATATAACTCCCTTATACATGCTTTAATAGACATGTACCGTACCCTGTCAGAGGACTAGCTTTGGATATTATAGGTAACAGAAAATATACTTCTGATACTAACTAATTAATTGTCTCAGTAAATTGAAACCCAGTTTAATATTCAGGTGATTAAAATTAATAAAAAATATTTTTAGTAATTTTCATGCTAAAACAGGTACATGTAAATATGCTAATGAGCAAGTGAATACATGTATAGCGGTAAACAAAAAAACTCATGAACTCAATATTTGGTCACTTAATGACTTATGTTCAAACCACTAAATTTAAACTGCCTACTGTTTCCAGCTGTGAGAGCCCTTAATATTGGCTAGACAAAACTAAATTGTTTTGACAGTGTACAGAGAATAAAGCATATTAAAAAAATACCAAAATCAATTTTTGGTTCCAAAGAAGTTTGTATTCATGTGCATTTTGTCCAATTTTACCTGTATAGTTACAGTATTAATTGCAAGATTCATTAATACTCACTGATAATACGTGTACATATGTCATGTGAAATTACTCATTGCATCTTGTAACTTTTATATATTTCTATTCATTTAGTAATTTCTGACAATTTATTTAATCAATATAAATGGATTATATTAACAGGCCTGTATTACACTTTGTAGACAAGTGAGTATTTTAGTGTTTGTGTCTCGTTTCATTTCATGATCAGTTGTTGAATAATAGTACATGTACATAACCGATTTCACGAGTGCTAGTGTTACATGTACATTGTACAAGGATGGAATATGTCACACTGAAATAAGGTTGTCCATGCTTTTAATTGCGAAAAGATTATTTGAAATAATGAATTTAATTGATTTTAATATATCCGTCCGTGTAACACTAGCACTCGTGAAATCTGCAACATGTACATACCTTTTTACGTAGATATACATGTTACAGATGTATCGTTGTGTTTCATACTATTGTATATTATCAGTATGAGAATAATGGCACATGTACGTAGTAATCCTCAGAGCTTATTATTACCTTACTTATATTTCCGTATATACCGTATCAGCTTATAAAGCTAAAACAATAACAAACTCTCTAATCTGCTTTGACATGACTTGCATAATTAATTATGTATACAGTGTATATACATGTAGGTGACCTAAGGTCTATAGATGTCCTTAATAGTATTTTACCACTAAATAATTAAATGTACTATGTATTTGTGTATAACCAGATAACAACTTTATCACAGCAGCAAATTAATGCCACCAACATCCGTTTAACAGTAGAACCCCACATACCTACCTGTATTAAGAACGCCTACCTGACAAAGTCAAAGCGAGGGGTTTCTAATTAGCGAGAGGTTTCTTACATGAGGGTCTTTTTTTCTTTGATATTAATTTAGAAATTTTTAGTAGACTATATTACAGTAATGGTCTTAAATGCAAGATGGTTTTTAGGCAAGGTGCCTATTGCAAAATATTTCATTTTTAGATTACTGTATACATTGTATATGTATATGAGAAAGAGAGGCAAACAGAAACAGGGAGGGGGAAGCTGGAGAGAGAGAGAGAGAATGAATGTATATGTATATCACATATTGAAAATCAAGGATGGTGGATACTCCAGCGCGTGGAGTCAGTAGTGTGTTGCAAAATTGAGTTAAATGTCATTTATACATATATAAAGACTATAGTATACATTCATTTACATCGTCTTGAGCATTATAACTTTGGTATTATGTTTATAATATTTACAACAATAACATACAGTTGCCATCAATAACTTAGCAATGAATTATACATGCACATTTAATGCACACAGTGACACACACACACGCGTGCGCATGCACACACACATACATGCATCAGCACTCATACACAGACATTAACACACATCCAAGATACCGGTAAACACACAACACACATACACACACACATGCAAAGTCTGACAAAGCATGTGTCCACGTAATTGATGAAAAAACAACAAAACAAAGAAAATTGAAAAATAAACATACATGTAAATGGATTTGAGTGTGTTCAAGAACTTTAGCTGATATGAGGAGACTATGTTATGCATTTCCAACAAGGATTTGTCATTTAAAATCTCATTCTAATTTTATCATTTGTTGGTACAGAATGGGAGAAGTGTGTTGTTTATTTACATGTAAGCTAAATTTACTATATACATGTACATTATATATGGGTTTTAAGTTCAAAACAAATACAGTTTGTTAAATGACTCAGGGAAACTTGTAAACATGATATTTGCTGCTGTGATAAGAAATGAGGTATAAGGGTATATATAATCAATAAACATGTAAAACAAATAAAACATAAAAATTTGTAAACACATTTTTCTTGTAGATTCGTTATATCTCTATGCTTGCTTGCAGGTCTGAAAGAGCATCAATTTTCACATTGTCGTAAAACCATGGTCTGGAATTGCTATGCTCTTTCCTACCCATGGTCTCATGTGACCGAAATTTCTCGTACAGTCTTAGCTAATGAATATCTATAAGGAGTTGGTATTGTCCAATACGTTTTGTTTTTTTTTCATTAGTGGAACTCTTCTTATTAAAGGTGCTTTTAATAGTGTCTCAGGGACAACGTGTAAACAAATGAACTTCAACATGGTGGCAAATATAAATTACTGTAGTTTACAATGCGATTTGTTTTGTCCAATGAAATTAAACATTCCAACAAGAAAAAAGATGAAATTATTGACCTATATATCAGATTACCGACACATTAAATTTGCCCAATGGCGAGTGTATGACACAGTATTTATTTTTAGGTCCTTCTCGTCGTACTAAATCTAGCTTTTTTTTGCGACAATTGTTAACCTTTGGCAACTGGTAAAATAAAATATGGTTTTTTTCGGCTATCCGAGATGAAGTCTACTGTGATGCAGTGTTCCACAGGCATATTTGTTATCCATTTTTATCTATAAAGCTACTTTGTTTTTATTTACATGTTGGTGCGTTGTCCCTGTAATATCGTGAGATATGGTGAGATTCGAGGTGTTTTTGTTTTCCGTGTCAAATGAGTGATCAAAGGGCAGTAACTCTGATATAGTGGTAATGAGACATATTCATCCAATCACAGTAGTTGTGATCAGTAACGGAAGTTATCGCATAGTCTGTTGATCAAATACAATACTGAAATTGTTTAAATGCTTCGATCTGACTGGTTGATGAATGCCAGCACCGTTTACTCACATTGGCTGAGGCTTCATAAATAATAAAAATATGTACGAGAGATTTTGGTCACATGAGACCATGGGTAGGAAAGAGCAGAGTGATTTTGGATCGTGATTTTATAACGATGCAGTTTTCAATGACCAGATCTAAGGCTACACACAGGGATTTTTCACACTCCTTTGAGAATGGGTCCTTTGAACTTGGCATTTTAGCAACATTTTATTGAAATTGGGAAATCTAAAAGTAAACGTAACTGTTTGAAAATACATCTTCAAATTCATCATCATTTGACTTCAGTTGGGAAATACTGCAAATTGGGGGGAAAATATATTTTTTTTTTTTTGGCATTGGGGCCTTATTTCAGCCCCATACAGTAGGATGGAAAATCCCTGAAACATAAATATCAATTTGATCTGATCTGATACAACCCATGTTATCTGACCTCCCTTTTCCAGTGAATTTGTCTTTCTCATTTTTTTCCTACCTTGCCTAATTTGTGCCTTGAATTTAAAAACCTAGCTATATATTGAAAGGTTTTTATTTAAATCAGTTTAATTAATTGGCTAGGATTAATGTACTGGGATTGATTTGGCCAAAATTAGGAGAACTGGATTACTGAACATGTTAAATATGCATAGTGTTTGTATAGACTTATACATCTGTAAATGTATCCCTCACCCCACGGTTTCAGATAACTGCAGTACCGTGACTTTGTGTTTAAAATAAAATGATACAAATTCTCATGAACAGATATTGCCACTTTACTCATTCACCCCTAAGGATGCATTTGGACTTGTCTAAGTCATTGATTTATAGAAGAGTTCATTGTTTCTCAGGGGTTGATAAGTTAACACTGGTATGTTTTATGGATATTTTGCTGCAAAAGGGATCAATTAACCATTTACCCCCTGATTATATATTAGTGATATGTTCTTGTCTATCAATTACTGGTATGCTCTGTAGGCATGGTAAGGGCTGAAAATGTTAAAAATGTTTTTCACCTGTAGGAAACAATACTATTGCACAGATATGTATACTACAAAACGTATTTTAGCAATACTCTGCATTAAGAAATTGTTTTCCTATATATTTATATATATTTGCATGTTTTTTGTTTGTTCTTTTTGTTATTTTGCATGCATTGCATGAATTATTTTGCCAATACTAACTTACCGATTTTGTGAAGCCTGATTACATACAAGCTCATTGTGACAATGTGCTGCGTAGTGATTATTGTAGTTTAATAAGCATCTAGTACCCAACTTAACCTTCCGCCTAACATAAAATCCTTTAATAATTTACATATTATAGACCAATAGTTTATCTTAGTGTGTTAGTTATACTTGTCTTCAGAACTTTGCTCATTAATTTCTCTCCCCGTATATATATATACAAACCTCTGTTTGTTTTAAACCCAAAGATAGAATTTTGAGTATATAGAATATATAAAACAAAACATGACCTCCCCTTTTCTAGTGCATTTATTCAAATATTTTGACTGGATAAGTCAAAAAAAAGAATTTATAGATAAACCAAATCTAGAAATGTTGAAAAAAATATATAACAAAATTTGTACCGGTAATAACTATTGTGTCATTTGTGAATGATCTCCATAGAAACAGGATTAAAACAATGAACAAAAATATAGTAGTTACAGTGGAACCACTGTATTAAGAGACCAGTCCATCTGCCATTGAGTTTTGACCTCTGACGACAGATGGTCTCTCAAAAGAGGCTTTACATAAAAGATTATTTAACCACGGGGATTTCAGAATGTGGTCTCGGAAGACAGTTGGTCTTTCATGTGAGCGGTCTTTCAAAACAGGTTCTACTATATACAGTATAGATGTTTTTCTTCTGCATTAATCTTAGTGTCAATAAAATACCAAATCTCCGAAGTTCTTCCCATTCTTTGTCACCGTTCATAACATGCTATTGGCAAATGAGCATTTCTGATTAGAAGTTATATAAACATTAAAACAGACAAACAAACAAATGTTTGTCTCGTGTATTAAAAGGGCAAATACTAAGCAGTACTTTGTGGTTTTGAATATAGGAATTTCACTGATCAAAGAAATTTTTTTACTGGTCTGCATATATACACAATTGAAATGAAATGGAAAATTACTGGTCATTTAGACCTGTTATCACATAGATTTCACCAGACTTTTGTAAAATAGTCCCATTATCTAAAAGACTGGTGAATTTCAAAAACGTGATTTGGTCCTGTTTTAATGGGGACTCACATGAAATCTGTTGAAATCTTCCTGACAGTTTAAGTAAAATACTAATAGTGCATTAATAGACTCATTATCTAAAATACGGTCATATAAAGAAACGTGATAGACTTTCATGTGAAGATAGGGGACTCTGTGGGGGAGTGGTTAGAGCATCATGTTGTAAATCATGAAGTCTCTCACCTCTAGTCAGCACGGGTTCAAGGCCCTTTTGGGACCTGTCTGATTTTGTGAGAAAGTTTGCCAGTTTACTTGGGAAAGGCCAGTGATCTCTTTCTGGGTACATTAATTGTAACTAGGTTCTCTCCTCCACCATTAAGGGACTGGCTGCCACCATATAACTGAAAAATTGTCAAGTGTGGTGTAAAACACCATTAATTTCAAAACAAACAAAAATTATGTTGATGTTAAACATGTACATGTATAATGTATGTGACCAACAAGGTCTTAGTAAAGATATATCCCATCTCCCAGAAGAGCTCTCAAGGGTTTAGTAGAAGTATGGTATGTGGGGTAAAACAAATGTTCATGTTATACATGTACATTGTATATGTATATTAACCCATTCACCCCTGGAGACGCATTTGGACTGACCTGTTTCATTGATTTTAAGTAGACTCTATTGTTTCTCAGGAGTAGATTGCAATGAGTTAAAGGTTTAGTGCTTTGCAGTATTGTAAATATGCATTTTGTTATTTTTGTAGTGAATCCAAGTCTAAGTTTATACAAGACAGGATATCTACAGTGGAGAAACACTTCGGCCAGCTATGTGATACTATGTCCTCCTTTACCAGGAAGTGTGCTAGACTCAGAGATAAAGGTAGGTTCAGAAAGTGAAAATCATATAGTCATAACCAGGAAGTGTGCTAGACTTGGAGATAAAGGTAGGTTCAGAAAGTGAAAGTCATATAGTCATAACCTGGAAGTGTGCTAGACTTGAGAAGATAAAGGTAGGTTCAGAAAGTGAAAGTCATATACCGGTAGTCATAACCAGGAAGTGTGCTAGACTTGGAGATAAACATGATTACAGTAGGTTCAGAAAGTGAAAGTAAAATAGTCATATTAAACCAGGAATTGTGCTAGACTCCGATAAAGGTAGATTCAGAAAGTGAAAGCAATATAGTCATAAATAATTCAGCATTTGCCTTTTCTAAAGATACATGTACATGATAAAGTTTAATGACTTCTTTTCTACATTTATTTCAGGTGACCAGTTGGCAAAAGATTTAGTGGACTATACTGAATCAGAAACTCATAATCCTGGTTTGATCCGGTCCATGTCAGAATTTGCATCCAACTTATCTACAGTTCAGGACTACAGACAAGCACAGGTAATGATTGGTTCATAATATTATTTTTCTTGATTTATGCAGTTCCTCCGAAATATTGGTGACATGTCGATAGTCCGACGGTCCGATAGTCCGACGGTCCGATAGTCCGACAGTTAAATCTCATGGCTATCAAGAGGATTAAACAGCAAAAAGTCACTTAAATATTTGACGAGTGTCTGCTTTGTCACCACGCAATTTGTAATAACTTTTTAAAAGCCATCTTATTGGGTTCAAACCCATCTTTTTCTCCATTAAATTGGTCAAAATTGTGTCTTAAGACGGTCATCCCAAACATTTTCCCCTATTTTTAAAATAATTCTCTGATTTTGAAATTTTTATTACAAATTGTGATTGCGTGGTGACACTGCTTCTCCTCTGCATTTGAAACTTGACGGGAAGCAACTAGTTTTCCCACCGCCCCGTGGACTATCGAACCGTTATCGAACCGTCGGACTCCCCGAAATATTGCATATCCTCAGTGCTACAGAGGTTAGAATATGGTACATAAAATCATTACATCTCTCACCTTTGATTATAATGCATTTGAGCCTCACCCACTGGATCAACTTTTAGAGACACATTTGGCCTACAGCTTTACAGAAGAGTCTATTGCTTTTCAGGGGTTGATGAGTTAAGTTGACCATTTGGGTAAATTTTTCTAGTTGCAGTAAATAGGTCATCTTATCCTAGATACATTATATTAACAAGTTTTCCCCACTACCATATAAATATGGGTGTCATAAAATGACCGAGAATATATATTAAAAAAAAATGAAATATTGAGGACAATTTTATTTTATGTCAGAAGTTACTGATAGTTACTGACATTAACCCTATGTACCCCATATACCATAATGGACTAGTCTACAACAACAGGGACTTGGAAGTGAACTTTTTAGATTATATAACAATGAAATGCAGTAAGCAGTGACACAAAAATATAGATCGTTAAAATAAACAAATTGTGTTGTTTTCTATATGATGTTAATATAATTGCTTTAAACATTTCGTATTGTTGAATGCGTAGGACAAAACTTGAAAAAACAAAAAATTGAGATTGAGGAATATTTAAAATAACATTTAACTCAAGTAATTGTACTGTTTTATGGGTCAATTTCATTTGTTTCTGCGTTGAAGGTCACCAGACTGGAATCAAAAGTAGTTCAACCTCTGGCTAACTACGGACCCAAGTGTAAAAATACAAAAAGTGATATCAAAGCTGCATTCACTGCACAAGACAGAGAAATAAACCAGAAAAAGAGACTTGAAAAAATACGACAAAAATCACCTGGCGACAGGGCGCAGTTATCGCAAGCGGAAACAGAATTACAGAAAGCAAGTGTGGAAGCATCAAGAGTAACAAAAAATTTGGAACAACAAACTGACAAATTTGAATTAGAAAAACTGAAAGATTTCAAGGTAAATAGTATAGATTTATATCAAAGTGAAAGTACGATGGTTTTGAAAAATTATATAGAATAATTCTTTCATAATTAAATTTTAAAAGAACATTAATTAAAATTTTAAAGACATCGTGTCTTACAATAAATGACATATACAGTCAAACTTGCATTTATGGCCACCTCCGTATAAAGGGCACCTGTCTATAACGGCTACTTTGTTTGTTCTCCAGAGTGGCCTTTATTGATAAGTTTGACTGTGTACATAGAAAGAAAAAAATTATATTAATGCGATATTTACACGTATATATAACAGCATATCTGAAATTTTAATTATAAGTTTGTTAAAGATTTATATTACTGTCATAAAGTTGATTTAATGAAATAAATTCATTTATTTTACTTTCAGAAAATTATGTTAGATTTTATAAACATAGAAATGATTTTCCATGCCAGAGCTTTGGAGATGTACAGTGAATGCTTTCAGAATGTGAAAGCTTTTGATGTGGACGAAGATATAGAGGTCAGTTTGATATACCGACTCTGTCTTTGATAATTTCATAAGTAATTATTTTTACGAATGAATTGTTTATGAATGATTAAGAAGATCTCATGTTTTATTCAAATTGTTAGACAAATACAGTCATCGCAGTGATGAATAATTAGAGCATTGCAGTTTGAATCATGAAGTTTCTTACCTCTCTAGTCAGGTTATTTTGTGAGCAATTTTGCCAGTTTACTGACAGAAAGAAACTACAGTAGAACTTCAATGAGTTGAACTTCAATGAGTCAAATTCTCGATGTTTCGAACTATTGACAAAGTCCCGAATGATTTTGTTATTGAATGCTACTGATAAACATTTTATAATTCCAACTTCTATGAGTCAAATTTCTCATTGGTTCGAATAAATTTTTGGCCCCATTTCTATAAAAAACAACTAAAATTCCTACATATAATTAGAAGTCCAAATTTACATGTGTACGAAATTGCCCCAAGATAATTCTCGTCCTTCTAATAAACACTCAATGTTTCAATTTCTCGAACATTAAGTTAAATGTAGCACTAATTATTAATTATAATGACCGTATTTATGTCTTGTATGGTTTCAAAGCAGTCGTATACACCTTATAGCACCTTTAAAACTAAAAATCGTATGATTCTCGGTTACCATCCATGAGTTGAAGTCCGATGTTTCGAACTTTTCTAGGTGGTCCCTTTTTACTGTATTTTGGAATAGTTTTATAACTGAGAAAATGTCATTTGTCACTCAAGACATTCCTCTTTAAAATGTTGAATTCCTAATGACACTGGGATGAAAAAGAACTGAAGCATCTAGAATGCTATGTGAGTCCATGTAGAAAAATGTCATAACATAGGTTAATTTTAGTTATTCATAATGTTTTACTAAATGCAGTTATTTTCAATTCATTTAGTACATGTAATTGCCAAAAGCAGAAATTTATGTAAAAGAAAAATTTTGTTAAAATTTTAATCTTACTGCCAGGCAATCTGTGTTAGAACACATTTGATAGATCACCTATATAGGAAAGTCATTTGTAGATGGTGAGATCATGTAAGACGGTGTCAATCAGATATATTTCCATTTCACCTTCTTCTTTTTTTTCAACAGGAGTTTAGATCTAAGTTACAGCCACCAAACTCAGCAACAAGAATCAACATGGTTAGATCCTCCTCCTATACGTCGCTAGAATCAACGGGTCAAACAACACCACCACGGATACCGCGGCAAATGTCGGCGCCAACAAGCAAAACAAACACACCAATCAAAGCACCGAGTAGACTTCAGCCACAAGTAAGGTCGCCAGCAACCAATGGTCCAAGATTAAGAGTGAGTTTTATGAAATCATGATGAGAAATTGCTAGAGTTCTATTTTATCTACTGTTGTAAGCTTGACTCTCTCTAGATGTCATGGTGATTTCCTATTTTCTGCCATGTCCACCACACGGTATTCGCTTGCTTTGACTTGATGTATCGAACAGAATAACTTCTTTTGAAAAGACCTTGTCACTCATCCCTGTGATACAGGGAGAGATGTCTTGTGTGTGTATATTTGTGTGAGATCATTTGTTATCTCCGAAGTATACTTCAGGCAATGCTTTAAGAAGTGCCTGAGCTTATCACATGATCTGAAAAATACATGTCCATTATTTCCAGTTTGAACAACTTAGGATTTTTTTTTTATTTACCGTATTCGGCCGTGTATAATCCGCATTTACGTATTATCCGCACCCCCCATTTCAGCATCAGATCTCGGAGAAAAAAGGACTTCGTGCGTATAATCCGCGTTGACTTTTTTCCACGGCCGTATGGCCGAAAATCGTCGGCGAGATTGATTATTATTGTGTATAAGTGCAGTATGACGATCGGAAATATTTTCAAAATTCGCAGATCGGTATTTGGAAGAAATAGATAAATATTTATTATAGATATATATATTCGAGATATTAGATAAGGGATATGATAAGCAAATTAATGATTTGAAATAAATAACAAAAGAAATATCAAAACATCAGTCGAAGTCTTTGTAAAATTACATTCCGTTAATTACAGCGCAATCATTTGCTTTTGCTGACGTGGTAGCCTATATATTTAATTAATAGTATGTATTAGAACAACATTTGAAATAGATATTATATTTGCGGAAATCGGCGACATAAAAGTTTGTAACAATTTTAATTAGCGGAGAGCACTTGTACACAAGCGATCCAGAATACGCGTGTATAGCGTAATTATTGAAACAAAGGGATATATATACAGATCCACTGTTGTCTGTTACACGCATCATTGATTATGAATGGAGACATATACTACAAACATTAATTACCTTGGTGTGGCATTGTGTTATTTTACACCTTTTATCATATTTTCAATTTAAAATTAACTCATCGTACTTACCTGTATAATTGGCATGTTCCATAACTTAGTACTACACTGTAGATGTACAGTAGTTGTACGAAATGTGTAAAATAACATTCCTCCACAGAACAAAACACCCAGAAAACATTGTTTTATTTATTAATGTATAGTCATCGTCTCAAAACAAACAACGCAAAACTACATAATATGATATAAATGGGAAAATACGAAACTACAAGATACTACATATTTGCTCTTCCATTTAGCCCCCTCATTTACAGTTACAACATGGCTGTTCGCTTCGTCGTTCACCAGCGTGAAATAATTATTAGAATTCTTGTTGAGATTGTTTTATTTTTCAATAATAACAAAACTTCATGATGAAGATAAGCAACAGGTACTGTACTATTCTGTTTCCTCGCCAAACATCGCAACTAGGCTAGCCTTGCACAAGCACTTGCGTTATGCAATCCACCGATCACAACACCCTCAATCAAGGGATTTGCATTACACAAGTGCCTGTGTAGTCTAGCCTATTTGTAAACTGAAACACACAAAAATAAAAGACAACAAGATTCATTTATTGATTTATTCACCGTCACTGTAGACATAAATGATGATTATACATTGACTCGTACATCGTTATTAAAAAAACTTTGTCAGGCTTACCACCCACATCGAATCTCATGCAGTAGTTCCTGCGGAAAAAATGTCCTAAGATTCTGTAGTACTGTATTATCCGCACCCCCCTGCCTGAGACAAATTTTAGAGTGAAAAGAGTGCGGATTATACACGGCCGAATACGGTACATGTATTTTACTTATTTATTTGTTTTTTTGCATTTCTCGCAATATAGAGGTTTCTTTTATGAATATTGTATAATATTTACACTTTTGAATGAACAACAAATAGATCCCACAAATACATGGCATATTGCTGTATCCATCATAACGGGATTTCCATTAATCTAAAATTTATCATAAAATTGTGGGATAAGCAGATCATTTGTATAGCCAAGGGAGGTGGTATTCTGGCAGAGCACACACTTCAAGTTGGCAAAAATGTGTTAAGTCTTTAATTTTTCTATGAAAAGGAAGAAATTTGAAAACAAATTTCTTTAATTTTTCAAAGACTTTTGTTGCCATCCCCCATTCTATCTTGAAGTCCTGGATCCACCCCAGATAACTATACTTAGTGTTACTATTGGCCCAATAATAATCAATATTGAAATTGAGATTTAAGGAAATTTTTTTTAAAAAATCATAACATTTGATGGTTATTTTAATTAGAATGGACACAGACAAGAGGAAGATGATGATGATGATGAAGATGATGAAGAAGAGGAAACTGATGAAGATGATGATGAAGATGATTCCGACTTAGAAACAGAAACAGAGACTGAAACAGCCAGGACAACAGCCAGATCCTCAGCTACAGAAACAGCACGATCGAATAAAGCACCAATAGTTCGGAAACTGCACAGATAGTCATAGGAAAGTCATGTCATTTGTACCACAATAGCATTTATCACAAGTAGAATGGGATTACAGATAGGTCAGTGGGATCACAGGATTTCTTCCTATGATCCTATATGGGATTGGGATATTCTTCAACTTGACTCTGATCTGTGCTCATTCATCCAAAGGAGATAAATTATTGCCCTTGTACTTAATACTTGTTATTGACCCATTAACAGTCTTTTTTAAAAGATTGGACTTTTACAACCTACACACCATGCTGATTCTTGCTCCCAGTTCAATCAATGGAATCTGTATGGAATTAAACAAACTTCTGACCCAACATCTGCAAAAAAAAAATAAAAGGGTTGTGTTGAAATCTTTTTTGTCAATGCATATTTTTACGAAAATTGTGTCGAAATTTTACCACCCATGTCAGAGGGTAGATGGATCATTTGTCACATGCCTATGATTTTCAGGGGTGTCATGACTCCAACAGAAGTAAAGGAAACCTTATTACTTGTATCAGTCATGGGACTGCTTTAGCATTTATAACATAAACAGTTTGAAATGGGGTCAACATTTTCTGTGAGGTAAGGAGCCATGTAGCTCAACATGGCTGTGTCTGCGTTCTGTAGATCCTATATCATTTTCTCTCTTAGGTAGAGGTTTAGGTCCAGTAATTGGACCTGGAAGTCTTAATTGTTGAGTATTAATTAGTCATAGAAAGGTTGTACTTAAGGAGAGGTTGAACACCTGAACTTGTATCTAAGATTATAGATTTTAACAATCATTTTTCATATTTCATCCCATTTCATCATTTATATGCAATTTTCCTATGTAACCTCAGCATACACATATAAGCCATGTTTATCATATACCGGTACATGTATTCATCAAATTCATTCAAATGATATTACTATCTTAGTCACTGTACTATAAAAGAAATGTAATACTTTTATACTTTTATATCAAACTGGACTGAAATTTGAATTAAGATATGAATAAAGGTGAAAGAAAGAATCCTTATAATAAGGTATATATAAATACATGTATGTATATATATATATATATACACACCAGTATCTTGTCTGTTACTAGTCCATTTTGTAGTCAGTCTGTGAAAGGTACTTAGAATATGTCTGCTGGAGCCAAGTTAAATCACCTGAAAAAAAAAATACTGTGTACCTGAAAATGTGTACCCCCAATTATTTTCACCCTTTTGCTATAGAATACATATTTGTTGTTATGACTTGACGTCAAATTTAAAGAAAGTGTTAGCATTTCCTTACCTCGATATGAGTTAAAAGTACATGTACCAGTAAAAATATTAGAGTTCAAAATGTTAATAATCATATAAAAATTTAACTGAAATTTAAAGCATTTTTCTTTTTTTATGATTCAGGTTTTCAATGACTTCTAGTCATACAGGTTTCAGTAATACATAGGTGCTCTGAAATGATAGCATAAAAGTTGTATCAAGTTTGAAATGTAACCATATGATGAATGAACTATTTTAGTTGATTGGGTTCTCAGGGACTCCAGGTCATGCAAACTTGAGTTTGAAGATTTTAGTGCCAGTAGTATACTTTAGTTTTATATTACATGTAGATGTAAGAGAAAATATTGCAAGTGGAAAATTATGATGTAAAACTACGCCTTATAGGCCTATATAAAACAAGAAAACATTTAATTTATGTTTAAAAATGTCTACTCATTGTATCGTGTGTATTAGAATCATATAACTACATGTTGGTCAAAGACAATTTAGAGTGTCAGCCATATTGTAAGACAGTTAAGACTGTCACTTGCATTCCCTAATTTTTCGGAGTTTTTTTTATGCCCCGAGATTGAAGGTCAGGTGACTTATTTAATTTTGGTAAGTCAGTTTGTAACATGTTTATTTCTGGCAAAACAACTCAAATTGTGATGAAATTTAAAATGTTACTTTATCCATGTTGTAACAGCGATTTTTAGGGACTCCAATAATATTAGAGGTCGCTTTACTTCGGATATGCCTAACAGCGCATGTCAAATGTTCATCGCCGTTTAAGCCTCTAACATTGTTGAAGTAAGATTTAGAATGACTTAGATTACGACCAACATTGAGCGATATTTGATAGATTTATGGGACTTTGTAATCTTTATAAATGACTTATAAGAAATTGACCCATCGCCAAATGTCTGACACGTGGCTCTCCATGTGTGTTTTTGACGTCATTCGATCGTGACGTCATAATTACACATTTGTTTGACAGGCCATTTGATTGTGACGTCATAATGAGAAAGTTTGCCAAAAGGTACCGTGTCGGGCATTTGGCGATAGGTCAATTCTCAGAAGCATAGTAGTTCTCAAAACATATCTTGTTTTATTTATTTACTTTTTAATGGAGGAGGTCGGTCAAGGACCATTTTAGTGCCTTATTACAGCTATGCCTCTGTTCAGTATGTTACATTTACGTTACCCATGTCACAATATATCCGACATAATATGAGTCAGCAGCCAATGGAATACCAGAAAAACAAGGAATTCTATCTAATGTAATGTTGCTAATTTTGTAGATTTTTTGCCCTGCAAACAAAAACGAGTTACTATTTCCTGAGCTCATTCTCATATGTTTTTAAACCCACATATGTTCTTGTTTTTGAAAATATAAAAATAACAATTTCTCAAAAAGTTTTCCTGTAATGGACCCCTTTTTCAGCCGCTGGCTCGTATGTCTTATCACCGAATATCTGGCACAGTCTGTGATTTTTTTCCAAACCAAGTGAAAATTAATCCTGAATCCCAGACAGTCTCGTATTTTTCAGGAACTCTGATTTATTTTCAAGGTTGTACATAATTAAGCCTCTTAATTACTAGTGGAAGACTGGCTTTGAGCATATTGTTGTACATGTACTTACTTAAGCCTCCTAGTGGAAGATCAGCTTTGAGTATATTGTTCTACTTACTTAAGCCTCCTAGTGGAAGATTGGCTTTAAGCTTATTGTTGTACTTGCTTAAGCCTCCTAGTGGAAGATTCACTTTGAGCATAGTTTTTTTTAGGTTGTTGATGATCATGTTATTTGCTGTATTTTGACCTTGCCATTGTTATTATATTGGTATGTTATTCCGTCCATCAATTTCAGTGTTGTTTTTTCATGTATCGGGGTATTTTATGTGGAGGGGTAATTTTTTAACATTTTTTTTTTAAATATTAATATTTTTACATTCATTGCTACTTAACACTTTCAAAAAGCATTATGATCACATTTGATACACAAGATTTCTGCTTTCTTAGTTTGGACCTACATTTCATGTGCTGTTATACAGACTTGCCAAAAGTTTACAGACATAATTATTTTTTATTATATATTTCATATAAAATCACATTTATTTTTTTAAAAAAAAATATTGTGAAGCCACTTCTTGTCAATAAAATTTTCACTCTTAAAGGAAGAATTACAGTTACAGTTTCTTCATTATATATTTTGATTTTAATTTCCTGAATTAGAAATTTAAAGATTTTTTAAACATGAAGTTAAATTTTTGTGATGTAAACTCCCTTTATGGGTAAAATTGTGATATCTAATTTTAACTTTTTGTTTAAATTGTTAAGTCTTTGAAATGAGAAAATTTGAAACTTAATGCCAAATATGTAATGAAACTTGAAAACAAACTGTTTTAAAGTGAAAATTACATTGCAATGCAATAAAAAATGGCTTCACAATATTTTGGTGAAAAAAATGTGTTTTTTTTATATGAAATATATATTAAAAATAATAATGTCTGTAAACTTTTGGAATGTGTTTGTACTTGAATGCAATCAATTTCATGACTGTAATACTGTTAAAACATCTACCCAGATGTAATACTTTTAAAATATCTACACAGATGGTTCACGGTCATGTAAAAGTGTTGCACAAATCTCGTAAAAGAGTATTGCATTTACGTTCATGAAAATTTCATGCCTCAATCATGAGGATTGCACTAATACTTTTCAGACTTATTCTATGAGAGCTGAAATTTGTGTGTACCTCTCACAAACAAGTTGAACTAAAGATTTCTATCTGCTGTGTTTTCACATCAGCACGTTGCTTCCATTGAAGATTTTTTTTTTTGTTCACATGTCACAAAATTCTATTATTTTTATATTTCAAAATATTTTTATTAAGTGAAAAAATTTCCTTGCATTGTTTAATGTTTGACCCTTCCAACCTTAAGTATCTAGATGGTATGATATTTTCTATTGTTTAGACCAGTCTGTTATGGCCTGTAGGGTTTAAAGGGTTAAATTATCAAGTAATTACCGAAAACATAAGTTTATACATAAAAACAAACGTTTGACTTTACTACAGAACCTCGGTGAGTCAAACTTCAATGAGCCAAATTTCTATAGACAAAGTCTCAAATAATTTTGTTATTTAACACTACATATAGATAATTTATAATTTGAACCTTGATGAGTAGAATTTCTTGATGTTTTGAATAAATTTTTGGACCCATTTAAACAAAACACGTAGAAAATACCTAAAAATAGTTCAAAGTCAAAATTTACGTTTGTATGAAAACACCCAAAGACAATTCTTATCCTTCTTATGAACACTAAATGTTTGAAATTAACGAAAATTAAGTTAATTTTAGCACTATTTATTTATTAGATATCATGACCGTATATGTCTCATATGATTTCAAAGCATTCAAATACATCTTAAAGATCATCCGAAACTAAAAATCTATGATTCTCGGTTAATACCATTCATAAGTGGAAGTCCCGATGCTTCAAACTTTTTTATGTGGTCCCTTGAACTTCTGACTCATCAAAGTTTTACCTTATTTAACCCGACAACCTGTGATTGAGCGCCCGCAAGTTTGTTAATAGGAGATAATTGTTTGTTGATGTTTACTCAATTTTACCTAATACTGTACTTTGGTCCAAGACATAATTTTGTTTGATGTTGATTTTTAACACTGTTTAAAATGAATGTTGAGGTTTTAATTTGCAAGTTTGATTCACAGATTTACGCATATCACACCGTGTTGGACAACAAAGAGAAGTGTTTGTCACAAAACACTTGAAGCTATTAATCTTTATTTCTATCAGTTCACAGCATTGGAAGTAGTACGATCTTTATTTGGCCAAAGTGTTATGCCGGGATCACCACGACCTATCTAGATGTGGCTGTTACCATACTTGATTTTTTTTTTGCCACCTTCAGATTTTACAAATTTCAGTTTCAATATTTTCATATGTCTTAAATAAGTTGAGACACAACTTTATAACCAACATTGTGGTTTATCCAGTGGTGATCTAAGTTTTGTATATATATACCAGTATACATACATGCATATATATATATGCATGTGAAATCATAGTTACAATACAGAGTTCAATATGCCTGAGCAATACGTAACGTTGTATATGGAAATGGAAATTTCCCCAGAGCCACATGGGACTCATGTCATCCAAAATATTTGATGGTGTCGTTAAAAGCGGAATGAATTTTAAATTTGTGTACACATATAGATGAATAAGGAGCATGTAATAAATACAAAACCACACAATTGTTTCTATCCGTATCATGAGAAAGCACTATGCTCTTGTTGAATCCATCCGCTACAACGATCGTGTGCAGTCTGATGATATGGATAGAAACATGTGTAGTTTTGTCTATATATATATATATATATATATATATATATATATATATATATATTAAGACTTGCTTTGGCCTAAACAAAGTTCTTTCTACTACCAGTGGGTCACAGGTGCTTGTTTTGATTTAATCATTTTCTTTACGCATCTTTTCACATTTGTAATTGTCCACAAAATTTTTAAATGGAGAGGGCAAACAGAAGACTGAAGTCTGGCTATCAATTTCTGACCAGAAAATTGGCACACTCTATATACAGCAGAATCTTGTTATGTCAAAATTGGTTGAATCGAAATTCCGGATATGACAAAGTTGAAAGTCTGGTCCCGATTTTTATAGATATAACAATATATCAATGAAAATTTTGGTTATCTCGAATTTGGGATATCTCAAAGTAATAGGAGCAGTCCTATGAGGTTTCCAGATAACGAGATTCCACTGTACATTATTATATATTGATACATTGTACAGTTTCTTTTCTGGAAAATACCAAACAAATTTAATTACAACTGTGATATTTATGATATTATTTCAACATGCTCAATTGATATAAATAGAAAATTGCATTTTAATGTAAATTTCCATATAGAACTGTAAAAGTGGTTTACATATCGGACCTCTGGTGGAGGTAATTCAAACATTTTATGTTTAAAAATGGAGTGTGGCCAGGGAGTGTATGTATGATATAAATCTGTGGGAGTGAAAAAATGTAGATGAAAAGCATCCAGGTAATATATATCTATAGAATTTTGTTCAATTACAAGTTATTGTTCACTGAATTTTCCTGTCACATTGAAGATCACCTTTTTTATTTTCATGATTCATATAATGCTGATATTAAGTTAAATATGATTGTAAATTTGTAATTGTTAAATTTGATTCATATCATATTGGTGCCAAGACATTGTTTACGCGAGATTTTAAACTAGAATCTCATGTAAAACTTTTTAAATCATTTTACCTATTGATCTGATATACATGTGTATAGTGTTGGAAACTAGTTTTCATTATAGTTCAATAAATATTCATAAAGAAATAAAGAAAATTTAAATCATGGTCTTGATTTTATTACATTTCATATGTATGGTTAAACTAGGCCTGAAATCACCAAATTTACTCAGTACTCAAGCTCAACTTTTAATTTACTCTTTTGACTATAAAGTCGATTGTAAAACTCTTGGATTTGACTGACTAGGAAACACATTTTTTTTTTCATTCACATCTAAAACATTTGGTCAAATTTATTATATACGAAAAAACCTGCTGTAGCGGCAACCTCTATATAAGGATCACTTGTTTATAAAGGCCAGTTTTTTCGAGTCCCTTGATTGCATACTTTAACTAAATTGAACCTGTGTATAAGGGTCACCTGCACAGAAAGGTAAATATGTTCTGGTCCCTTGAGTGGCCCTTATATACAGGTTTCACTGTACAGTGAAACTTGTATATCACGACCTCTTTGGGTCACAAGAAAACCGTTATTTATAGGGAGGTGGTCTTTTATACAGAGGTACTGGTTGTACACAAATAGTACTATTGGGGACAGCAAAAATGGGTCTTTTTGACCAGGTGGTCTTTAATTCTTTATACACAGGTGGTCGCTAAAGCAAGTTTTACTGCATTTCTCTTAAAAAAATTTAAAATATATTGAGTATAGTACTCAAAATTTTAAGTACTGGTATGCACTCAAATTTATTTTATATATTTCTGAAATTCTCTTGAACTAAGCAACACATTTCATTATTATTCATAGTTGTATGTCATAAATATAATTTACTCTTTCAACCCTACAGACCATAATAGACTGGTCTTTAACTATGGAAAAAGTATACCATTCGGATATTCAGGGGTGAAAGGGTTAAATTTGGTGACTTTGGGCCCTGAGGAGTGTTTGACTGGAGGTAAAATAAGATGTGTTAAATAAAATGCCTTCAAAATAAATAACAACAATCACCAAATCAACCTGCATGTGTGCAGTTTCAACAACAATGGTGATGCATTTACATTTTCGTTAAAAAAATTTATTTGGACAGTAATTATCAAGTATCAATGTATGTTTCACAGATAGGGGACATATATTGATTCATCAATGCTCTCAGAATGCTGGTTAAATGCTGTCAAATCTAAAAAGTCCACCGGACATTATGTAGAACTTTACAGAAGACAGACATTATAACTAATATTAATCATTTTAATAAATATATATACATCTTATGATCTATGGTTACAAATTGTGTATCACAGTAATAAATCTACATTCAATGTACAAATATACAAAACTCTTGTATCCCTTCAAAATCATCAGACATAAAAAAAAAGCCATGCAGAAGGATTCAGTCAAACTTGCATTTAAGACCACCTCTCTGGATGAATGAACCTCCTTATTAAGGCCACCTGTCTATTAAGGCTACCTTTGCCTTTTGCCTAGAGTGGCCTTTATAGATGGGTCTGACTGTAATTAAATCTAAATGTTAAATCTTGAATTGTTTTGGTGTTTCTGCTCCCTGTTCTGTAGACTGCTTTGTGGAACCAAGTTAAGAATATTCTCAGACTTATGAACACCCTCAATTTGCATTGGGGGGGGGGTTGAGCCAAGGAGTACTCTTCACATGTAGTCTCTCTAAGAATTACTCTACACGCATTTATTTTTGACAAAAGTATCAACAAGAGGAGATTCTTTTCTACAGCTGTAAGATGAGCAAATGATACAATATCTGATATACATGATACACATGATGTATCATCAACTCTTAACTAATCAACCCCTAAACAAATCATGGACTCTTCTGTAAATCAATGACTAAGACCAGTCCAAATGTGTCTTTAGGGGTGAATAAGTTAACTGACGAACAAAACTCCAAAAATTAATCTTCATAATGAATCGGAGGTTTTTTGTTTCGATTTTCAACTGCAAGTTTCTGTCTAAGTCTGCGTACTTCATTTAGTAAAGCTAGTTCCTGTTCGTCGAAAGTCCGACCACTTCTTTCTAGTGATACTGTCGAATCTCCTGCCTCCGATGTATGAAGTGTATGCAGTGTGGAAGATTGTGCAGTGCTGTCCAAGTATGACTGGCCAAGTCTGTGATTTGCTCCTGTACAAAAAAAAAAATACTTATACATGTACTCTTATTATATAGAAATAAGGGGTCACCTCAGTCCCTGCTCTACTTTACACAACCCCTGACTAGTCTACTTGTAGACCGAAATTCTGCCCTGATTTTGAGTTACTTTTTTTAAAAAAAAGTTAGTAACTTAAAGTCGATACAGAATTTTAGCCTAGTCTAACTGCTGATTACAATTATGTGCAGTTGGTTTAGTAAATGTCCTACAGTAAAGACAATTGGTGGGTGGATGTTTATTTCGACCAGTACTGTATAACTTGTTACTTACTGTAGGCTGAATGAATGGCATCATCAGTCAAGTTTCTGCCATGTTTGTGAGCTTCTTTTGCTTCTTCCTCTACGAACTGGAGTCTCCGATAATCTGCTTCCTCCGCTATCCGTCTCTGCTCCTGAAATTCTATATTCTTTGTCTCAATATCTTCTTCCTGTTTAAAAAACATCCTCCGTTAATTCCAAAAAAAAAGACATCACATGTACAAACCATCCATCAGTGAGTCACAATTTTTATTACACCCTATACATTTCTAAAGTTGATAAAAGGTGCTCTACCACTGAATACTAGAAATATAAAATTTCATTTCCTAATTTCTTATTTATTATCATTAATATCATCAGAAAAATAAAAAAATTCAGAATATCATGCAAATAATTTGAAAGTAGGAATATTCACTGAGGATTAATTTTGGGATTTACCCTTGTAATAAATCTATGTGGTGAAAATAAAAGAGTATCGGTAGTAATTTTAAAATATATATATCTGTGTCAACAAAATAGTTCCTGTGGTGGTCAAGTTTTTACGAAGTACCTCTCATCAATTGCCATAGATTATACTCACATACAAACATTTCCATAATTTATTTTAGAGTATGTATTCACACAGTAAATAACATTAAACAAAAAAATTGATGCCAAATTGGAGGTAGACAGTTGATTATAACTCGTTTAAAAACTTACTCTTTCCTCTTGGCACTGCAGCATCAAGTCATGTACTTCCTTTTCTAGCATACGATTCTGAGTACTGGTTTTGGCAAGCTTGAAAAAACAAAAATGTGCAATTTAGTATTTCTACTTAAAGAGTACCTGTCACCCCCCCCCCCCCAAAAAAAAATCATTTTGTTACAACATGAAGGCTTACTAAATATTAGTCTATAACAAGTCAAAAACTAGTCTATAATTTTACCTTTTTATGCTTGTCTTTTATATACTTGTTGTCTATATAGGGAACTCGCATGTGGTCGAAATATTTAAATCTTTTTATTTTTAAACAATCAATTAATAAGACTCGGTGGCAGAAAATATTCATCATTTCACAAGAGTAAACTTTTCCTATATTCAATTTTCTGACAAATGTTCGGGTTGAGAAATCCAGTAGCGTTGATCCAAATCATACCTGCACTGTTTTAGTTTCCCGTTCTAGGTCCTCAACCCTTCTTCTGTATTCATATTCATTCTGAGCCCAAGCTTCTATGTTTTGCTGTGCTGCTTTGGCTAAATTCCCCTGTAATTGCTGAAAGACGAGGTCAACAAGAGGTTAATGTCAATCATCAGATCTCCATGGTAACCAATACAGAGTAATATACACCTTATTTAAAGTAAGGCTGCTTGAATTTGACAAATATTCTATAAAATAATAAAATAGATTATAGAAATAACCATGACTACAATAAAAAGATGTCACAAGAGTCACTCACATGTTTAACCACTTCAGTGCATATGACGGACATATCCGTCACCATGTTAACTTTCCCCGAGTGTGTAAGACGGATATATCCGTCATCAAAAAGTAAATGATCAGAACATCATGTCCATGCTTTCGATCAGTAAATAAAATACAAAAACCCTACTGCATATTTTTTTTATTTTTTTATTTGCTGTACTTTTGTCATCTGCTCATGATGTAAACCAGAGTCCAAAATATTGGCGCTGAAAACTAGAAACTACGTGTCATAATGTTTGTTTACATGTACCTAGCCACATTAATTACCCAAAGTCAGAAATATAATGCTGGGTCATAATATGCACTGAAGTGGTTAAAAAAATTTACCCAACTGTCATGAAATTTATATTTTTTTTATCCTAACCTTATCGATGCTAAATACTCCATAGTAAATTCCTTTTCCACTTGGTTCTACAAATACTTATTATTACTTGAGCTAACATATTAAATACTACCGATACTTCAGTATGTAATACCTTTCTGATTTCAACTTGTCTTTCCCGTTCTGCATCGCGTAATCTCTGTTGTATGCGCTCTTCTAACTCTGCCTGTTTCCTGTGCATGTCCTGCTCTGTTCGAAGTTGTTGACCAGCTGTGGCAAAATCCCGGAACAGTTCCTAGTAACAATATAGATTACATTTTTCAACACTTTCAAGTAAAAGTCTAAAATATGAAAATGTATCTTTGAAACCTTGCGTAAATGTAAGTAATCAAAATCACTTCAATCTTTATAATGTCTTATTTATAAAAAGAATAATTTGTCACCTGTGACTTAAATATTGTTCAGTTCCTTAACCCTTTCACCCCTGAATATCCGAATGGTATGCTTTTTCCATTGTTAAAGACCAGTTTATTATGGTCTGTAGGGTTGAAAGGGTTAAACTAAATGTTTACTTTATTCAAAATTCAAATAACTTTTAAAATGAAAAAAGTTTCTTTTTTTATCACCTGTTCAAACATTTTTTTCTGGAGCTGAAGTTCTAGATTTCTTATCTCCGCCTCTTCTAGAGCGGTTTCCGTTTCCTGGTCTCGCAGCAATGCCTGAAATACAGCTAAAGTATTAAATCAATACATTAAATTTGACATATTTTGTATTCATTTTGAAAACTTACCTTAACGAGAAACTACCTTTGTCCTTTTTAAATCTGCTACTTTATAGTTATTTTTCAGTTATTTGAGAACAATCTCAAAATCATTTAACAATATGAAAATGCCCATGTATGTTCATAAAATATATTCTGCTTCCTAAGAAAATTATCCAAAGAAGTATGTAGTAGGACAGACACCCTGCCCCCTGCCAAACTAATGCAACAGAATCTCTAACTTCTAGAGAGGAGTAAAGTGTTTAACAGGAAAATGTTTTATCAAATGCAAGCTATGGCGTCATTGCTAATTATAAGTGATTAGTGGTATATTTAATGACAGTTAGCGAGTGATGATGAGCATAATTTGAGGATGTATTAGTAAAATATCAAACATAATATTGTAACTCAAATACTGCGGGAGGAGTTACACAGTAAAACAGGTACCGGTTATGCCAATTCATACGAAAGTTTCATCAGAAATGACTTGTATTTTTGGTGAAAATTTAATGAGAGCCAAAATTCCTCGATATATACACATCTCCATTATATGAGCGAACTTTCTCATAAAAAGAAAAAAAAGTTGTAACTCAAGTACTGTAGGAGGCATTACATGGACAAAACAGGTGTCCTACCCATAGATGGATATATGGAAATGTGATGGGTAAATCCTGATATTCAACAGAAGGGACAATATATGTATATAAACACACACATAGTCAGTCAGTCAGTCTCTCTGTCTCTGTCTGTCTCTCTCTGTCTCTGTCTGTCTGTCTCTCTCTCTCTCAATGGGAGTTCATAAGGATAAATACATAAAATTACAGTACCTTTCTCTGCACCTCATCATCAAGACGCCGTAACTCGGACTCTCTTTGTTGTTTTTGGAAGTGTAAAAATTTTCTCCTAGCTGCATCTAGAAGTTGTAACTCTTTCAATTTGACTTCTCTGTTCATAGCATACAATCTGAAATAATGAAGTGATAGTCACTGAGTAAGTACTACGAAGAATCGGAGATTTTTTAATTTCTAAAGGTATAGACCCTTCAACAGTAACCGCAGTCCTGTGACTTTGCCAGTCTTCTGGTTGGCAAAATGATAGAGATACCAGCAAAGACATAGACATCGTTATAGTAACTGATTGTTTCTTGACATCATTTTCCGGGAATCTGTATCATTTTGCCAACCGGCAGACTGGCAAAGTCCCAGAACCACAGTTACCTCTAAAGGATCTATTGACTTAGTGCTTCTACAAAAATATTGGTATTTCTAGAAATGAATTCAAAATCACAGACCAACTAACAAAGTCTTACTATAAAACATTTGTTATATCCCTTTTCTTAACAATGACTCAGTGTCAAATATTTATTATCTCCCCTTTGAACCGGGGCCTCCACGACTGAGTGGTTATAAGATTTCAATTTCAATCTCTCACCTTTAGTCAGTGCAAGTCTGACTCCCACTGCAGCCCAAGCTGATTATATGAGGAAGTTAGCCAGTTTACTTCTGGATGGCCGGTGATCTTTTCCAGGGTACATCGTAACCCAGATTTTTCCTCTATCATTAAACAAAATGATTGCCATCATATGACCGAAAAATTGTTGTGTGGTGTAAAAGATCATTTACCCTTTCAACAATACAGATTATAACAGACTGGACTAAGACAACAGAAAGGAGCATATCATTTTGATATCTAGGGGTGAAAGGGTTAAAACAAAACTAAACCCTTTTAACCAGTCTGACCTTCTACCTACTCACCTCTTTCTTTGATCCACAACATTTCTGTTCCTCATCCTGTATCATTCGTCTGCGTTTTTCCTCAGCATCCAGAAGTAGTTGCTGCTGTCTGTACCAGGCTTCTTCTTCCTGTTGTCGCTTCATGGTTTCTTTCTGCATCTCTAATGATACTTGTCTGTAAAGATAATGATAAAATAAATAACTGGCTGCTGTTGTACCAGGCTTCTTTTACAATAGAACCTTCCTAATTTCTTTCTGCATCTCTAATGATACTTTCCTGGGCCCCACACCAAAAATAAATAATGACATTGTTAAACGGTCACTCTTTATACAATAGAACCTTCCTAATGGGACCATCAGGGTCTAACTTCCCTGGGCCCCACGCCAAAACAGAATGACATTGTTAAACCTTTATACTATATAACCTTCCTAATGGGACCATCAGGGTTTAACTTCCCTGACCCCACACCAAAACAGAATGACATTGTTAAACCTTTATACAATATAACCTTCCTAATGGGACCATCAGGGTCTAACTTCCCTAGACCCCACACCAAAACAGAATGACATTGTTAAACCTTTATACAATATAACCTTCCTAATGGGACCATCAGGGTCTAACTTCCCTGACCCCACACCAAAACAGAATGACATTGTTAAACCTTTATACAATATAACCTTCCTAATGGGACCATCAGGGTCTAACTTCCCGGGGTCCACACCAAAACAGACATAATAAATCAACAAATGAATAAATAAAACTTACTTCTGTCTCATATATTCTAACTCCTCCTGCCTGATTCTCTCCCTTTCCTGAACCTGGTAATCTACGATAAATTTGGGGTACTTATTAAACACCGGGTACTGGCCGACCGTTATGGGCTTAAAGTCCTGTAAAGTTTTACGAGGGTGTATATCATCTGGTGTGGACTCCATCAATCTGTAGGCTTCCTTCACCACTAGCTTCACATCCACAGCATTACGATGATGGTAGAAATACTACAGGGAGAGAAAAACATCATTTATGATCGGTACATATCATAGGTATTTTGCATCAATACTAGAAGATGAAAATATCATTTACTACACAATAGAAAATTTTGGAATCATGGTTGCAGATGAATATGTTCATTATCAAAATAAATGTATTTATATAAGTCAAGTAACCTACCTTGAAATCATCCAGTTCTACACACTGCATGAGTGGTCCACGGGCTGACATTGCGTACGCTACCACGAGTAAAAGAAGAAATGACGGGTGATTTGTAAAAACGTTATCAAACATCATCAACCACTCGTCTCTTGTTAGCACCTCGGAAAAGAGTGTCTCCAGTAATGGCCAAGCATATATCTGAAAGGGTAAAAAATTAATTTTTATTTTTTACTATAGCTTATATATGTTATAACAATTTTATATAAACTACAAAATCACCAAATAATATCACAATTCTTAGTATTTTAGACCAGTCCAAAGAAATGTAATGTCCGTGTTGTACTCTAAAAAAAATGAAATTTTATAGGAGATTCTTGTTATTGCTTAAACTTGTATGATTAAATGTAAAATAAAAGAAGAATGTGTCTGAGGACATGAATACCATACTTGAAAATGTTTAAATGAAAGCCAAGAGAGATACAGAGTTACAAACTTGTTTTATTTTTAGAGCTATTAAGTAACTAATTAATATGCATCATGTGACCCTAGTGACCAAAGTGGTGAATCATATCAATCATAATCATCATTTATATTAGTATCATTTATATTTCTAAAGACATCTGGGCCTAGAACCATAAAACTTAAGAATAACTTAAGTCTAAAAATTTTACTCAACTTTGGTTAATCCTGGAATCTGATTGGCTGAGCAGGCCAAGTTGAGAATATTCTCAGACTTGAGAAAATTCTCAATTTTATGGTGCCTGCCCTGAATGCGAGTACATAAGCAGTTTGCTACCCATCAAAACACGGGACAATCGACTCCAGTTAATGAGTCAAGGTAAAAGTGTAATTAATAATTCCTTAAACTCATTTGAAGGAATGAAGCACTACCCTGTGTAGGTCTATACGTTGTCTAATATGTGAATTGAAAGGTAAGACCTTGTCCATGCTCCATAAAGCTTAATGAAGTCTGATAATTTTTGTTCACTTCAATTAATCCTATGATCTGTTCAGCTGTTTGTTTATTTTATTGTTTTACTTCCTGCCAAGAATTTTTCACTCACATGGAGATGCCACCACCTACATGTATAAGTGAAGTAACACAATATTAACCTGCGCTATGAACTGATGTTATTGTATTGTCATATTGTTGTTTAACATCCCACTCAAGAATCTTACATTCATATGGATATATCACCAAAAGCTGGTGAAGGTCTTCAAACTATGGCCTATGTTTGGCATTTATGGCCATTGAGCAGTGAGGTTCTTTAACATGCCAACACCTACTGTCACACGGAACCTTGGTTTTTACAGTTCCATCAGAAGAATGGCTGACAAATAAGTCTCATCCAAAAAACTCACGATTTTCACCTCTTATACTGAGTGCTTGGCGGAGGAGGAGACACCGATTTTGCTAAAGTCTAAGGCATAATCAATACCAGGAATCTATCCCAGGACATTCTGCTTGTAAATTGAATATTGCAAGCATTTTGTTCACCTGAGTAAAGTCAAATTAAGGATATACTTGGCCTGGCACCATAAAAATTTTAAAAGAAGTTACTCAAGTTTGAGAATATTCTCAAATTTGCCTGCTTAGTCAATCAGATTTCAGGATTTGTTGAGTAAAAATTTTGGACTTAGGTAATTCTGAAGTTATATGGTGCCATGCCTTAGTACTTAAGCCAATTCTGAAGTTATATGCCTTTCAGCCCTAGTCCTTGGTCAGACTTTCAGCTTATATATTACCGTTTGGTCATTGCAAGTATGATTAGCATAAAACATGCAAAAATTCAAAACTAAAACAAAATATGAAAATCAAAATTCAAAATTTATTTCTGTAACTGTTGGAATATTTTAAATCCATAACATACATTTTTACATTCCGTACAACATAAATAGCACTTAGCGAGGACTTGCATCATTTCATTAGTTCATGGAAGCAAAAAGAATCAGCATCATTACATACATGTAAAAAGAAACCATAAATCTAGACCTGTCTCTCGGTCCATTGTCTGGCACCAACAAATATCAAAATTTGACCATAGTTATTATCCATTTTTTTTATATATAAAATTATTATGTAATAAATCGGAGATATTCTACATTTATAACAAGAAAAGAGTGAACTATAAAATTTGCTGAAAAATATCAGTTTTGATCCAATTTGCATAAATGCCTGGCAATGGGACCTCTTAAAATTAATATGTAGAATTTGCATTAAATACAAAAAATAACCAAGGTTTTTATTATTTACAAAAGTCTTGATTTATCTACCGGGTAATGACATCCTGTGTCAACATAAAAAAGGAAATTCCCTTATCATACTGAGCTGTAATATATTCTCTGGAATCTTACAAAACTATTTACTATACTATCAAACTTTTGAAGAAAAGAAAATATTTGTAGCTATCAACATAACCATATAAAGTGTATATATGAATCTTACACAGTAAGAATTACACAATTATGTCAAACTTAAAAGAAAAAAAAAATAAATACATACAAATAAGATTTTATGTTTTTGTGCAACATGTCCATTTTTTCTAATCAGCTGACCTATGTAAAGCAAACAAGAAATAAATGAAGTCTAGACAGTTTTTTTTTCAGATCTATCTGTGAGTATTTTCAGTCTGTTCACATAAGTATCGATTCATCACAAGCGTTCACATAAGCCAGTGTTATTAAGTATGAAGATGCACAGTAAAACTGTAACAGTAGTAGTTATCTACTATCATAGTCTTCGTCACGTGTATGTCCATTTTTCATGGAACAACTGTATCTTGGCACAAAAACTTGGAATATTGGTGTATAAGCAACACCTATACACTTTGTTACCATACAAACAACATTCATATATCGAGTAGCTGTGTAAACAACATACGTAAATGTATACTTCATTGCTGGATGTATAACATCTATACACTTGGTTGTCATACATCCATATTGCTAAATATCTTGTTGCTATGCAAATGACATATTATGTAAATCATACTGATATATCGACCGATATGTCCTACCACTACCACATGCATAAAAACAACATCTATAGGCTACCATTACTGTCATCACTAGATGACATCGGGAAGTCTAGACAATTCGTATTCTGATGTCCTTGATTAAATATCGTAGAACTGTTGACGATATCTGACAGCTGTTTAATAATGTCATTGTACACACGAGGCTGTTTAGTGTTATCTCCCGTCAGCTCGGAACATATATTTAACAATTTCTTTTCTACCTGAATTTTCTGTTTTTTAGGTTTGGTATTACTCGTCCTGTTTCTCTTATTGGCAAACCACGCCTTCACCTGAGCCACAGAGATGCCACCTTCTTTGGCAAGCTTTTCCTTTTCACTATCCGTAGGATAAGGATTGCCAATATTTCTTTCGAACCAATCAGACATGAGAGATGTTGCTCTTGTATTCAGTTGTCGAGACTTTGGTTTGGTTGATGAGACAGTGTCTGTATCCTTGGTAACGCTAATTTTCAGCAGCTGTAGACTCCCTGTCACCCGATTAACGAGATGCATTCGCTGTCTATCATGATAAACATGTACACTTGCTATTTCACTCATAAACTGTGATGAACTGTCAAAATTTGTTGCTTTTAACTTTGCGACTGCATCCAATCGTTGCATTTCAATCTGTGCCAATTGTGTATTATAGAAGACCTGAAGTTCCTGTACCTTTGGGTTCGATTTTGACACCAGTTCTCGAAACTGCGACTGTAGACTGGTTTCCTGTAAAGCTGCTATAGATGTATCTAGCGGAGACTGGGGTCCTTCCCGTGATGTGACAGAAGGATCATTACAGAGTGAGTATGGCACGGATGCCTGGAAACAATCGCTAGCTAAAGTTGCTTGTAACTCCCCAAACATTGGGTGAGTCGAAAGTTTAGCTAAGCCATCATTTGGTGTCATGGTCTCCTTAGATGTCTGGATAATTGACGCCATACTTCAAAATCAAAACTCTCTTAATTATCAGCTTATTTCCTTTTTGAAATGTTGGACTGAAGTCCTTGTAGAGACACGAAAATAAATTTTCCAATCAACAATAACTTTTTCCAGAGTACAGCGTGACACAGAAATACAACACAACAAATTGAACTCGGCTTCTGGTTCCCAGGACAGTGTTACCGCTGTGGTTCAAAAAGTTCCCAGGGAATACAGCTCACATATGATCAGTGACACATGCATATCACAGGTTTTAATTTCCCTGATTACTTATTCCACATCTGCTGACCAATCAGAGATGAACAATCTAATACAAACAGCCAATCAGAATTCCTCTCACACAATCTCTTGTATTCAGCACTAAACATGTGTATCACAATTAGTCATATACATGTTTAACAAAAACAAACAAGTGATTATTTTTAAATGGCTTTTTTTGTAAGTGATATACCTGTTAATATAACAGTCTGTCTCCCAGGTAAACAAGACAATTGGTTATGAATGGACAGTAATTATTAACAGAGGTAGAGCAGTAACTTTCCCAGGATCACTGGACTTCAAACTGACCACAGGTGAACACTGGTCATCACTCAGGTACAGGTTTTACCTGTCATATTTTGACATTAAAGTCCAAGCTGTTTAATTAATTCTGGACTCTATGTTTGATTTTAAAACATGTAATATAGTTTTATTTGTAAGTAATTAAATACCTAAAAATATAAAAACAAAATGTTTAACGTGTCTTATTATTTAATTATCTATTGAAAAGTTAATTAACAATCTCTATCTTGATAGACAGACAGAATTAGATAGATAGATAGATAGATAGATAGAGATAGATAGATAGATAGATAGATAGATAGATAGATAGATAGATAGATAGATAGATAGATAGACAGACAGACAGACAGACAGATAGACAGATACATAGATAGATAGGTAGATACAGAGATAGATAGATGCAGAGATAGATAGACATACAGACAGACAGACAGATAGATTATGTACATTCTGTTAGGACTGTAAATTACATGTAATTCCTCTTTGTTTTATCATTGTGTTTTCTGTCTTTAGAATTATCATTATCAGAGTCATTATAGTTTAAAATGAACTTATTACATTTTACTTGTAATTCTTATCATGAAATCACTGCACATGTCTATTTATTTTTGCAAGATTTTATTAAACACTTTCTATTTTTTATGACACCTGAACAAACAAACAAAATACATTGATCTACTTTCTTTATTTGTCTTCCTTCCTGGTAACCAATATCTGTAACTTCCCTTATACGGTAAGTGTCTGAACTAAACAAGGCAAAGTCTATCTATTTCACCGAATCAAGAAGAAACAAATTATTTACAATTTTTGAAAATGGTTGTAACTTGCCTATTGCTTAAAGATTTTGAAATGTATCTGTTTCATTAACCTGGAAAAACTGAAAGGCAGAATACTTCGCCTTGCCTTCCATGGACTTAATCAACCCGACATATTCCTGTCGACGGTCAGTAATAAACCTAATAACTAATCAAAGTGCTGAAAGTACTGAAATGGGTCGTTATTTTGACAAAATAGCCATGGTATTCAAAATACTTCTATCTAACATCTGTGAAATGAAAATAAATCAAATTAAAGTAGATCAAAAAAGGAAAAAACTTTATATTTCCAGGCTCTAAATCAATTAAAATTAACATTCTAAATTTCTTTTGTTGTATCTTCCGTATCAACTTTAAATATTGTCAATTGTCTTGTCGTGCATAACAACTTCTTTCGAAATAAAACGTGAGCATTTATGGAACCATCTTAAATGTAAACCAAACATACACTGATACAGTATAGCCAAAAGGCCACTGCAGTGTACAGAACAGTTTCATTAGATTGAATCGAGACTGCAGAACACGACATTACATGTAGCTTGAAGTGGAAAGACGAATGGGAAATTCTTGGCCTTGGACAGTTAGCAATCGCAACCTAATTACCTAGTAGTAGTAGATCTAACTCATACCCACTTGTAGTATTAACCAATGTTTATTGTAGATAAAAATATTAGACAAAATTCTACTTATACATCTACTATTTGTATTTACTTACACATGATTTTATTTTGAGTCTAAAAACTTGTTGTTAACAAATCCTAGTGTCTTGTTATCAATTTTGAATTTAACGGGTGGATGTCTACATTTTGTATTTACATCCACCCAGTTAATTTAAAATTTACAACATGACACTGAGGACCAGATAAAATTAATTTTTCATAATGAAAATTTTTCGATGATTTGAAACAAATTTTATTTATGTTCATGGGTAAAAATCCCCAAGATAGATGAATTGTACGGTCGGACATACTCCCTTACGGCCATAGGGCTTGTAATATCAAACATAAACAATCCTTTGCATTCAGCTCTATAACCAAGGTATGTGAACATATACTCTGCCTAGACTAAGTAAACAATCAAACGTTCTCTATCTTGCATTAATTAATATAAATAATTGTATTGGGTATAAATGAGAGCTTATCCAATGTTTATTGTAAAGAAATCATTTTTAATCAACATAATTTGGACCTAAAGTCGCAATGTAGCATAACAACTGACTATAACAATTTCGTTTATAACATCAATGCTTTCATCACAGAATAAAGTGTGCTGTGTTGAGGACATTGTTTCAAACATAAACAGACCGATGATACAACAAAAAGTTTATGGTTATACACCTCAATCTAAATCTAAGCGTAATTAACTTCAAAAGATGTGATAATTGTTGTGTAGACATCCAACATTGCAATTTTTCCAACTTTCCGGAAGTGAGAATTGAAAACTAACATTCACTGTTCGATATACTTCCCTTTGTGATCATAATACAAAGAATACAAGCGACAGTCAGCTAATGTTGAGTGGACGCTGGTCACGTAAGGCAGGCAGTCACTATAGAGGGTGTAGAAATATACAAAGGGAATTTCGCTAGGGCAGCTTATGTACATGTATATTAGTTGACAAATACATTAATTTGATAATTTTCAAAATGTACAGGAACTTATTCGAAACAGACTATAGACTATGATTTTACGTGCCATTTCCTCAACAAGCACCTCCTATCTGATGCTATTTTGCTTTTACTTTCGTTTTTCCATTGACTAGAAAACATATATATTCTTGAGAGTTGAATAGAACATGATTTACTTTCATGTTGGTATCAGTGATGTTTTTAATGATTTCTATTTAAATCGCTGTATTTTTTTAGCTGTCAATGCCAATATGATTAATGGCAGAGGAATACTGCAGTTTGTTTGGTTTCTATTACAACCTCAAGGTCACTAGAATCTATATTTAGTGGGGTTTCGATATATAAATAGATCGATTATATCGCGTTGAAACTACCGGTAGTACAAAGAGTACTGTATAATTTCAAAAGGAAGAAGTATTAAGTAGAACTATGTAATATTTCATTAAATGATTATTCAAACTAGATTTAATTTCATTTACGCCAAAATATTTGATTATTCTGTAAAAGTTAAAGTCTTGAGTTGGACTCTATTGGACCATCTGAGATAGAGCAATTTTAAAGGCATACAGGCTGTCATTTTGATTAAAAAAATATCTCATGATTAGACCAAAATTTTGATTAGAAAGGCATAAAAGATATATTTCAATAGAAAATTTTAACATTATGTCATATCATGCATATGTTACCTAGAAAGAAATATTGATATTCCTGTCATCCCTGTGAGAGAATACAAATGTTTACTCACCCATTATTCACATTTGATTTCTTTTGACAAACACAACATTAAAACAATTTTTTTTTTAAACCCTAGATTTTTTAAAAAACATTTTTTATGTATAAAACTTTGAATATTTGAAACTTTTAATACAAACAAACAAATCTATTTTGATAGCTTGTATGCCTTTAAAGGCCTTACACAAACCATGTTGATAATTTTTATGCATGTTGTCCATACTCACCAGAACTTTTTTGTTTCAGATGTAATTAAATCACTAACCTGAGAAGTGACGCCATACTTGACGAAATGCTGTAGAAGGTATTTGTCGTGATGAGCCAGTACATTCTCTATCATCCCCAGTATATTGATCGGAGGGTTTGGAAAATATTCAAACCAATGTTCTCCCCAATTCACTGGGAAAAAAAAAACAATAAGTGTGTCATTCATGAAGACTTTAAAGTCCCATAACTCTGGCAAATATTGCTGATGTCGAACACATTGTAGATATTGATATAAATCAACATATCAAATTTGATTAAAATTCTAGTGAAGGAAACCAAAATGTCTAAAACAGAAAAACGGATTGACGATCAAACAGATGGATCATAAATATTCCCCAGCACCAACCCACCCCCTCTCTTCCATTTTAGGAGCATAAAGATGAATAAATAATAAGAGAAAATCCTTTACAACAAAAATTTGATACATCCGCATGGATAAATTGAACAAGAGAGCTCCAGGGGCAGCAAATTCCCCCGAAAAAGGGAAAGTGGCATTTTTGTTGGATTGTTGCATGCAATACTGTGATGTCAAAATATGTGCAATGATTCCTTTCCCAGTCCTCAGGAAATTATATACTGCATTCTATAGTTATCGTCCCAAGCGATCGGGCATGTAGAAATGTAGAATTTCTAGTCTTCTATTGTGCCTATGACCTTGATCTGGGACCCTGTGGCCTTGAACAACATGTGAACAAATCATTCTTTAATAACATATGTAAGGTACAGGTATTATATGTATAGGTATAGACAGTATACCAAAATTGAGCTTCCTTCCATCATGCAATAACGAGAAAGCATAAAGTTTGTTTGTTTGTTTATTGTTGTTTAACGTACCACTCAAGAATCTTTCACTCAAAAGGAGACGTCACCAAATGCTGGTGAAGGGCTTCAAATTTTGGCCTATGCTCGGCACTTATGGCCATTGAGCAGTGAGGGTTCTTATTAAAAGGAATTATGGTCTATAATTTTTATAGTGACTTTTTTGGGGGGAACACTAACAAATATGTATATATACAGGTGACTCTCGATGGCTCGAACGTCGAAACCTTGAAGTTTCATACAAGTCCTGATTTTTTTCCTTCAGAAATTAAGTAAATTAACTCTCGAATGTCGAAACCTCAAAGTTCTTGAAACCTCAAAGTCAATTTGAAGTCCCAATTTATATATTCCTTTATATTTCACTCTTGAAACCTCGAAGTTCAAGTAATTATTGGTGAATTGATTAAAAGTCAATGCCATAAGCCAGAAAGACACCGGGATCCTTACCTGTAAGATTAAACAATAGGTGTTTTGATAACCAGGTGACAAGTAGTCCCTGACCTAATCGAGTAGTGATTGACAGGATTGTTAATTAATTAAGAGCTATCAAGAAAGAAGAACTCTGTAAAGATGCGTCAAAGACGTTGAGTACAAGAGTCACAACTAAGTGGTAATTTAACATTTAAATGAAGCGGAACTGTAGATTACTGAAGAATTAGTGAATGCTATACGGCAACATTATATACCTTATATGTCGACGATCGTTTTTATCCAAATCGGATACATAATAAAGATAACATATTTACAGGGTTTTTTGTTTTTGAAAATTAGGTACAGTGATTGTTTATGGCAAAATTCATACGAACTACGATAACAAAATCCCATGTTTTGTGTAGTATTAAGAACCTATATCAGTCAAAATGTCAATTTCCAGAACTCTCGAAACCTCAAACTCTTGAAACCTCGAAGTTTTTTGGTGGTCCCGAGGACTTCAAGGTATCAAGAGTCACCTGTATTTACATACATTTACATACATCCATACATGTACTGAAGAATATGAAATTCCTAATTTAAAACTGCAAAATCATTTACTTGTAAAACAAATGATTTAAATGGTGGCATATACACTTACCCATAAATGATGCAAGGATTTCAAAACACACAAGATGGTTGTTCTGAAACAGTTTGACAAATGGAAAAGCAAGAACAGGAAGGTACTGGGTCTCCCCAAAGATTGGTGACCAGTGGGCAAGTGCTGACAATATTCTGAAAAGCAACGAAACAAAAATATCAGTGATGGAACCTTTTAAAACACACACATTCCTCATACTGTGAAATAATTTTATATAGAATGCATTTACATAATTGTCTGCCTTTCATATCATAAAAGTTTTTTTGAAAATTATGTCAGAACATGATGTAGCCCATCCCAGATTTCTAGAAGACAGAGGTTATTGTTAAGCATATTTCTTATAATTAAAGATTGTTAAAACTAAATATGACTTAATCTGAGGTCAGGAATTTTTTAGGGATTAATCAGGGTATATTAAACAATTTTCTTAGATTTCTGTAACTTCATGTATTTTTTTCAGAAATGACTGATAGTTAAATGTATGTATACTTATGTTTTGAAACCGATTTATGTGAAATATAAATAAAACATATTTTGATGATTATATCATAGTTTTTACTTGATATAAAGGTCAAATTATATACATGTAGTTCAACGGAAATGGAAATATTTTACAATTTCAAAGCAATGACAAAATTTGCATACTCAGGCCTTTTTCAACAGACCTTTTCACAAATTCCTACAAATTCCACCTGTGCACAAACAATTCCAGACAGCATCAAGGAGTTTCGCACCTAAAACTCTTCATACCGAAAAAAAAATCCAACCCATTGAAAGACAAATGGTACCATGTGCATGATTTGTTTTCCATTGGGTACAATTTGTTTTAGGTACAAAACTCCTTACTGCCATTCAAAAGTTTTTGTGTGAAGGAGAAATTCATAGTAATGTAGTAATCATGAAAAGGTCAAATTCTAATTACCGGTGTATATATATTATGTAATTTTGTTTATGTTAGTGTGATTTCCACTAAAGACTACAAAATGCCAATTACGCATATTGATATACATGTACATGGAAAAATTTAAATTGTACAAATTTATTTTCCATATTTATATCACCACTCTTAGTTTAACTTACTTAATTCTGTAATTGTTTGTTTGTTTGTTGTTGTTTAACGTCCCACTCAAGAATATTTCACTCATATGGAGACATCACCAAATGCTGGTGAAGGCTTCAAATTTTGGCCTTTGCTTGGCACTTACGGCCATTGAGCAGTGAGGGTTCTTTAACGTGCCGACACCTACTGTGACACTGGATCTCGGTTTTGACTGTCTCATCTGCAGGACAGGAAACCAACCTGTCGCCGGCTGGACTCAAACTCACGACCTCACGATCAAGAGTCGAGCGTGCTACCGACTGAGCCAGGCTGGCTCCTTAATTCTGTAATTATTCTATAGGTACTGTTTAAGGGGAAATAACTAGCAGTGTTAATATTCGCAATATTCACAGTGTTGATAAATCTGTGAATTCAAAAATCAGTGAATAGGTTTGTAATAAAATCATACAAAATGTATATACAGTGAAACCTGTATATAGGGGCCACCCAAGGGACCAGAAAATATTGGCCTTTATATGCAGGTGACCTTTATACACAGGTTCAATTTAGTTGAAGTATGCAGTCAATGGTCTTGAAAAAACTGGCCTTTATAAACAGGTAATCCTTATATAGAGGTGGCCGCTATAGCAGGTTTTATTGTATATACATAACATGTTAAAATATACCTTTGCTGTTATTTCTATTCTACTCTCGATCCATGGATTAAAAATGTTTCAGTCATATTAGGAGAGATGAGAACCTGAAACTACAACCTGTGAAATAAAATCCCCTATACCATATACAGTGGAACCTGTCTTGAGAGACCACCCCTTCTGCCACTGAAATGTGGTCTCTCAAAAGAGGTTTTATCTAAAGGATTATTTAATCAAGTGGTTTTCAAAATTTGATTTCAAAGACAGTTGGTCTTTTATGAGAGTGGTCTCTCAAGACAGGTTCCACTGTATAAATAATGTACTAATTGACATACCTCTGTAGAATTCTCAGCAATTTTCTACTTTTAACAGGATACTCTTCATGTATCTTAGCATAAGCCGGATGAGTTCCTTTGTCAACAAGAGCAGCATAAGCTGTGTGATTTTCCGGCAACCGCAGTATTGATCTCCATATAAACATGCGGTACTTCGCAGGATATTCTCCATACCCTTTCAAAATGGCAGTCAATCTTTCCATGTTTAATGACTCTGGAATTTCTCTCTGAAATCAAAGACATAAAATGGTAACAGCAAATTTTATCATCTAACAATACAGTGTATCTGGAAATTTTTCAGTCCCGTCCAATTTTCACTATTTTTGCCCTTAGAATAGAGGCAGAATTTTAAAATGAAAGTGAAAATTTCTAGGCAAATAATTGAAGCACTGATGTCATGCCATTAATGAGACTGTGGTGACTAAGGACGAATTTAAGACGGGGTGAATATGTTTTCTGTCGTAAAAGGGCAAAAATAACCAGGGGCGAAAATTTCCAGGAATAGAGTATATACAAATAATTTTTTATGGATGAAATAAAAAATGTTAAGATGAGTTTCAGAAACACTGTATACCAGAGAGGTAAGTCATTCGTGATTCATAGTCCCATAACAATGAATATAAATTTTCAAACAGGTCTTGTTAACAAATCAAATCTTGGGCGAGACAAAAATCTTACCTCATTCATATTTTCCAGTCCCTTGAGTCGATTTTCTTTTCCCAATAATGCCTTCTTCTTTTTCAAAATGGACGATTTATCAGTTGACACAGTGTCAGACATTTTATTATTTGTTGCAACTTTGACAAGTGGAGCTGGCGGCTGAAATGAAATAAGAATAGGATAAAACCATTAACTGTAAGACTACATTAAAACATATGTTAAATGAATATGTACCAGTAATGTAAACATGGAAATAATATGCACTAAATATGCAATGAAGGGTTTTTAGTGTAAATTACACCCTGCGTACTTGATCCACAGTTGTGCTGAGAATTATCATTTAATACAAGACTGCTTCCAGTAAGTTGTGACATCACATAATAAGAAAATAGCTTAATTAACAACATGCGGAAATATCCACTTTTACAGTAAACAGTTGGTATCATCATATACTGCAGATGTTCACACTGACGGTTGGATACATGTTTCACTTTAAAGTACGATAAGAAATGAAAATTTCAGTTGGACTCTTTGTCCAGTATTTGTTAACACAATAAACACAGTGGCTTCTACAATGCTGACCCTTGGTCAACCCTTTTATCAGATAGAGATAGATAGCAGATAGAGTTCTCTCCCCCCTTAAAAAAATTGCGGATGTAAGGATGGTCTCCAAAGAACTGTCATTTATCTGATGTTGAATGTCTTCGTGGCACCCTGTGTTTCTAAACAGAACACCCTCTTCCACCCCTGTGATCCTCACATTTTATTCGTACCTTGCTGAGTTCTTCTGATAAAGCATGAAGATTGTAAATATGAAGTGACCCGTCTTCCATGACAGATACAAGATGGCGACCTGATGGACTGACGGTTACATTGTTGATTCTATTTTCTATACTGCCGACATCAAACAAGAGTTTACATGTTGCCATGTTAATAAATCTTATGATTCCATCCTGACATAGCACTCCTAGTGTCTGAAATATAAAAATGATCATAAAATTGATAATTTATTACTGGAGGTATGGATTGTTTATCATTTTTTTATTGGTGTTTAAGGTAATTTTCAACAGTATTTTAGTTATTTTGTGGCAACATCAAGCTGACACAGACTTCAGAAATTTTGACCTATGCTAAGGACTGTATCTTATGCAGTGAGTATTCTTTAACGTGCCAAGCATGTCCTTGACATGGGACCTCAGGTTTTACTGTCTCATCCGAAGGACAGGAAACTGGAGGTATGGAATGTCATGGTCAATCACAAGGACTGATCTGGTCTTAGAACAGGAAACTGATAAAGATGGTTTTACCAAATTGGGAAACATTAAATTTCAAAACATTGTATAATATAAATACTTCTGGAATTTAAATTTCAAGGTCAAAGTTGAATGTCAAGGTCAAAAATGAAGGTCATGGTCAACTAATATCATCATGTTGTATCATGGTGTGAAGTTACGCTGAAATGTTTTCTCACAACAAAGAAAAGAAGTACTGGTATTATAGAACACCTAAAAATATATATTCCATTAGTTAAATATGACAAAACTATTATTCTAGTCTACAGATACAGATATGAAATTATGTAATTCATTGACACAAAATGTCCAAATATTTGTGTGGGAAAAGAAATGAGATTCAAATAACTACAGTCAAAATTGTCTATAAAGGCCACTCAAGGGAACAGACAAAAGTAGTTATAATACAAAGGTGGCTTAATAAAGAGGTTTATTCATTATCAAAAAGTTAAAAAAAAGGTTATGTTTGAATGGCCTTTACAGGCAGGTGCACTTTATACAGAGGTGGCATTAAATGCAAGTTTGACTGTATAATGATAAATGTATTAGGATGATTTGATGAAGGTAATATTTTAAAGGGGCATCAGCTGTGTTTACCAATCAATTTATTTTGATTTTTTCTCCTTTTACTTCTTGTACTTGATGCACAATAACAAATAAGAGCTATACATATGCATAAAAATCATATATTCCTACATATTTTATGAAAATAAGGTCAGGTCCAGTGTGGTATTCATATACAAATAGTAAGGTTGAGTTAATCAAGTGCCATACCTGAGTTTCTCATGCAATTTTCACAAAATATATAGGAATTTAAGAATTTCTATGTCTCTGTATATCTCTTTTTTTGTTATTGTATATAAATCTAAGTAGTAAAAACAGGAGGAAAAAAGCTTCAAAAACACAGCTAATGGCCCTTTAACAAAAATAAAACTTGTGATATGACCAATTTATGTATGACACCACGTTTATCTGTACCTGACTAGCACCAGCATCAAAGTTATCAGGAAGGAAGACCAGCTGCTTCACAGAGGTGACTTTATTTGGCAGTTCTATAATTCGGAGAAGTCTGTGAGTATCAAGGTCCCAGAGATGTATGAATCGGGATCTACCTCCTGCAGCCAAAATGCGTCCATCCCTATAAATGATACAGATCAATGCTATTTAAATTATCTATTCCTTTGAAGGCACTACAGGTCAGATAGTAAAAGGATGGAATAGTACACAAGCCAGAGGTGAGGGCGCCATTGCATCTCGAGACATCACAATCAGATCAGAATGCCCTCAAACAGAGGGCAATACTTGTTTTAGGACATGATGGCTTTAAGACATTAGAACAATTAAAATGACAATATTACTTTATCAACAAAAACAATACACATCACAAATAATCCTAACTGTAAAAATATGTAAATCATGGATTTGAAAGATGACAGATAAAAAGACACCATACTAGATAAGGTGATGTCAAATACATGAAATAACAGAGTATGATATAGTTTAACAAGATTGAAACATGTTTTTATCAAATACAGGATGTGTCTATAAGATATAAATGATGTCCCTCTGCTTGTAATGTATGTATTTTTTGCAGTTCACTTGTAAACAAACATTTGGTAATTAATACAAACAGCATATTTCATAACAGTGACTGTGTGATATTAAGAATATGTGAGTGTGTGTGAGTAAAATATCAAACAAAATGTTGCTACTCAAATGCTGTAGTCTATAGGAGTCACAGAGAAAAAACAGGTACCCTATAACGGTACTGGAATTTCATAAAAAATGACAAAGTTCCAAGCCTTGTAATTCTTTGAAAAATTGATGAAGGCCAAAATCCTCATAATATGCACATCTCTGTTATATACATTGTATATGACCATTTAGTGAAGCAAATACTGTGGGAAGAGAGATACATACAAAACAGGTTTCCTACTTGTGGATGGACTGATGGATAAATGGCGAGGGGTTATCAAAATAGCATGCCCCCGACATTCATCACAGGGGCATAAAAAATTCAATTTAATATATGAAACATAAGGTGCAAGAGTAGTTCATAATATTGATATTACCTTGAAGGAGCATAGGCCTTATAATGCGGAGATTTTCCCGGCGGTACCGGTAGTTGATATTTACAGTTGAGTGTGTCCGACTCCCAGCCAAATATGGTATCATCTTTAAATCCTGTTATGATGGTGTTACTCAGGGGCAAGAAAAACACCTGTCATAACAAAAAAGGAAAGATGTAAGTTTATAGAATCAATACAACAGTTGTTATCATATACCACACTTCTCTCACTTGAGACTGATTTATCCACAAATTCAGATGTCGTCAAAATTGATTTATCATATGATCTGTGTGTTATGCAGTTTCATAACAAATTACATAAATATTTTATATGTAACATGTATAATAAAGCCTAGCGACCATTTGATTAGTTAACATGCAGCAAACTGAACTACTTTCATTCACTACGTACGCAGACTTCATTCATCTGAAAGTTGGCGATTACATGTTTGTGAAGTATTTTGAACTTGAATGGGGACAATCGAATAAAATATGTTGTGTAGATGATTTTAAAATTTTGTTGTATTCAAGTCGGCAGTTTTGCTAATTTCAACATCTGATAAAGTATACTTAGATGCAAATAATAATTTAATATGTAGGCTAAATGTATGTATTCAAATATAAGCTATAGCTACAATATGTTTTGTGCACTTATTTCTCCGCAAGTGTTTTACCTATTTGGTACAATTTGGTCAACTAGACAGAAAGGAGAGCATAGATTCTCATCCCCAGTCATCAGAAAATGCTGTTTATATTGCATATATTTGATCATATGATAAAAAGAATCTGTCACAAGTTTCCATTCATATCACATTTATGATACTCGTTATGAATTTTCCATTATTGATCTCCAGAGGCTTGCAAAATGGAAAATTCAAAAACTTGTATCATAAATGTGATATGAATGGAAACTTGTGACAGATCCTATATTTCCCACCCTGTAAGATGAGATAAGCTCATTCCGGAAGTGACAGAACTACTTTTTATATATGTTTATATATTTTAATGTATTGAACATGAAAGAAAAACAGTCAAAATCTCAAGTTTTATGCACAAAATTTTGTTTGTCTATGTTACATGTGTGTATTTGTGATAAATTGATATATGTTTTCACTGAATTGCAAAATCATGTTTAGCCCATTCAATTTATCACAAAAATATACAACTGAAGTCATGTACCAAAATAAGTCATGAAACACTAAAGATACAGTTTCCACTGACTTCCCTTTATAATCACAAATGTATATGATATATGAGTAATTAATATCATCACATATATCCCTTCAGGCCAAGTAAGTTAATACATCATTAAAATGGTTCCTCTTACCTGTACGATGCCAACATCTTCCTTTATATGTAACTTTCGCTTTCTCTGAAAAGTATCAAGATCCCACAACTGTGCGACATCATGAGAGGTAGTCAACGCATACCTCCCCGATGCATGAACAGAAATATTATGAATAGCCGATTCATGTCCTTTCATCCATGCTACCATTTCTTTCGTATCTGAAACGCAATAAGACACCACGGAATCAGTCACCGTATAAAAATATCTAAACCCTGCCATCCCCTTTCATTTTAAAATGTAATGGTCTTTTTTGTTCCATTTGACCAGTTTAACTGGTCTGTGCGGGTGAAGGTGTTAAAATTCTAAATAAAATGATGGTACTTAACTTTCCAATAAAATACATATTCATTTTAAATTTATTAATTTAACTCACATGTGACTTGGGTCTTTAAACACCTCAATTTGAGAGAATCACATGACTTCAAGCTGAAGACAATCACATGATCACGGAGTCAACATGATTGGTCGATAATTTCCTTACTTACCAATGTCAAAACATTTCAAGGAATAGTCTGACAATCCGACAAGAAATTCTGTCTTCCTTCGTAAAGTATACGACAACGCCGTACATGGATGTCCTGTTTTTTGTACCAGAGAAAATCTGTGACAAAAGAAGAAAATTTGTAATGATGAAATAAATTTGCAGAAAAAATAAAAACATTTACAAAATTTGTCAATAGCAATTTATAGGGTTACACAACCAAACCCTAAAATAAACTTTAACTTGTGATAATATTCATATTAATGAGTATGGGGGGAAAATCCCCACACACATCATTGATATCCATAAGCTTAATAAACATCTTTTATATTCATTCAATATACATTGTATATAATATCAATTCCCTGCTGTTTATAGATGATATCGTAGTGTGGAACTCTTTAGGGTATGTAAAGGCATCCTTGTGACACGATAAAAATCAAACAGCATGAAGGGACATTTACATTTATACAGTACCTGGTACATGTTTTCTATATGTCATAAAAGTATAGATTCATAAAAATAATATATGCAATGAAAATAATATACAAAGCAAATTTGAATTGTGTTATATCAAAAACCTCTAACAAACCTGTTTTTATTTATATCAAATAAATAAATATTTCCTTGGTGATCACCAGCAATAAAGCTGTCTCCTTGACTGTCCATTGACGTATACAGAAATCGTACATTTCTGCCGTTTTGTGATAAAGCACCTGATTGGCTGTTTGTGACGGTGATCATCAACCTATAAAAGGAATCAAATGACACAGTTAGTACACTCAGATAGCATTTTTTTGTCCAAGTTGGCAAATGGTCAATTTTTTTTTTATATATATTAGTCCCCTACCAATGAAGTCCCCTACCAATGAAACTAGGGAGTAAAGGTTTTGTCTTTTTGTCCAAGCCTCAGTCAGTCCACCGGTTTAAGGTATTGGTTTAAGTTTTGTAATTGTTCATCATTCACTTATGCAAAGGTAGGGGGACATGCACTGAGTCACCAATACTTTCAAAAGTCTTGTTGAGAGTTGTATTATTTTACATCGGCCATCTTGTAAAAAAATGTGTCAAACTTCTGGAATGTGAATATATATATAGATGAATTCTTTCTTCACATAACAGATGACAGTAAATCTTTTTTCTAATAAAAATTTAAAATCAAAATCATGTTGACATTGACAAAAAATTGTCATGCAGAAGCTCTTTCGCAGAATTATGATAAAATTATATTTTGATATTTGATATTTAAATTTGTCCTTTTTTACTGAAAAATATCATTCATAACGTTAACATTGTTTATAAAAATTACATCCCCAGTATAGATGCATAGGGAAGCAAATTACATGTAACTATAGGGTCTGATCACAAGACGCATTATGTGTTTCTTTTAAAACTCATGAAGGAAAAATGTTGAAAACAGTCTTTTTAGTTATTCATATAGATTTAATCCAATTTAGTTATGTTCAACTTGCCAAGTAATTACTAATTTCTATGGTATATATAAACTATCATTATTATCTACATGGACATAGCCTAGGAATCACACTTTATTTAATATATCTCAAAATATCCTTCTGACAATGAATTAATCCCAAATTTTATACATGACTGTTAAACTCTAAACATGTAGAGACAACATATGACAGTTACCCATTATCTATTGATGGTGTTGGTTTTCTGTGCCATATCTTTCCAGATGTTTTCTTGCAGACATCTAGCGACTGCATTTTCCTGCTAATATTTGTCAATTATCTGGCACCGGTCCTCATCAACACACTATCATGCATCTGCAAGTAAAATTCATTAATAAATTTCAAATTTTAAACACATCTTATTGGTATTTGTAAAGATATAGATTTTTTTGATCTTCAGTTCAACAAGAAATGGCAGAGTTTTTGAAATTCACCAGTCTTACCAGAAAAACCAGTAAATTTTACAAAAGTCTGTTGAAATCTATCTGATAGCTGGTCAAAATGACCAGTAATTTTCCACTTTATTTCAATTGTGTATATATACAGACCAGTAAAAAAATTTCTTTGACCACTGAAATTCCTTTATTCACTGGTCCGGTTGACCAGTAATTTTTATTTTATTTCAAATTTCAAAATGTCTGAAATGGATTCCAGGAATACTAATCTGTTGCTAAGTTGTGATGGCATGTGGTTGATACTAGTACTCTGCTATAGTATAGTATAGTATAGTATAGTATAGTGCAGCAGTCAACAATCATCAAAAACCTTCCACCTGTTCTGCAAGGCAAGTAGTCTGCGAAGTACTTGTCTGAATGCAAATGTCAATTGTCTGAACACTAAGTACCGGTATGTAGTAAATATATAGTTTTTTTTTCAAAAACAGATTTAAACCTCTGAAAAATATGCAGTCACACACACACACACACACACATTTTAAAATTTTTAGAAAGGGGATGGAAAAAGCGTCCATTTTGTTTCTCTGAAATCAGTACTTTTAACAAAGTATTTTCTTTGTGTCTGGCAATTTCAATACAGCCCATCAGACAAGTGCAAGTAACTCTTGCCTCACTGTAAAAGAGTCAGGCGAATTACTGAAACAGACCGAAACACACTACAATTACTGTAGCAAGATACAAATGTTGTAGTATATATATTTAAAATATATTTTGTAACATAATTTAATTCTTAATTCCGAATAAATTTTCGAAAAAAGACCGAAACACAAGTACTTTCTTTCACTAGATACAATTACCGAAACAAGACCAGCATGTTTCAGTCATTGCAGTGTGTTTCGGTCTTGTTTCAGGGGAATTTATTAAAAAAATTTAATCCATAATTATACATAAGTCATGTTACAAAATGCATTTTAAAGAATTATTTTTCTGCCTGTTTCGGTAATTACAGTGTGTTTCGGCCTTGTTTTGGAAATTTATTAAGTCCTTATTATACATAAATCTGGTTACAATTACACTTTTAACAAATTCTACAACATATATTACAACATTTGTATCTTGCTCTAGTAATTTTAATGAATACTGGTCAATTTGTCCCAATTCCAATTTGTCCCATGCCATTTTGTCCCAATTTTGGTCAATTTGTCTCAATTCAAATTTGTCCCAAAATCCAATGGGGAACTTTCGAGTTAGCCCGGATTACCGTTATAATCCTGCTTTTATTATCGCCAGTTACATAATTCTTGAAAAATGTTCCTTAATGTTATGTATATAAAAGTGCCCTGCAAGTGATCGGAAGGTCCTGAGTTCAATTCCCAGTCTGTCTCTGCCTGATACATTTCGGTAATTTCACGTTCAACTAAATAATCCACTGTGGTACGTTTTAAGAGTTTCTTGGGTTTCTTTATACAAAATAAATTAAATGCGATAAAAAGTAAAAATATTTCCATTTACTTTACATACGTTGCGAAGGTAAATATGAAAACCAGAACATATGAGGAACAAAATCGAGAAGGTGCGAATAAATGCATGAACTTAACGGTAACCCGTGCTAACTCGAAAGTTCCCTATTTGTCCCAACTTTTTTTGAAATTGTAAACGTATATATTTTATGATAAAAATGAGAAAAAAAATATTTTATAAATATTGATTGATGATTGATGATAATTTCTATGTCTCTTTCACATCAATATAATGCAATTCGTAATGATTCTGATAAGTCATGATCTTGTTTGTTCGCAACGTAATTGTCTCTGAAATCTAACTAATAATCTACATGTATAAATATACAAATGAATTATTCAGTGTGCACGCAAAGCGGCCATGTTTAGCATCTGATTAAAGTGTTTTCATATAGAATTTGACGTAGGCCTATATTTTTTATATCGATAATTGTTATCTATTGTTGTTCTTTTTAAGATACAAGAGTTTAAAAATGTAAAACTTTTTAGTTAAATAAGTTAATTTCACTTTTAGTGATTAATTATTGTTACCGGGTATGTCGAAAAATATTTAATCATGCATACATGTTTTTGCCACTAGTTTAACCCTGGAAATATAATAATGACAACAAATGTAACTTAGTTATACATATTAAATGTATTATGAAAAAACATTTTAAAAAAAGATGGGACAAATTGGCCAAAATGAAACTTGGGACAAGTTGACCAAAACTCTGGCCAGTAACTTTCAAATTACATCATCTCTCCATGTAATTGCAATGAATAAAGAACAAAATAGTTAAATATTGCCAAAAAATAAAGAAAAGAAGTTTAACAAATCATGTAAAAAACATTTTTAAAAAGATGGGACTAATTGGATTTAGGACAAATTGAACAGACACCATTTTAATGCCTTACCGCTGTAAAATGGACTAGAACCAGACAAACAGAAAAATGATTCATTGCTAAACCTGTAAGTCACTAAGTGTAATGCAAATTAATGCAAAAAAGATTTAACAGTCCAAGATTTAAGCTTTGTTGGTGCCTAACCTGACTGTCACTTGCAGAGAGGTTTTCTTCTTCTCCATTGAAAACAGGTCACCACCATGTACGACTACACTGAAGAAACTATCTCGAAATTTCAACTAACTTGGAACTTCAAGATAATAATTTGAAAATTCAAGATAGTATCTTGAAATTTTAAAATAAATAAATATTTCAAAAATATAATAATGTGGTCACATTGGACCACCGCATATATACATGTATAATTGCCCTATCTTCCGGGCTTGTTCGTACCAAATCCTGTTCGCCCCTAGGTCGATTCGTCTCTGGGACGTTTCTTCCGGGCTTGTTCATTCCAGAGTAAAATATAGAGCAAGTGTTACGGTACTATGATTATAAAGGGAAATAGAATTTTTAAAAGTGTTATTTGTTTTTAATTTGAACATAATTATTTCCTACGGACCAAATCTACAACACTCTTCTCATTTATGATATAGATCTACATCGATGCTGACGTGATATTAACGTTATAAATGGCACAATTTATCAGGTAATAGCAGAAAACTAATATAAGTCCTGATTTTCTACAATTTCTAGCTGCATAAATGAGAAATAATGAATATTTACAATAAAAAATATGTTTCAGTAATATAGTAATATATGATTTTAAAAAGTCAGTAGATCTTTGACAACTTTGTCACAATCAAGGATGGCGAAATGATCTTCAAACTTCATTTTAGAAGTTATATAAAGGCTAATATATCGTTGATTTTAGCTTATTAATCGATCAAATACTTTAACAAAATAATACATCTGTATTCATATAATCGTTATGTTAGTTTTATATATCGCTGAGTATACATTTTTGGTTCTTTACACACATAAATGTTCTCCACTCCCCTTGGCTATCACGATCATTTAACTTACCAAATACAATGAAATACACTGGAAATAAATATCAATTATATAAATTGCCTTTAGTTAAATCAGTATAATCATCCATTCTCATTTTCATCTTATTATTCCAGATTGTAGATCTACATATGTAAAACATTTTATTGAGATTTTGTTCTCACACAAATAAAAATTAAACTTCAGGAAATGACTAAAGTGAGAAACCAAAATCGGGTCAACAGTGTCATGGGTTAATTTTGAATTTACTATGCACATGTAAAATATAGCATAGAACATATTCATCGTAATGTATTTTATATTTCCATACATTTAATTATAGACATTTACATGTGTTGATTGAAACGTGGTATGAAATTACACGGGGGGTGGGTGGGGGGGCATTCCCAGTGTACGAAAATGTATGCGGGGGATGTATCGGTATGAAAATTCATATTACCTACAAGATAATACAAAATTATAAACAACCAAGGTTCAGTTCAGTTGGTTATTTATACTGATAAACAACCAAGGTTCAGTTCAGTTGGTTATTTATACTGATAAACAACCAAGGTTCAGTTCAATTGGTGATCTATACTGGTAACTATAAAACTTAAATACATATTACATGTACTCTGTCAAAATGATTCAATTTTCTTTAAATTGGCACCGTTTAAATCTATCCAGCATTCATCTCGGTGATGAAATCATCACACTCGGTATACAAAAGCTTGTGCATGCAACGACGTGATTTAAATTGAAGCTACATCACATGTATATTTCAATTTGGATGAGTTTATTTTATCAGAGTTATCAAAGTTTGTATATTTATTTTATTTTCTATGGACTATTATATGTGAGTATGTGTGTAAAAAAAGCCTAGTACGAAAAAGCCCCAATACGAAAAAGCCTGGTACTAACAAGCCCTTGTACGAAAAAGCCCGATACCCCTTCCCCTAACCCCCCCCCCCCAACACACATCTTACAATGTAAACAAAGCTAGCCTATGGTGAAACTGTTCTCCACTATTTTCATTTTTTCACTGATTATTTTGGAGACTCCAGGCATAAAAATGCATATTATGTCGGTTGTTAAAATAAACTGCAAAGGTGTTAGAACTAACTAAGTGCAATAATTTCAAAATAATGTCATAAACTATATTCACGAGCACAAGACACTTACACATTTTAGACAGCAACTGGTCGATCAAAACTGCATTATTTTGATTCTGTCGAGATCAAACATGTTTTTCAATTTGACGCGCTTCCAAAAATAACCAATTATAAAACGAAATATTTAATATTTTATTTGATTTTTTACATTTTCTGAATATTTACACACGATATGGATTTCTTATTTTAAAACAAATAATCATGAAGTTTATAAACGTTTTAAATATAGCAAATTATTGAATTGTATAAATAATCCTTTTGTTTATTTTAATCCTAAATTTCTATTTATATAAATTATGGTTATACTAATTACTGTATCTATTTGAAAGCTGACCAAGAAATATACTTAAAATATAAATATAAATATCACATAGAAAAGACAGTGGAAAATAATGTCAAAGATTTTGCTTATTTTAAAACATAAACATATCTTATTCCTGTGATATTTGATATCTCTATATTCCATGTCCCATATCCACTCAATGTACTTTTATAAAGCTTACAAAATGTTATTTCATTCACATGTCCCATTAAAAGTGTAAATGTCTATCATCCTCGGTTTAGTCAATTCTAAAAAAAATGTACAAATATATAGATATATTTTAAAATTCGTCATATTTGGTAAAAAACCTGATATCTGAAGGAAATAAAATTTGTCGGCGATTAGTTTGATCTTTGCAAATTTCATTTCCGGTTATGATAAAAACAGATCTATACACAGTGAATGTTAAGGCCACGTCAGTTGCAAAGTTGTGTTAGAAGAACTGCAAATTTGAGAAGAACAAGTGTTTTATTTTTAAAGATCAACAACAGAGACAATGGCTTCAAATGATATAGGTGATTGGTACAGAGGGATCCCACAGATGACAAAATATTGGTTTACAGGATCCGTCATAGTTCCGATTGTGGCTAGATTTGGGCTAATCAATCCGATGTATTTATTCTTACATCTTGAATCAGTTTTGTACAAATTTCAGGTATGCAAAATGTAAATTTTCGAATTTCATATAGTTATGCAAGTAAACAACGCTTTTAATTTTCCTCATTTGACTGCCAAAGACACCTGGCTATTATTGCCTATTGGTTAATAGGCTAATAGTAATACTGAAGTGACATCTCTTACTTTTGGCTTTTAGTTATCAAGTTTTTGTGTGGGTCTATCATTTTCGATTGAAATGAAAATGAACAAAGGAATGGTCTTGACTGCAAGATGGTCTACTTTGTGAGATTGTCTCAATGTGAGGGTCCATTGGAAATACTTTGAAATGTGATGTAATTAGTCCTATAAGATAAAAAAAATCTTGTTCTTCAGATTTTTATGACAAAAACAAAGGGCTGGTGAGCGATTTTTTTTTTTGGAAAATTATGTCAAGCGAATTTTTTTTTCCCAATAATATTTTCAACTTACACTCCATATTAAAGACTTTTCATTTGCATGATTGCTGTAAATTATGTATTTTTCTGTATATTTAGGTAATATAAATAATACATAGGTAAACCTATGGAGAGGACGAAGGCATTCATCAACAGTTTTATATGTTCAGTTAATCTCTTTGGGGATTCCGTCGTGATGCCCCGTGCAGGGGGCAACACGACAAAATCACCAAAGGGATTAATATTCAGTGTTTTTATCATGTAAATGTCCCGGTCATTCACTCATTGTTTTAAATAAAATATTGAGTGGCTGACTGTTTCCTTGGTGCTAAAACTTAACTAGAATCTATGTGGTATTTATTAGTCATGAATTAAATGCACAAACATGTTTTTATGCTATATATTTTTCTCTATCTCAGCGTATCCATCATTTTGTGCAGTTCACATTACCAGAATAATGGAGGTGCTTCGTGGTCGGGTTCGATGTATAACCCTAGTCGTTATGGCCTTGTCTCGGTCTACAAAACGTTTTTTAGTGTGGTAGTTTATTACTTCGTTTGCAATGCGCTTTTAAGTAATGACTTTGCATTTCCGACATTTTGTTTATGTCACGCGCAAATTCCCGATGTGAGCAAAATTTTTACCATTAGTAGTACGGGTCCCCGGATGTAGTAAGAATGAAAAATGCGAGCTTCTCTACATATATGAGGGCTTCGCCCTCTATTAAATACTGTGGAAATGTACATGTATAGATGTCTTATTTTCAGCCAGTCACCATTTCTTTCAGTGAATGGAATGTTTATGCCTTGTTATATTCTCCATATCTGCATCAACCTTCACTTCCCAGAGAGATAAAAAAGATCAAAATCTTTAAAAAGAATTATTCAATACAATAATTTAAGAATACAGTATTATTCAGTGATAAAATATTACTACTTGGAATATTACAACTATTGATTTAACAGTAAACTTTAAAATTACTTGGTGTATTGAAATACAAAAAGTTCAATTTGTTGTGTGAAGTTTATAATAATTTTAAAGTCGCTGTGCCCATAAAATTTTTGAAAGCATTTGGTTCGTCCTTTAACATATGGGTCCAATTACAATAAATCTGAGCCAGATTTTTAATATAATTAATACATATAATAATTATCAATGGTGGGAACAAAAAATTATGCAAACCAAAAACTGCCACAAATTTATATAAGAAAATTGAACGAAGACGATTGAACTTTACAAAGGAAACAAATACAGTTTAGAAAGAAAGAATTCACCAATTTAGACTTGTTAGGTCCTTGGACCCACACAGCAGGAAAATGACAGGGTCCAAAAGTAAAATATATTGGTCCCGGACCTCGGACTTAAGGAATTTTCAGTCTCTGTAAATACATTTTCATTCTGAAGACAAAATTTTAGCTCCTGAACTTTTCTCTTAGTCATATCAGAAACTTTCGGTGTCAAATATTGCTAAACACCACCGCCATGTTGATAAAATTGAAATTGTTTTGCAAGATTGATTCAGTTAACAAAAATGAAAAAGTTATAGTTACATCTAATAGTCATTACGTTAAGTTAAAAAGTAGCATTTGAAATACTTCCTTGGATTGTTTTTAGTCCATACATGCGTGTTTTCTGCAAATTATACTGTGTTTTCGGTGATTTATACCATGTTTTCGGTATATACCGTGTTTTCGGTAATTTGTAGTATCCCATAATCCTCCAGTGTGTTACTTTGGGCTTCAAAAGTTTACTACATTATAAAAAACTATTCTGATTGGTCAGAATTCCTAGAAAAATCCTAATGTCTATTCTGATTGGTTGAACTATACATGTGGTTAAATACAATGGATTTGTTGACAGCCTGATTCCGTAATAGCCTGATTTAGTAACAGCCTAGATATGATGGCTTACCAAAAATCTTAATGTTCCAATAAAACAATGTAAAATATGCCTTACCTATAATTTGGCAACAATTTTTGCATGATTTTAAGCGAGCAAAGTGAGCACTTTTTTAATGGGGTAGAAAATGAGCTGTACATACATTGGATCTAAAACTCTGTCTGCATCACTATATATCACATAGTTTTCCTAACCCAATTCATGTAATGTTACATTACGATGTTACAATGACAAAGCTGTGCTCGTTTCAAGGCAGTGCCTTAGTTCATATTAATATGCCTATACAGTTATGAAATTCACATTATGTAAAATGAATCTTTTACCTGGAGATCATGATGTGATCTCATTTGGTTTAGATCTTAGTGCCCCAATTTTAAAATTGTTCCACATATATGTATTCCAGATTGTCTCACAAAAATATAAGTTAGTTTTAATTGCTAAAATGAATAAATATGATTGGTTTTGTCTGAAGTAATTACATAACTAAGAAAATATGACAGATCACCAACATGATGTATGTAGGTTAAACTCATTTTTAAATTTTTAGTATTTTATGAATTTTTTTAGACTACAAAAAGAGGAGGTCATTTTTCACACCATCAGTTTGCTTTTCAAAACCACTAAAGTGATTTTGATGAAACTTTACAGGAAGCAAATACTCAAGGTCTTCTACTAAGTTTGTGTTTTCCCCTCTTTGAAAATCTTCTCCTACAGAACCACTGCATGAATTGAAAAACAGATTGTATCTGAGTGATCTGCTTTTCAGACTTTGTCATTTTCATTTATTTCTTTATGATTTCTTTGATTATCTCCCCTTGTAATCAATATGATACATCAGTTTTATGTGTTTTAGCTGTGATTAGGTGAAGAAATGCTTATATGAAAGAATTTTGCTAAAATATAATTTTTATACATTCTTTAAGGGTAGGTGGGGGCAGGGATCATTCTTATCACATGGTCAGCTTGTTCTTGGATACCACTGAAGGGATTTTGAGGAATGTTTCTTCTACATGTACATGTACCATAATCATGTTTTTCAGTGAGATCTGCCTACATATTCTTCATGGTCATGTTTCCAAACCTGTAGATGATGCTCAGATGAGCAATGTTGGCCCACATGGGCCTCTTGTAATTGCTCAGTGTAACCTGTCTTGAAAGACCACCACTTCTGTTAGTGAAATGTGGTCTCATAAGGATTATTTAAATAAGTGATTTTCAGAATGTGACCTCATATGACATAATATGAACATGTACAGGACAGGTTGTCTTCTATGACAATGGTCTTGCAAGTCATATCTGATTCTGTCAGTGAAATGTGGTCTCATAAGACCGATTAGCTCTCAAAAGAAGTTCTTTCCAAAGGATTATTTAAATAAGTGATTTTCAGAATGTGACCTCATATGACATAATATGAACATGTGCAGCACAGGTTGTCTTCTATGACAATGGTCTTGCAAGTCACATCTGAATGATATAGGCTTTCATATCCTATGTTGCTTGTTCATCAATGGTAAATGTAGAAAGATTTCCGTCTCAAAATATACCTGTACATAACATGTATCTTAACTGTTTATTTACTTGTTTCAGGTTTGGCGACCACTTACAGCTGTGTTATTTTACCCAATATCTGGTCCACGAGGATTTCATTATCTGATAAATTTATATTTCCTGTATTCTTACTCAAGTAGACTTGAAACAGGTGAGCTTATGTGATGTAGTTTTTGTCTGCAAATATTTTGAACATTTTGCTCAGATGATGGTGCATGTAAAATAGCTACATTATTTAGCTTAAACGGTACTTGTATCATATTGTTTCATCTTTGATTTATACATGTATATTATTTTTGTGATTTATGCTTGTTAATACACTATTTTCACTCAGTTCATGACCCACTCTCAGGTCACTGTCTCCTTACAAATAATCAACATTCCAAAAATGTCTATTTTAGTGTCTGTCATCCACTTCACAGTTTTGGATTATCTCCCTTGAAATCTCCTCTTCTTTCATTTACTGTGATAAAAAATCATGTTGTTTAAAGTATGGCGTGTTTGTATTATACAATTAAATATACATTACCCTCTGACCGTTAAATGTCCACTATTGATGTTTTTTTATTGCAATAGATGAGTTTAACTTCATTTTTTGTGATGAAAGGGTTCAAATCTTAATAATGACTAATGTTATCTTTTTTTGTAGGAATTTTCAACAATAAGCCAGCAGATATGTTATTCATGTTACTCTTCAACTGGATCTCGCTAGTTGTATCCTTTTATTTTGTGTGTCTTTTTTCCTCAGGTAATATGAGTATATACACCTACCTCAGGTGAAATAAGTGTATACGTATCTCATATGATATGAGTGTATACCTATCTCAGATGATGTGAGTGTATACCTACCTCAAATAATAAGAGTGTATACCTACCTCAGATGATGTGAGTATACACCTACCTCAGATAATATGAATGTATACCTACCTCAGATGATATGTGTATACCTACATGTACCTCGGATGATATGAGTGTATAGCTTCTTCAGTCAGTATGAGAGTATACCTACCCCAGTTGATATTAGTGTATACCTACCTCGGATGATATGAGTATACATCTACCTCAGATGATATGAGAGTATATCTACCTCCGATAATAAGAGTGTATACCTACTTCAGATAATATGAGAGTATACCTACCACAGATGGTATGAGTATATATCTACCTCAGGTGATATGAGAGTATATCTACCTCTGATAATAAGAGTGTATACCTACTTCAGATAATATGAGAGTATACCTACCACAGATGGTATGAGTATATATCTACCTCAGGTGATATGAGAGTATATCTACCTCCGATAATAAGAGTGTATACCTACTTCAGATAATATGAGAGTATACCTACCACAGATGGTATGAGTATATATCTACCTCAGATGATATGAGAGTATATCTACCTCCGATAATAAGAGTGTATACCTACTTCAGACAATATGAGAGTATACCTACCACAGATGGTATGAGTATATATCTACCTCAGATGATATGAGAGTATATCTACCTCCGATAATAAGAGTGTATACCTACTTCAGACAATATGAGAGTATACCTACCACAGATGGTATGAGTATATATCTACCTCAGATGATATGAGAGTATATCTACCTCCGATAATAAGAGTGTATACCTACTTCAGACAATATGAGAGTATATCTACCTCCGATAATAAGAGTGTATACCTACTTCAGACAATATGAGAGTATATCTACCTCCGATAATAAGAGTGTATACCTACTTCAGACAATACGAGAGTATACCTACCACAGATAATATGAATCCTTAACAACACAAACAGATAATTGGATTTGCTGCTGATTTGTATGTAAGTACATCTTCTATATTATTATGTGGAATTTTAATACATGTATATATCAGTTTTATATATGTGTACATTTTAGTAGTGCAACGATATACCAAATTACGATATATCGCAGTATTTTACCTTCTGTACAATACACGGTACTTTGATTTTATGCCACGATACCCCTACGATATATTCCAGATTTATCCGTTTCCAGTTTTAGACTCTGTATACTTTATTTCCGGTTTACCGGTAAACAAACAGCATGTTGAAAAGCAATTCACCCACGAGGAAAACGGACATACTTGTGCCCCAACGGCACCATCGTCATACAAGTCACCGATATGGGCTCACTCCGGGTTCAAAAAGCTACAAATGACAGGAGGCTCAACATAAGTTTGAAAAACTGGCACCACTTGTCGTCTTTGTAACACAGATTTACCTTACAAAACTGATAAAACCACGAACATGTCGTTTGACATGAAAGGGCATCATCCAAACGTAATTATTAATTATGAATCGAAGTTTAAAATTAAAATAAATCGTAGATTCGCAGGGGCAACGTAGTTTGCAACAATCAATAAACACAAAGTTGTCAATCAATTCGTCGAGGGCCAAGGCTATTTCAAAAGTAATAGCTCAGTTCCTTTTGATCTATTTACGACCTTTCAGTTTGGAGGAATCTGATGGTTTCAGAAAATTGATTAACATTTTAGAGCCAAAATATGATGTTCTTCTCGAATATATTTCTCCACAAATGTAGTCACTAATTTATTTAACCAGATATATCTCATTTAGATGAAAGTAAACAAAACAGAATAAACAGGATATATGAAACAAAAAATTATTTTTAAAAGTAAGTGCACAGAAGTGCAATAATTTTATTATTGAATTTTCATCTTAGTTGTTTTTTTCTTGTGTATCGTAAATGTATCGTATCATCAGGTATGAATCACAATACGTATCGTATCATCATTGCAGTGTATCGTTGCAGCCCTAGTACATTTATATTTGATCTGAATGAATAATTTGATTTGAGGGGTAAAAATCTTTGTATCTAAAGACGGGCTTCATTGAGTGTTATGTTGTGTAATCTTTAATCTTCCAGACTTAGTTAATGACTACCTTGGTTAATATTGATTAATGATATGTATGTTTTTGTCATTTTGTGTTACGAAATTGAAAACCATTGACATTATTGGCGTATCATTCTATTTTTAGCTTTTAATGGACCCGATGGTGCTGAGTGTTCTGTATGTTTGGTGTCAATTAAACAAAGACATGATCGTCACATTTTGGTTCGGAACTCAATTTAAGGTTGGTCTTTTATTTCCAATATAGGAATCCTAGATTTATGTGATATCACTTTTAATATATAAAATATGATAAACCATAATGGTCTTTATTTAAATGCTTCCAAGAGATCTACTTCAAGGGATACATAAACATATTTTTCAATGAAAGTTAAATTTCAGTTATGTCAGGGATAAATTACTAGACAAGCCTAACTTGTAAATTGTGTGTTGCAGATTGCATTTTCTGATGGAAGTGAATTAAATATCTATGTTTTGAAAACAAAAATGTCAATTATCAGGTGCGTCTAATTACAGGATAAGGAAATAATACATACCGATATATATATATATATATACATACACAATTATATATATACATACACAATGTGGATACTATGACTTGAAATTTTATATCAGCATCATCAGTTATGCCTCACCTCATACCCATCTTATGTCCGTCTCTTTCATAACATTCTTTATTTAGTAATAGAGTTTTGAAATTTTCATATTATTTATCCTGAAGTAACAAGACTTCTCTTAGATTTCAGGATTTTCATTTTGTTGGCTTTAACCCACCATTTAAACATGTTTTGTAGATTCTGCTGCTAGTCAGCACAGGTTCAAACCCTGTTGGAATCTGAGCTGATTTTGTGAGAAAGTTTGCTAGTTTATATGTGGAGGACTGGTGGTTTCTGCCCAGGTATTCTGTAACAGGGTTCTCTCCTCCAACACTTAAAACTAAATTTAGATCTTGAAAATGATATTTCTAAATCTCAGTAATTAATGTCGTCTTAAAGATTCTTTATGTCACATGACTCTCTCTCAGGTTATCCTACTGCAATATCATAATATCTGTCAGGCATAAGGTTTGAAGCACTTTCAGCTTCCCAGAAATATGTCAGTCATTTCTGATAAATATAGTAGGTTGTACAGAAGAACCTGTCTTGAGAGATCACCTTATCTGTCCCAGAAATGTGTTCTTACATGACAGGTGGTTTCTCAGAAGAGGTTTTATTTAACCCAAGTGGTTTTCAGAATGTGGTCTCAGAGGACAGGTGGTCATTTTGGACAGTGGTCTCTCAAAACAGGTTCCACTGTATTGTGAATTCTTTAACCTGATCTCCTTGGACACTAAAGGGTGAATTCATGTGAAAGGTAAAACATTTATAGTCCCACCTCCTCCTCCTTATATTGCCCATTCCATTACATCACACTAAATAAGTCGTTATATATATTTAACGCTGAAAATCAAGGATCATTGCTAAATAATGGAAGACTGGGTACTGTGTTTTTATAATGAGGTATCTTTTATATAACAGTCATTATTGATTTTTGTCGTTTTTTGTTTAATTTCAGGCAATGTATCTTCCATGGGTTTTGTTTGCATTTAATCTCATCATTGGACAAGGGTAAGTGATAAAATATGAATTTGTTTGTTTCACCAGTCTGTATTAATCATTAGACTGTGAGGATGTGTTGAATACACTTGCTTTTCAGTCCCACACTGGTTCTGGGGAGGGGGATATAGGTTTGTGTTGTTTCCGTCTGTCCATCCTCCCATCTGTCCATTTCTTCCTCATTTCCTCAACTAGGCTGCCCGTTTTGGTGCATTTATGCATCTGAAGTAGATAGAATGCTGCATGCAAAAATTGTTCACCTGTAGACCTACCAAGATAAATTGGCACATGTTTACCAGTACAACAAGTCTTAATTAGATCATTTACAGGGGTGATAGGCTAGTTTTTGGCATAAAAAAAATTAAAGCTACAGTAAAATGTGGAATCAGAGCGAGGCAAAATGATCCACCTGTACACCCCTATTTTTAGAAAACATACAGTTCTGTTTTGGTTTTTGGCAGTACAAGGATGTGCCACTTTGTTTTGATAGACCTATACCATCCTTATATTTACAGTTATTCCCCTTTGTTGATTCCATTTATCAAAGCATTATCCAAGTCGTTTTTTCATCTAGGCTCACCATATCTTGTGCAGGTATACATCTTGGGTAGATGTAGTGATTTTGTTGATTTTTATTCTGTAAATCTGGAAAATTTCGCAGGACTTTATTTTTGTGAAACACAGGTTTTTAATTTATTCACGAGATCATATTTTCACAATTCCGAATGCCCATTGCTTCATACTATTTTCATACTTCATTACGCGAGAATTTTATTTTTGTGAGCGATAAATCTCACGAATTTATGCGTAAATAAAATTCTTGTGAATGAAACTGGATTTACAGTATCTTAGCGATTTGCCTCAATATTTTTGTTCATATGTTCACTCTATTATCGTTTTTAGCACACACCAAAGAATCAAATAAAAATGATAATTCAGAAATTTACCTTGTAGTTTGAACATCAACCCCTGAAAAACAATGGACTCTTCTGTAAATCAATGATTTAGACCAGTCCAAATGTGTCTTTAGGGGTGAATGAGTTAATGTCACAGTTGGCTAGAAAGGTGTTGCTATTTGCCAGATTTACATTCGCTGATCAGATTAGGATACAAGATAAATTAGTGAAATTAAAATGAAAACTAGATGTTATGTAAATGCTGACTTCTAAAACAGAGTCACTTCATCCACGTTATTTATCTTAATCCGAAACTCTTTTTTAATTTGTTCGTCGGGACAGTATGTTCAGAGAGTTGAGTCCAACCCCAAAGAGATCAACCTCACCTGTAGACAAAAACGTTAACCTGGGCTATACCCATATCTTTTGAAACTAAAGGTGTAGAACTTTAATGTTTTACATGTGCAATCCTTTTGATCAGACCTTTCACTTTCAGATGGTACCATAATGTTTGACCTTCTGACCTAGATAATGCCTTTTGACCTACTTCTTCAAATTTCATCCTTTCGTTATCGAATACAATTATATCATCATACAATGCTCTTATTTATTTGATCTATACTCCGTATATATCTATACTGTCATCATTGTCTAATTTCTTTGCAGAGGTTTGATGGAACTGGTTGGAATTATTGTGGGCCATTTGTATTTTTTCCTGATGTTCAAATACCCACAAGATTTTGGTGGCTCTCGTCTGTTGACAGTACCAAGTTTTCTGTAAGTTTTCTTAGTGTTTAAAAATGTTGTAAAAAGTTAGGTAAATATTCATAACAGTGCAGAACAATCTTATATTACCGATTTTTTTTTTATCATTACTGGATAAGACCTGGGCCCAGGATCACAAAGCAATCTTAGGCCCTATGTTCGTTTGTTTGTTTGTTTGTTTGTTTATTGTTGTTTAACGTCCCACTCGAGAATATTTCACTCATATGGAGACGTCACCAAATGCCGGTGAAGGGCTTCAAATTTTGGCCTATGCTCGGCACTTACGGCCATTGAGCAGTAGGGTTCTTTAACGTGCCAACACCTACTGTGACACGGGACCTCCAGCTTTTACTGTCTCATCCGAAAGACAGGAAACCAACCTGTCGCCGGCGGGACTCGAACTCACGACCTCACGATCCAGAGTCGAGCGCGCTACCGACTGAGCCAGGCCGGCTCCCCTATGTTCGTAAAGGTTTGTCTGTATGTTAGTCTTTCCGGTTAAAGTTTCGGTTAAGATTATGGACTTTAAATATGCTCAATAAAAAATGTGGACACACGTATCACATATATCCAGAAATCTAGGATATCAAAAAAATATTGATAATGTTGCAATTATAATGTATATAATCCCAGTGTTACTTTATTTTTGTCCATTACAGGTATTTCTAAAGAATATTTGCATACTGAATTTGTGGCTAAAATTTCAGTTGTATTTTAATATATATACATTTCTCCTTTCCTTTTCAGATATAAATATTTCCCAAACAGAAGTGGAGGCATGTCCGGATTCGGAATGGCACCATCATCCAGAAGACAAGCACCGAATGATGATAATAATGGACGACACGACTGGGGGAGGGGCAACAACCTTGGTGAAAATTGATTGACATTTTAATCAAATGCTCATCTGTATTATAAAATGTGTTATCACAGTGCATCATTCATCTTGTATGTTTTTCCTGTGTAAATGAACTGTGATCTAGTTACAAATTTAACATGGTGGGAAATCCGGAGACAAAATACAAAGAATCTTAGAAGAGTTGTTACTCATTTCTATGTACAGTCAATTCTCGAATTATTGCCATTCCATTCATCACCATTCTCGCAATAACACCACATTTCTTCAGGAACATTTTTCCTGCTATATAAAGTTCTCTTTATAACACCAAATTCATTATCGCCATCCACAACTCTATTTTTCGAACAAAGATGTCAAAGTGTCATTAAAACTTGATGGCTAGAGATCTCCAGTGTTAAATCACCAGGCAGCAGTATTAAGACCAGATGATTGAAGAATGAGATAAACAAGATAATTACTTAATATGAACCGTTGTCTTGTTTTTTGTTCATTAAAGATATATCTATGATAACGGTAACTCTATTTACCTCAAGATGCCAGAATTCAATTCACTGACATACTTGATATACCGCCATAATTTCTAAATTAAAAAAAAAGATGGCAGTTTTTCGAGAACTGACTGTGATGTGAAGCTTACTTGAATATTTATTGAGTTGAGAGCATTGTAAACCAGTCAGTTAGGTTTTATGTTTTAGAAATATTGTGTATCATATGTAGAGAATTGTGAGAATGATATGTGTGAGAGCAGTGTGAGGTTTGTTGGTGGAATTTTGTAAAAGAAATTCATATACATTATCAAGTCATTTAATTGCTACTTATCATTTATACAAGGACTTTGAAAATTTATAAATTTGCTCAAAGTTCAGAAATATCTTATTTGAAATAAGCTGTTACAAATTTTCTCTGTCATACATTCCCATTTTAAATAACATTTTCTGCTTCAGGTCTTATTGCTTTTAAATTTTAAGAAGACTGAAAGGGGCTGGGCTGTATGTCTTTAAAGAATTTAATTTTTATCAAAAAAATTCAACATGCAGTGAAGGGATTTTATCTCAATGCTAGCATGTCTGCCATTGATATACCGTAAACACTTTAGGTGACATATTTTAAACACGGTGATATTTATGTAAACATTTGAGGTGACATTTATATAAATAATTAAGGTGACAAATAAATACATGGTGATATTTATATGAACACTTGCAGTGACAACCATGAATTTACCATCCACTGGCTTTGCCACTATATCAGTTCCAGGAATGCTATGTACAAGAACAGGTGCGTGGATTACTGGTATACAGTTACTTGCATTGACATTTATGTAAACGCCTATGGTGCTATTAATATTAACACTCGCAGTGACATTCATAGGAGCTTACAGTGATATGTTTTCATTTTATAGTTAGTTTCCGGGCATCAGCTCTTATTATTTTTATGTAAATATAATTGGGACAGCTGGATTGTGTTTAGTTTAATTATTTCAGTGTTTATAAGCATAATCATTAAAATGATTCATTTCAGTACACAATTTCTTTTCTAGTTGGCTTGAGATAAAATGAAGTAATTTTATATATAAACACTTGTGGTAACATTAATATAAACAGTTCCTGTGACAGCCATATAAAAAGGTGATGTTCATATAAACACATGAGGATATTTATTTAAAAACCTGCAGTGATATTTATGTAAACACTGATGGTGATACATGTATTCACTTGCATTGACTTTCATATAAACAGTTACAGTAATATGTTCTCATTCAGTCATTCTCCGAGCATCAGCTCATATTAGTTTTATGTAATTATGATTGGGACTACTGGATTGTATTCAATGTCTAAAACCATAATCATTAAAAATGATTCATACGAGTACATGTACTTCTTTTCTAGTCTATAAAAGATAAACTGACGGTAATTTTTTGCTTTACAGATCTAAAACGAATATTCCAAAATAATGGCAACATATAAATCTACATCTTTATGATAAGGGAGACGTAAATTTAAGGCCATGATTCATTGCCTTGATTCATCAAATACAGTAAAACCTGCTTCAGCGACCACCTGAGTATAAAGACCACATGGTCACAGTTTTCTACTGCCCCCAATAGTACCATTTGTGTACATATCAACTTCTGTATAAAGAATACCTCCTTTGTGTCCCTAAGGTGGTCTTTATATACAAGTTTCACTGCAAGTGAACAAGATGTGTTTGAGAAACACTGTGCTATGAGAGGTAAGTCATTCATGACCATTGTAACGTCCCATAACTCTGCAAAATATAGCTGAATCTTGGCTCAAATTGAAATGGGTCTTATTGATATACCGGTAAAGCTTTAAACAAAATATTAGTTAAGATTTGAGGAAAGAAGTTATTTGAAGGGAACTAAACAGACAGACCCAAAACGATTGGTATATGGGTAATGTGGTAGTGTAAAAGGGCATATTTTCTGCAAAATCTGGACTTGTACACATGTGATATACAGATATATTTAGTACACCATCAGGTGAAATCTGGACTTGTACACATGTGATATACAGATATATTTAGTACACCATCAGGATTGTGAAATCTGGACTTGTACACATGTGATATACAGATATATTTAGTACACCATCAGGTGAAATCTGGACTTGTACACGTGATATACAGATATATTTAGTACACCATCAGGATTGTGAAATCTGGAACAGGACACTTTGGTACAGCCTAAAATTTTACCACTTTTCACAACCCACTGATGGAAATAGCTTTTAATTAATGTCACAGTAAGACTACTAATCATCTTCCTTTCCAGAATTCATCACTTGTAGATCTAGTCAGCGTGGGTACATGCCTCACTGGAGCCTGAGCTGAGTACCAGGTATGTTAGGAAGGAAGCTAGACTGTTTACTTGCAAAAGGCTGACAATCTTTCCAAAGTTACTTTGTACCAGGCTTTCTGGTTCACAATTAAAAACTAGTTGATAAACTGGAACCTGTCTTGAGAGGCCAACCTGTCTGCCTCTGATATAGGCCTATGGTCTTACAAGACAGGTGGTCTCTCAAAAGAGGTTTTATTAAAAGGATGGTTTAACAAAGTGGTTTTTAAGATGTGGTCTCGGATGACGGGTGGTTTTTTTTATGAGAGTGGTCTCTCCAGACAGGTATCAATGTACCATCATATGACTGGTGATTTATTTAAAAATTTAGGTGTTGGTCAGATAAGAATTCTGGGTAATTTAATTGTCAATGTACAGCAAATCTCAAAACCTATTTTACTTCTTTTATTTTTGTAGAATATTTCGTTTTCATATCATATGTTTATTTTGACAAGATATTATTAAAATAAATTACTGAACAGCACTTAAGATTTCATCCTTTACATGTAAGATTGTACTGTCACTGAGTTTTACTGAGTCTCCCTGTCTTTCTTTCTTTGTTTATTGTTGTTTAATGTCCCACTTAAGAATCTTTCACTCATATGGAGACATCAAATGCTGGTGAAGGGCTTTAAATTTTGGCCTATGCTCAGCACTTATGGTCATTGAGCAGTGAGGATTCTTTAACGTCCTGACACCTACTGTGACATGGGACCTCGGTTTTTAACTTTCTCAATCCGAAGGACAGGAAACCAACCTGCTGCCAGCTGGACTCGAACTCATGACCTCCCGATCAATGTCGAGTGCGCTACCAACTGAGCCAGGTCGGCTCGAGTCTCCCTGTCACAAAAATTAGCATAATGAGAAAAATAAATTACCATATGAATCAATTTGAATGGTTATAATTTCCCCAAATAAAAAGATGAATATCAATGGAAAAACAAAGCCATATTGTAAAAGGATGATTTGTAGTCACTCAAATGCAGTAGATGATCTGGGAGTTCTGGAAAAGGATGCTGTGTAGAACAATGAACAGGATATAGTCTGGGAGTGCTGAAGATGAACAGCAGGCTAGAAAAGTCACCCAAATGAACAGTAGAGGATCTGGGAGTAGTGTAAAAGGATGTTGTGTAGAACAATAAACAGTTGAGGGTCCGAGAGTTGTCAGAAGGCAACAAAGATCGCTGGAAATGGATGTAAATTTTCAAAAGTGGTATTTGACTCACGACTGTGGTTTTAAAGTCAAGGTACGGTAAATATTTTGATTCCTTTATCTCCGGTTAAAATTTTTTAATAGTAGGTCAAATTCCAAGGTCACTAGGTCAACAGGCAAGGTATAAAATGAAAGCAGGTCATAAGAAATCTGTGAAATATTGAAGCCTTATCTTTCATGGTTTAAAAGATATAGCCAAGGATAAAAGTTTTTGAAAAGTAGGTCAAAGGTCAAGGTCCTAACTGAAAGCTCTGGTCATAAGGAATCTACATGTATATTGAAATAAATGTAGACAAGTCACCCAAATGAACAGTGGAGAGCGTGAGAGTATTGAAAAACGGTGCTTTGAAGAAAAGTCCCACAAATGAACAGTGGGTAGGTTGAGAGTAGTGTTAAAGAGTGCTGTGTAGAAAAGTCGCCCAAATGAACAGTAGAAGGTGTGAGAGTACTGGTGAAGAATGATGTATTAAAATGTCACCCAAAGGAATAGAGAGGATCTGAGAGTTGTGGTCTAACGGTACCATGTAAAAAAGTCACAGTGAACAGTGGGTCTTGAGAGTACTACAAATAGGTGCTGTGTAGAAAGGCCAGGCAAAATGAACAGAAGAGATTCTGAGAGTACCGTAAAAGGATGCTGAGTAGAACAATGAATAGTGAAGTGTCCGAGTCCTGATAAAAGATGCTATATAGAATGAACAGTGGAGGGTCCTAGAGTAATGTAAAAGGGATTTGTGAGCAAAAGTCACCCTACTGAACAGTGAATGGCTGGAGAGCTTTGAAAAAGGTGCTGTGACACACCCAAATGAACAGTAGATGGTCTTGGAGTAGTGAAAATGGGTGCTGTGTAGAACAATGCATCATGAAGGGTCCAAGAGTATTAAAAAAGAATGCTGTGTAGTAAAATCACCCAATTGAACAGTGGAGGGTCTGGACAAACTCACATTCCTACTGGGAATGTTCAAACCAAATAACAGCATCCTACTACATGTATTACCCCAAAACTTTAATCTGGCAATGCCAGATGCCGACGTGACTACATAAGTCCCCTATTCTTAGAATAGGTGAGCTAATTACACTGACTAGCGTAATCGTTACTACTTTTCAGCATACATAAGAGAGTATCCTGTGAGGAATAAAAGTTTTTCTCGTGCAGCTTGTCATAATTGAAAAGTGAGTAGAATCATCTGTATGATAATTAAAAGGGTTACTCTGCCCCGCCATTTTGTGTGAATTGGACAATAAAATCCTTGATTTTGACTGACCAATATTTTATCAACTTTCCCATGTATCAATCCTATCCCCATTTAATGCAATTTTTCCCCAGATAGCAATCGATTCATTAAAAAACAAAAAATTATCAAAACAAACATTAACTTTTTTTCCCCAAATTTGCTGAAATTTCATTTTTCACTGTTCAGTTCTCATACCACCTTGACAACTCGGAATTCAATGGAATAGAGTAAAAGAGCACCTTTAACATGTTCAAACCTATGGATCATAATAGACTAGTCTTAAACAATAGAAAGAGCATACCACTCAGATAATCAAGGGTGAAAGGGTTAAATGAAATTTTATTTTTGCTTTTTTGTTATTACAGAAGAACCTGTCTTGAGAGACCACCTGTCTTTTGAGACCAAACTTTGGAAATTACTCCGTTTTAAAATATCTCTGTAAATAAAACCTCTTGAGACCACCTGTCATAAGAGACCACATTTCAGTGGAATAAAGGGTGGTCCCTCAAAACTGGTCCCACTCTACTGTTTTACTTAAATAATGATGAGAATACTGAACTTATTGCAAGCTTAAATTTATTTACACATCAAACAAATTGACAATATTGGGTGAACATTTGGCTATAAGGTGCAAAATATTGATGCATCACAATTTGGTTATAGCCGCCATTTCAGATCATAGTTACAAAACAATGCCTGTTAACTGTACACAAATAGTATATACTGTTTAATGGAATAACAAACTTGTTCCACATCATAAATGTCTGACAGACATGTCTCTTGGTGGCTTATCCTCTAACAATATATCAAAATATGTTTACAAAAAACCTCATAAACAAATACATCTTTTATCCTTTTACAAAGTAGATATTAATTACAACATAAATTGGTTTCGTAAAGGCAGTGATTGGCGGCAAAATGTAGTCACCTGACATGATCTAACATCAAGTTCACAAGTTCCAAATTAACATAAATAAACACAAATTGTCTTTTGGAGATATGATCTGTGAGGTGAGAATGCCGAGCTTCACCCATTGCACATCCAGTCATTCTCACACATTTTGCACTGTATTGGAAATTATTGTACACATCCAGCCATTTTCTCATATTCTGCATGTTTTGTATTGGAAATCATGATAACGATGATGATCGCGACGGATATCTAGTCCATTGTGACGCCATGGTCGTTTAAATCTTCAATTAGTTCAGTGAAGTTCGTTTGTCTCTGCCTCACGGAGACTTCCCGTTTGTTGAGCTTGTTTATGCTGCATGCACGACCTGGCAACTGACTCAAACAATCTGTTTTAAAATGCAGAAAGAAAACAAAAATGAGAAATTTTAATAACATAAGAACTGAATCAATGAGAGAAAATGGAATACAACTAATACCTACTGATTTACTGAACATAATTTAACAGAAAAAAAAAGATGTGTTAAAGATTAAAACTATGTCCCTGAGAGCTTAAGCCATTCATAGAGATTCAGGAAGTTCTGTAACTCTGGCAAATATTGCTAAACATTGTCCATAATCATATCAATCCTATGTAAAGCATTATGCCAAATTTGGTTAAAATTTGAAAGTTATTTGATGTAATGTTACAAATCGTCATACAGACAAAGAGATGAGTAAAAACTATATTTCCCATAACCTTCGATCTCTGGGACATAAAAGCCAAACATACAGAATCCATATGTTGAACTTGTTGACTAAATTTTGAAAACTTCAGGGTTTATACAACAAAGTAAATTTTAAACTCTTCACTCATCTGAACTGGGTCACTAGAAGACACAAATCAGGTATATAAACTATTGTCTAACTCATCAATCCCTCAAGTCACATTTGGACCTGCCTGTTTCAAAGAATGGTTATGTCCAATGTCAGAATTCAGGGGTGCATGATTTAGAATCAAAATTCTATAATAGTTTTACATGTAATATTAACTTGTTCACTCCCGAATTATGACAGTAGACCATAATATTTATTGATCTGGGCGAGTCTTGATGTAACCACTGTAATGAGTTAATACATTTGTGTTTTGAACTTATAAAAAACCTACATCAGATTTTAGTCCCTTTACTCCACCTCTCTTTGAATGATAATAAATATTTTCATTCATTTCACGGTTGAGGTACAATTCAATATATTCATACTTGATTTCAGTTGCTACACATCCAAACAATACACTTACTTTTCTATTTCAGGTGCACAGTGCACAAACTCATGATTCCAGAACTTGAACTGTGGATTTTTGATGACCTCTATGAAGGTTATCAGTAATCCCCAGGGATGTGGTCTGTTGACAATCAGCCTCTCCAACAGAACCCTGAAATATTCACAGAATAATCAGAAGTGTAAAACAAAACAAAACAAAACAAAAACAAACAAACAAGATAAACAATAAGTTTTCTGAGAGTACAGATGTCAATACATGTTCTATACCTGTGAAACAATTATAAAATGTTTGTTTTATGCCACACTCAACATTTTTTTCAGTTATATGGTGATGGCCAGATTGTAATGGTGAAGGAGAGAACCCAGTTACAAGATACCGGGGAAAAGACCATCAGCCTTCCGCAAGTAGACTGGCAAAAATCAGCTTAGGTTCCGGTGGGACTCGAACCTGCACTGACAAGAGGTTAGAGACTTCATGTTATAAAGCACGATGCTCTAACCATTTGGCCATGGAGGCACCACCATTATAAAGTGAATTGTTAGCAATAACAAAACAAAACTGACTGTGTTAATGACTAAAAACACACGTAGACTCACTTACCTGGTAATTTGTTCCTGTATAGCCTCTGTATTGGCTTCAGCAAAGAGATACAGTAATGTACAGCTGAAGTAGTGGGTGTGGCTGTTAGGATATCTCAGCTGGTTAGCAATGGCTGTCAAGAAGAGGTAACGCCCTGAAAAAGAATATAGTACCATATAATATACAATAAAGAGAGTGTGAAAGGGCATTACATACAGTACCACATAATATACAATAAAGACAGTGTGAAAGGGCATTACTGATCAATGGATTATGTCCTAACTACAGAACAGTCTGAATTAGGGATCATGAAATTTATTTCTGGGGAAATGAAAATCAGTTTTGTTTACTGTACCCTAGAAATATTATACTTAATTCCAAGAGAATTGACCTTTTCTTTCCTCATTAAAAATATTCCAAAAGTTTATGCAAGATATACCAACAGACAATGTCAGACAGCTAAGGATCTCAATAGGTCATCAGAATCACGAGATAATTTAGGTGACCTTAAAAAGACGGTTTGCTGGTTTTCTTACATGAATTATATTTAACCAGAACATAATTCATGTTGTTGAAAGCAAGTATAAGAATGAAGTGAAATTAAATTTTTAGACAAATTTCAATAATGTAGAATGTAACTTTTTAAGAGTGTACAGATTCTTACCCAATGCCAATCGTATAATTTCAGTATTTATGTACCTTCTTTTGCATATTAAATGCTTCTTTTGCATGCTAATCAAGAAAATGTGTTTGGAAAACGCTATGCCCTGTAAATCATTTATGAAGATTGCAAATGGCCATAATTCTACCACATATTGTCAACTCTTATCCATAATCAAGCTCATCCTAGATCTTACTGATATAAAGCTTATATACCAAATGTGCGTGCCACATTTGAGGAAAGAAAATTCAGTTGCATGATGGGAATAAAAATTATGTAAACAGACAAACTGATGGACTAAAAATGATATGCCACACCAGTCTTTGATTTTGGATTTAAAAATAGCATACCTTCAGTATCCAGAGCTACAGCTAGGTTCTGGAATATATCCATGTGAGCCGAATGAGCAATGGTACTCATGCTTGGAGTTAAGCCTTTCCCAAGAATGAATTGAATCGCCTGTGTTCCTACGTACAAAACTAGAGCATTCATCAGAGGGATGTTGTATCTGGTTCCTGGCTCATTTGACTGAAATGAGAAAGAAAAAAGGAGTTCAGAGAATAAAGACTGTAATAAGTCACTGTAATGTACATATCACTTTTGTAAATATTCAAATCTAAATTCTATAACCTGTTTGCAGGTTTATTCACATATTGACACTGTACATGTTAAACCAATTATTTCTAAAAAGGTTAGGATGTGTATAGCCTTAACTTATCAACCCTTGAAAAAAAATGGACTCTTCTGTAAATTTATAAGTTAGACCAGCTCAAATGTGTATATAGGGGTGAATGAGTTAACAAAATGATTTGTTGCATGTTTATGAACAAAAGACTTAATCAAATCGTTACCATACGGGGGGCCAGGTTAGTTTTTGGCACAAACATATTAGAGCTACAGTAATGGAAATATTTTGAAAACAGACATTTTTCTTTTGATTTTTGACAGAACACATTTGTATCACTCTATGTTAGTAACAGTAAAGTGATGATTCAATTTATCACTGTAGTTTGTATCAGTTTTTATTTATCTCCTTTTGAAATTTGGAAGCATCACCAGCTATAGGTGAAATGCCAAAAATGTTGACATGTCAACGAAATGAAAGTTTGTTAACATGTCATGCCTGCTGTGACACGGAACACAGTATTAAGACACATTCATCTGTCCCCAGTATACTTTTTGTTCTCTAATTTTTCTTTGGTTTGATTGGTTGACTCCTCCCTTTTGATTGGTTGAGATGTCTGAATATGACATTTGACTAACAACTATTTTAATCACTGGCTTTGATAGGATAACTATCCCATATTACCACCAATAACATGTTTACTCTAAACTAAGTCATCAGGGAATACTTCAAAATAAATAAATTGTCCTCCTAAACACCAGACAATTCTGTTTATAAATAGTGATCATGTCGCATAAAAGTTGTGATAGAAATCCTTGGATAGCCATGTAGGGTTATGTATATATGTAGTGAAAGTACTTTTGGACTCACCTGTAGATAACTCCTAAGGTCCGAGACAAAAGTGACCGGAGATCTGGACTTCAAATAAGAATCTAAATCCTGTGTAGAGAGAAGAAATATGATATTTTGTATTCCACTTATAAATAGAAATATGTATTTGCAAGGGAATATCAGTTTTAAAAATGTATAACGAATGCCCAAGCTTACATCTTTATTAACCAAAGATTTTCCCAGTAAGGAAATTTATTCCTCTAATTTCGATCAGACTGACCTAGCTGGTAATTGGCAAATGACAGCGCAATTGCCAAATAATCATATGACTGCTTTGAATTGGATTTAATATGAATGTAAATTACTTCAGCAAATTTGCATGATAAAATCACTTGACCTAAATCAAGGATGACTTACCTTTTTGAACTGAGCTGGCTGTATCATATTAGCATAGTTTGTCAAGATCCTGGGAGGTAGTGCAATGTCTGTTAACATATCAACCTTCAAATTTGGAGTGAAGGGATCTGGGAGTCGCATATTGCGTGGGAAAGCACTAAGAATCAAGTTGCGCATTTGAATACAGTTTGGTGGAATGACATCACAGAATGCGTAGTGGTAATCACAGAGGAATTCTGGAAAGTCATGAAGAAGAACGAGGAGCACTCGTAGTGTACCCTGAAATATATAAATGCAAGAATTATAATAAAATCAAAGGTTGTGGCAGAGAAATGAAAACAAAAATATATGTGAATTATTGGAAATTTTGTAAGTTCAAGGGGCATAACTCTGTCAAAAATTGTTTGATGGTAACCAAATAAAAACTTGACCTAGATATTCTCATGATGCATCTGTATATCAAATTTCATTTCAATATGTGCACCTGCTGCATAGATAATGAAAGGAAACTGTTGGTGTATTGACCGACCAACCTACTGACCGACAGTTGTTATCTCAAAAGAGCTTACATCAAATTCTACTTAAGTTGTATTGAGACACAGTTTATGTAAATTTATACTTAAACATAAAGTTATCGATGATTACAAAGCTCACCTCACAGTAACATTTTTAAAACCCCTAAACCAATCTTCTGAACCACAGCATTTAAAATAGGCTAAATTCAAAATGGGTCATTTAAAAAAAAAAAAAAAAAAAAAAAAATATATATATATATATATATATATATATATATATATATATATATATATATATATATATATATATATATATATATATATATATATAAAATATATAAAATAAAATAATAATCCAAAACCTAAAGCATGGGATGTACTTAGAATCATAACACTTATATAACATGCAAGTTTTGTTGATGTTGGAACAGTAGAAGTAGGTAAACCTGACTGCCCCCAATCATCTTAACCACAACATTGAAAATAGACCAAGTCCAAAACAGGGTGATTTTAGCAAAAAATAGAGACAATGGAACAATAGCATATGCTCTCCTCAACTTCGTTAACGTGAGCTAGGATGTTGATTTTCTGACTTCAATGATTATATTGTTTCGAGTTGATGTAAATAAGTTCAACTCTTCAAGTCATTACTATATATTTGCTTTTATTCATGGAGGATTTAATTTTGCTGTACTGGCGGTAAAGGAAAATAATTGTGAAATTAAATACCCATGAATATAATACCTTATACTAATAAAGTATTAGAAAGACAATACGTTAACAATCAAAATTATAAAAGTTATTACCAATCCAAATGAATCCATATATAAACCGACATCATATACATGAATTACAAAATATTTGTTAGCTTTACTTAAAAGCTCTATACAATGTACTTGTGAAACAGTCATAACACAATTTTTGTTTGTTTTGGAAATGGTCTTGCATGAAATTTTCTCCCCATGAAATTAAACAACAATACAATACCTCAAAAACACAAGTTCTAGGAAAAAATCAGATTTGAGCGTTACTGTCTGACAATCAGTGAAAGAGTACTACAAATAACATATATAAATACAAAATTAAATGAATGACAAAAATACTGACCTTATACAGTAACTGAGTAGGTTTTGTTAAGTCTGCATTCCTCAAAAATGGTGCCAGAAATTTGAATAAGTCTATCAGTAGTTGTGCATACATTCCCCAACCCTGAAAAAGAGAATGGAATTTTCATCTAATATTTAACATCTCTGACTACTAATTTACATACCATGTACCAGTATTATAATTCAGAGTTCTGTAAATTTGTCTGCACATTACATTTTTAAAGATATCTCTTCAACTGATTGCAATTTATCTATACCAACTTTTTTTGCAAGATGTAAAAACAATGCTGACACATTCTAAAATTTGACACATCCGATTATTCTAAAACAACAAGATGTGTTTGTGAAACATACATGCCCTCGGTCTCAACTGTATCACAATCCAAACTTGAAATATTGCATTTTATATGTAAGCAGGACGGAATTACGGTCAGACAGACAAACAAACAGAGAGATGATCAAAATACTAAATGCCCCGTGTGGACCTTTTAGGCCGGAGGCATAAAAACACGAGTGCCTAATTCACTTCCATAAAAATTGCTGTCTGCTACAAACAAATTGCAATTTGGGCTTGTCCAGTAGCTACTGATCTTATTAAAATCCATTAAAAAATACTTTAATTTTCTCCAGGAGCCAATATACTGAACACATCTAAACAAGGTCAGTATGGTATATCATAACAAATAGCAGTACCATGTGTCCTACTCATAAGAGGACATTAGCTTGTAAAGTGAGGAAGTTTGAGGTCAATGGTGTTTTCCCAGGTACATTGAAAACTGGTTTTCTCCTCCACTATTAAAAACCTGCTACCATACAACTGCAAAGGTGTTGTGACATAAAACACCAATAAAACAATCAACAAGAAACCGCTAAACAGTTTTCTCATAACACAGTTGAACGCAACAGCTGATCCTAAGTGTTAATGCGTGAAGTCATACAGAATGACAGACAGACAGCACAAATTCATAGACCGGTATTTGCTTCTCAATCCTGTCATAAACTACAAATGTTCAAAGACCTTTTATAATATTCTTCCAAACCTAGAAAATGAGACAATTAAAGTGGGACTGGAATGAAAATCATATTAGTGAAATATCTGATAAGATATCAATGAACTCTGACCTTTTGCTGTGGAGTCAGTGCCAGCATGCGTCCAATAAACACCCTGTGTGAGATCAGTTCCAGCCAGGCGTATGCAAACCCTGGTGCTTTTGCAGGCCTCAACACGTGGAATGTGTTACTGTAATGACAATACACATACCAAAATTACAAAGATTGTTAAATTTCTGTACATATTTCACATTCATACAGTTCGCAAATTTCATAGTCCAAGTGACACGCCAAGAAAACATCGGATATTGTATGAAACGCTGGCACAGTCAGTCTCAAACAAAATAATAATATCAAATTCAATAATTTCACATTGATAAAAATTATAATCTTTGACCAAATCTCTGACATCTAAACAGTGTGGGCCTGAGCCACATTGGAACCTAAGCTGCTAAGTTGCCATTTTCTTGCGGATGACCTAAAGTCTTTTTCCCTGGTACATTGTACTCAGGTTATCTCCTTCACTGCTAAAAACTGGTCATCAGTGTTCCTGAAAAACTGTATACCTGGAAATTTTCGCCCCACGTTATTTTTGCCCTTTTATGACATCCCATCTTAAATTCGCCCTAAATCACGATAGTCTTACGGTTGGCATTGTTGTCTGTGCTTCAACTACTTAGCTTAAAATTTTCGCTCTCATTTTAAATTATTCGTCCTCTCATCTAAGGGCAAAAATTAAACGGCAGCAGAAATTTCAAGGTGTACAGTATTTTTTAGCAGGGCATAAAACACCATTTAAACAATCAAACCCATTTTTAAACTTACAAAAATAAGGGTTTCACCTACCAGAATGCTGTTAAGACCTGGAAATTGATGTTTTCTAATATATGTTCTGGAGCATTAAGCTCTATGAATAGCATAATAAATATCCTGTGATAAGGCAGCTGCTGAAACTCTGTCTTCCTGACTTCATGGTCCTGTAGTAAGACTCCAGCAACAATACCAAGTACCTACAAAAGATGATACAATGTCAGTTATTCATTGGAACCTGTTTTAAGTGACTGTTTCAAGGGAATATGCAAACAAAGGTCACATATGACAGGTGGTCTCTTAATTCAGGTTGCCCAGCTTCCAATCATCAGATTTTTTTTTTTAATGTATATACATATGTACAATAACAAAAGGAAACTTTTTAAACCTTTATTTCACATTTCTATTTGATTAACAGACATCTTATCTTAATTGATTTGGAGTTGTAGTCTGTATATTTCCTGACTTCAAAATTCATTGAAATATGTGTGAAATACATTTACCTCCAAAGTTGCTTGTTAAGTCTTGTCAATAGTATTGGGAGTAAAAATAATGGCCGTTAGTCGCGTAAGGCAGGCAGTCATTTAAATCAGGTCATTTGAATACGAAAATGATTTGGGATGGTTTCCTATAGGTCACATCAGTAAGGTTGTCATTAAAAACAGTGAGTCACTAAGGCAGTTGTAGGAGAACCCTATAACACTTAAATGACCCAATCAGACAGCTATAACAATATCATATCAATATGTCTAATGCTAACCTTGTTCAACAAATTGATTTTGGTCACTGTGTTTGCAGTATCACCAGAATGCTTGATAAGCAAAGCTATCAGGCGGACGAAAGCATCCAGTGTGTGGAAACACTTGGCTCTTATCAAGGCTGGATTATTTGTGGCCTCGCTTAGGGCTCGATAACAAAGATCTACACACATCTCGGTGCAAAGTCTGAAAAATCTGGTGATGAGGTCATCTGTCTTCAATATACCTTGTTGGTGCATCTGAAAAGAAGGACAAATAAATAAGTAGCAGGTGTTATAGAATGAAGTCAGCAAACAAAATTAACCAGAAAGTTATCCTATAAAATGCTAACTGTTATCATGTCAATACAATTCAACATGAAGTATTTGAATTAGCAAATATCTACAGAAAATAAAAATTTACATTTTAGAAAAGTACAGGTAAAAGCAAAACAAAGATTGTTGAAAACTGATTTGTATCAAAGTGTAGAACCAAATTTTTTTACCTGTGCTATGGAACAATACCAAAGTAGTCAGGATTCTTAAACATGTAATATGAGACCTAGATTTTAAATCTCATCTAAATGACAACTTATGACAGGTGCTTGGTTTAGGGAAAGTCACTACACATTTTACAGAAGTCTTAGGTATGAAGTGTTAAAACCTTTGACCCGTGCTATGGAACAATGCCAAAGCAGTCAGGGTTCTTTGACATGCCACAACTATTGTAACAAGGGACTTTTGTTTTAGGTCTCCTCTGAAAGACACAAGAGTTTGTCTTCTTATGCCAGATGCTTCCTTGGTGTAAGAAAAGTCATTTCCTGTTTTATAGAAGTCTCCGGTATGATTTGTACTGGGAATCAAGGCCTGGATTTTTCACTTAAAAGGCAAACGCTCAAAACAAATTGAGCAACTATGAGTGCTGAAATGAAATATGAGTTCACCCTACTGAAAATAAGTAATATGATAATAATGATACCTAGGCTTATGATTTTTTATCTAACACACACCCATTTCTCTCGGTATTTGCGAGAATTATGAATATAGATTGAAATAACAAACCTGTTGTACAAATGCTGTGAAAGCTTTGGTACTGTCCCTGCCAGCGGAAGGTGAGTGATACATAGTCACCCATTCTCTGAGCAAATATTCTGCCTTTTCATGTAAACCTGGAGGATCATCCAGTTCTCTAGCCTGAGATAGACCTGATTGCATCATTGAGGTTGGTCCAGCCAGGGCACGCTCCAACATTCCAAAGTCTGCACTTGGAGGTCTTAAGTTCTCCAATAAATTGGTGAGACTGAAATGAACATGCATATCATTTTGTATTAATACCAAAATTGACTGAAGGGAGATCTTACATAAATCAGTTTCAGATATAATTCTGACTTGATGAAATAGGCTAGTAATGGTTGAAATGAGTTACAACAACATACCTGTATGTGGTGCAAGCATAAATTAATAACAGATCTCTTTAATATAATGTTACAATTTGGTAAAATTTTAGGAAAGAAGCTCATGTTATTTGAAGAAAACCAAAATGCAGTAAACAGACAAATGATAACAAAAGGACACAATACGATACTGGATTATTTAATTGTTTTTTTAGAACATGGTCTTCTGTGACAGTGGACAGGTTCCACTGTGGTAAAAAAATCTTCTGATAGGACAACATAAATACATGTCATTAGGATATTATCAGTAAAATGTATTTGATCCCATTTACCCCTATAGACACATTTGGACTGGTCTAAGTGATTTACAGAAGAGTCCATTGTTTTTCAAGGGTTGATGAGTTAAAGAATGTGTTTTTAATGGCAATGATAAAGGACACTGTATTTATGAGTAAGGATGTTAACAACATCGATTTCTATTTTCAGCCACAGTCAAGTGATGTGCCAATTGCAGTGTTTTTTCTTTGTTCAAACTACTGCTTGACCGATAAAACACACATACTCTTGACCATCTCAACTGGTCAACACTCTATGTACTTACCCATCTGGAGGTTGACGAGTTCGTGAAGAAATCAAAGTCAGATTTTCTATTGTATTAGCAAAGTCCGCCTGAAAACACAGAAAATAACAGTGATTAAAATTACAGACACAAACACACTAGTATGCAACTATGAAGCTTTTCCCTATACTACAACTGAAAGGAATCAAATCTTAATGCCTAAGTGACAAACACTTTCTATTTCCTTAAAGGGACATTAGCTGTGCTTTTTTCAAAATTGTCTCCCTCTTTTTACTACTTGGATTGATATACAATAACAGACAAAAAAATATACACAGGCATAAAAATTCTTAAATTCCTATATATTTTTGGAAATTGCTTGAGAAACCCAGTTTTGGCACTTTTTCAATTGCAACTGATTAACTCAATTTTACTATTTGTATATGAATGCCAAACGAGGCCTGACCTTATTTTCACAAAATATATAGGAATACAAGATTTTTAATGCCTGTGTATAGCTCTTATTTGTTATTGTACATCAAGTACAAGTAGTTAAAATTAAAAAAATTTGAAATAATTTTTTTCTAGTAAACAAAGCTAATGCCCCTTTAAACAATAACAAGATGTATTTCAGAAACACTATACCGGGTACTCACTGAGGCCCAAGTCATTCATGAAGAATTTACTGTCTCGTAACTCTGGCAATACTGGCCACACCAAATTTTGTTAGAAACTGAGGAAAACTTAATCTGACTGAAACCAAATTGTTGTAGACAGACAAGCCGGCTAATAGACAAATAAAAAACAACATATACCCTCCCAATGTTTGCTCTCAGGCACATAAAAGTTTTTTTTTTTCCAGCAATAAATAAAGTAATATCAAGCCGACAGCTGACAAATTCTGACAGCTACTTTCATGAAAAACAGTGCAAGGTCTTTGCAATTTTCTCTTCTATTAAGAAAAAGATTGCTTTTTTCCAATCTACACATGAAGTTAACTAATACCTTTTTTCTGGCATCTTTACATAACTTATCTCTTACTCCAAATATTATTTAAACATTTGAAAATAATTCCAGACAAATGTCAAATATGACAATATTTAAAAGGGCATTAGCTGTGGGTTTTTTTTTTTTGAAAACTTTTATTTTCCTTTTTTCACTACTTAGATTAATATACAAAAACAAAAAATGAGATCTACATGTACACAAACATAATAGATTTTTTAATCCCTATATATTTTGTGAAAATTGCTTTAGAAACTCAGGTTTGGCACTTTTTCAATTACAACTGACTAACTCAACTTTACTATTTGTATTTGAATACCACACTGAACCTGACCTTATTTTCACAAAATATAGAGGAATATGAGATTTTTTTCAGCCTGTGTGTAGCTCTTATTTGTTACTGTTCAAAGGCGATATTCTAAATGTATAAGGTATCACATCAGATTTAGTTCAAAGATTCAGAAGGGGGGCGGGAGGTTGAAAGTGTTATACTGTTCATCAAAATTTTCAAGACTTAAAATAGCTGATAGTTTGTGATCTTTGAATAATTTCAATAGCATTATTTGAAATCAAATAAAAGGAACTGAAAATGTCTGAAACCGAAAATAGGTCCCAATATAAATTAATAAATTTACTTACCTCGGTAGCAAATGTATTTTGTTTATCATCAATGCAATATCGCTGAACCAGCTGCATTGCGAAGGCCACGGCCATGTAGTTCATGCCATTATCCATTAATTGTACTAGGTACATGTCATACTGTTGTAAGTTGACCAGTTGAGTCCTCATAAGGCAGTCTATAGCATCCAGATTGTATTTACGCTCATCTCCTGTTTCTATCAAGCACCTGTACAGTAAGAATATTGTACATGTGGTAAGGTTTAAGCCGTAACAAGCAGAGAAATAGTAAGCACTGAATAAAACACAACCTACAAGATTATAGAAAAAGGCCTGACATACCATCAAAATAACATATATATATATATATATATTATATATATGTGTGTGTGTGTGTGTGTGTGTGTGTGTTGATAACTTCCTTTAACCCCTGAATATCCAAATGGTATGCTTTTTCCATTGTTAAGGACCAGTTTATTATGGTCTGTGGGATTGAAAGAGTTAATTATTTTACCAACACAAACATACAAATATTTTAATGTAGGCAAAAATCACATTGACAACTCTCTTTAACCACTTTGTTGATACGGTCACAAATATACACACACACTGAACAGAAACAAAACACACACACACACACACATTACTAAAAGACACAATTACCAACCTTGTAACCTGCTTGTTGGTCCAGCTTGGACCATATGCTCTTTGGTCTTGCATTCCTTTCAGGACTAGTATGTGACATTCACGGAATCGGAACATCATTTCTTGTTCTGCTGTATTGTTTGTGTAGTGTTCTAGAAGTCCACCAACAGTCTACAAAGATGTAGATTACATGTTAGCATTGATCTAATTAAGAGGTATGATTCTGCTATCAATGATCAGTACAAACTTCAAGACCAAAGAACAAGTTGTAACTGGATGTCCACTCAATTAATGCTGATGCAGGAAGAAGGCAGTTAGACCACCACAAGTGGTACAGGGGCGTAAAAATAAGTTTACAGGAAAATATATTATTGACATTACTACCTGACAACTCATGAGAAAGCACATTTAAGAATGTTTTGTTAAAATCATAGAAAGCTAAGAACTGACCTTTTGTATCAGTGATACAGCAATTGAAATCTCCCTACTGTTTCTGGCTAAAGCAACTGCCTCGAGTACTTTGTGCAACTGAGCAACCAACGGATTGGATGGTGGCAACATGTAATTCTGTAGAACTGCCTCAATCTCATGGATAATCCTCTCATAAATTTGTGTGATCTCATCTGTGTGCATCTGGTGAGAACAAGAATTTTAAATCAATTTTATATTTCATTTACTTAAATTTATAAAACTTAACAAAATAAATATAAAATACAGTATATTTACGAAATCTAAGATAATCTTTGAAATATGTAGGAATATTGCTAACTTTTTTTATGTATCTATCCTTCATTAAAAATAGAAAAAGGAAAATGTGAAGCCTCCAAAATAATTATAAGATTAGACAAAATTTAATTTTTCAAGTATTTACAAGTCCCAAATTACATTTCCCAAGAAAAATAAATCTCGCAAGTCTGTATGCAAGTTATCAGTACTTTGATCATGTTGGGGGTTCTAAAGTATTTAAGATATAAACAGCTGAAATCAGTAAAATCTATGTTTCATGGAATTCTGCACATCAATTAATCAGATTTCAAAAACAAATAACAAAGAAAGTGATTAACAAACAGTAATTAAATGATGTTACCTGATTACTTACTGGTACAGGCCTTGGTGGAAGTGACGGTTCGTTTGTCGGCAAGAATCCTGGTATGCTGTGAGCAAATTCTTCATACACAGAGATCTGTGCAGGTGTAACTCCCCCAACCTGAATATATAGAAAAAAACATTTATTAGCAGTAAACAAATATTCAAAAATACTACTTCAGGTGCCCAGGTAACACTTAATAATCTGCTTAATAACCTCAAATTGAACAAGGAACATGGAAGTATATGAGAGTATGGTTTTCCAGTTTGGACATGTGGGTTTTTAACGGGTACTCCGATTTCCTCCCCACCCCTCATAACAACATAAGAGCCAATGAGAGATATTTAAATAAGTTTCATAAACAGGTTCTTGTCCATCACACTTTACCTATTGTCATTTTGGTCTGGTGTACAGAAAAAGGTCTCTGCACAGTGATGTCAATTTATTTGTGATCAAAATGAATTTTATACATTAAATGGTAGTCCTCCTGTTGTAATAACTTGACTGTCTCTTATGTATCTCAGTACTTTAGCATTGTTCATTATATACCTTTAGTCTTATTTGTTCTGGCATTCTTTCAGCTTGGTATGTAAGTACAACGGGGTCACAGTATCTTCTACCCTCTGCTCTTGCATGCTTGCGCAATTCAAATTCCTGTAAAACAAAAAATGAAACTTATCAGCTTCTTGTAATAATTAATTTGGCAAAGACTTTATGGCCGCTTTGCATCCATTCAAATCTCTTGATAATCTGAAGAAAATTAATGCCAGTTTAATAATAATTTGTTACAATCACATGTTACTATTGCATATCAACTTTCAGTTAATATCAATGGTCAACAGATCTCCACTTTAACTTTTGATACATGCACATTAGATATGCATGAGGTACACTGAAGGGTAATTTTTCATCCTTTTAAGGACATAATATGTTATTTCCCAAAAATTGAGAAATGTGGGAAACAGGTATGCCATTTAGTGATTGCTGATTTAGTACATAAAATTATACAAATATGATATCAAATGACCACTCATTCGGGAACCTCTATTTTCCCCACCCATAATAAATTGCAAACAATAACACAAAGGTAAAAATATGAAGAAACAAAATGAATTATGAAAAATATGTTACAAGTATATACAATACCTGAATAATTCAATTAAATAATGATCACAATGCTTTATTTTGAAAAACACTTACAGTTGCCAGTCTTTTGTCCATTTCTGGAATTGCCCGTTCCACAGCAGTCTTTTGTAGAAAAACACAGGCTAACTCTGTATTGTCTGTTGCAACCACTTGTGCCGCAGTCTCTAAAGCCTCTTTTTCTTGAGGTGAAGCATTCTGAATCAAAGAACAAAAACTGTAGTTACAATCGACATCAAATATTGGTAAAATAAAAGCAGGTCTTTACTTGATGGTCTTTAGCTTCAATTCTAATGCACGTAAACTTGCATCGCAATGCTCGAAAGATTTTGTGGTTAGGTCTGACTTTTGCAATTTTTTGTTTATTTTAATGGTGCGTTATGCCACACACAACAATTTTTCCATTATATGGTGGCAATTTATGATAGGATTAACTTAATTTTTGGTGTTTAGCACCAAAGGTTAAGAGTTTCTGTTAGAGTTATGGCATTTTCTTCAATAAAATTTAATTCACTATTAAATACATCACTTAAGTCCATACCTCAACATTTGGTCTGAGATTAGCTAGGAAAGCATTTCTCAAGTTGTCTTTGATGCTGATAAAAAGAGGTTCTCTGCAGGTGATTAGAGCTAACCCTGCAGTCATGTTTCTAACCATATGATGTGCCGCTGCCCTCATTCTGGCTTCCTCTGGATCTAGAGCAAAGTCCTGTCAAACAGATTCAATCTATATTTAGAATTTATCCACTTGATTTATTGGTCATCTGTCAGGTATATTTGCATTAAAATCACCAGAAAAAAAATAATTTGAAATTTATATCTGATTAATGTGGAATTAGCCATATATAAGTTTTCATATGAAAAACAAAAATTAGTATGACTACTGATAAATACATATTCTAACCTTTTTGATAATTTGTTCACAAGTTGTCAAAGTGATTTTTATGGTCCTGTCTACCACTGGTGGCATAAGATCCTGAACAGACTTTTCTACAGCCATCTTCACAACCTGTTTTAATTGTGGGAAGTTCTGGAATAGCGCCACCTGGATAAAAATGCATATAAGAATCATTACTCCTGCAAAGAAGCTCACATGGAAAGCATCCAGAATTCACCAAAATATCTTCTTGCTCATGCACACATACAGACACAGCTGGATTAGGCTATTTCTGTGATATGAAGTACAGTCCACTGTTTTACAAGGGTGAACGAGTTAAATGATGAAATAACCAACTTTTAACAAATATCTTGATATAAAATAGAGCTTTTATATCAATTTGCTGAATCTTTGAAAGTTTATTTAAAAGTTTGATTCAGTATTTTTCAGCAATACCACATTTTTACCATTTGTATCTAATCAAATGACATCATACCTCTCGAATCTTATCATGTGACATTATACCATTAATACCTAATCAACCGAAATTATACCACTAGTACCTATCAAGTGACTTTTTAACACTCATCAAAATGCAATTAATTGCAATTTTTCAAGTAATTGAAAGTAATTTGTATTTGAAGAAAAATTCAACTACAAGTAATTTTTTTTACAGTCTAAAAATTTGTAATTGAAAATTACATTGTAATTACATTATAATTACATGTAATTGATATATTTCATGTCAGGTACTTGGACAAATAAATGGATAATATTTTTCCATTTTTTAAACCAAATAACTATCTTTACACGGTTGAGCATACAGTTGAGACTGTCAATCATTTTTTTAGCATGTCTAAAGACAGTAGAGATGCAGAAGACAGCTCTAATTATATCAAATGACATTACATCAAATGACATTATACCACTCATAGCTAATCAAATGGCATTATACCATTCATACCTAATCAACTGACATTACATCAAACAGCATTATACCAAGTGTATCTAATCAAATGGCATTATACCACTCAAACCTAATCAACTGAATTTACATCAAACACCATTATACCACTAGTACCTAATCAAATGGCATTATACCACTCGTACCTAATCAACTGACATTATATCAAATGACATTATACCACTCGTACCCGATCCCTAATGACTATCTGATTGGCCAGTGTGGCAAAGTTGTTTGTATTGATTGATGTCTTCTTAAGCAAACTGAGGACATGGTGGCATATACCACTCATAGCTAATCAATCAACATTATATCAAATGACATTATACCACTCATAGCTTAACAAATGGCATTATACCACTCATACCTAATCAACTGACATTACATCAAATGGCATTATACCACGCATACCTAATCAAATGACATTATACCACTCATAGCTAATCAACCAACATTGTATCAAATGACATTATACCACTCATAGCTAAACAAATGGCATTATACCACTCATACCTAATCAACTGACATTATATCAAATGACATCACATCAAACGGTATTATACTACTCGTACCTAATCAAATGGCATTATACCAGTAATACCTAATCAACTGACATGACATCAAATGACATTATACCACTCATACCTAATCAAATGGCATTATATCACTCATACCTAATCAACTGACATTTTATCAAATGACATTATACCACTCGTACCTGATCACTAATGACTATCTGATTGGCCAGTGTGGCAAAGTTGTTTGTATTGATGTCTTCGTAAGCAAACTGAGGACGTGGTGGCATATTCGGTGTTCCGGTAGTGGTGGTAGATGTGGTGACAGTTGTTGTAGTTACAGTTGGTGTTGACGCTGTAAGTGCTATGGGTGGCTCTGGTTGTGAGGTATCAGGTATCACCTGTTGTTTCACAGCTGATAATTGTGGCTCATGGGTTGCTAGGCGAATAGTGTCTTTCAAGTAAGTTGTGGGCTTTAAATCCTGAAAAAAACAATTTGATATAAAGCCAACAAAATTCTTACATGCCTCTCTTACCTCATTCACCCCTGAAGACACATTTAGACTGGTCTAAGTCATTGATTTACAAAAGAGTGCATTGTTTTTTAGGGGTCGATCAGTTAATATTACAGTCAAAATAATTAATAGCAGAAAATAATTACATTCTAATCTATTGTTCAGAAAATATTACAGTCAAAATAATTAATAGCAGAAAATAATTACATTCTAAACTATTGTTCAGAAAATGGACAAACATACAGACAAAAACAATATCACCCCCACCCCACCCCCTCCCAATTTTCGCTCTACGGGGCATAAAAATTATCACTCAAAACTATGGAGTAGTCTCATCACAATTCTGACTGGTCCTCAGACTTTATAGTTAGTTAGAATTAAATTTGAGTTCATAGAGCAATACTATATTTGATCTATAAAATGAAACAAGATGACTTACAGACAAATCCAGACATAGTGTTTTACAGAGCACTTCAATTTCAAACTTCAGGTTCAATTTCAGATCAGGTTCCTGATGCAGCTCAGCCAACACATTCATGATACCTATTGTCCACGGATTAGGGGGTTTGAACACCTGTAAAAATTAAATCACTTTCATGTTTAAAATTCGGAAAAGAAAATACACCATGTCGATAAACTGTTTTCATCAAACACAATCTGGCTAACATTTTCCTTGTATCATCTGATGATGAGCTGAGCGCTATTTCAAGATGATAAATTAAACTGGACAAATAAATATTATATTCCTGGAAATGTTTGCTTTTTTTATGAAATAAAACATTCATCCAGTCTTAAATTTGCCCTATATCACCATAGTCCCAAAGATTATATTTATGTCCGTGCTTGTAATTTTGGCTTGAAAATTTCGCTTTCATTTTAAATTTGCCCTCTCATTCCAGGGCGAATTTGAATTTGAATTTTGAATGTTGTTTTATGCCATACTCAACAATTTTTCAGTTATATGGTTGCAGCCAATTTTCAATGGTGGAGAATAGACCTAATACCTGGAAAGAGACCACCGGCCTTCCGCATGTAAACTGGCAAACTTTCTCACAAAAATCAGAGCTTAGGTTCCAGTGGAACTCGAACCTGCTATGACAGGAAGTGAGAAACTTCATGGTTTAAAGCGATGTGCTCTAACCACTCGGCTATGCAGGCCCCAAATATGTATATACCTCTATTTAAAGTGAAGTTGTTTTTTTTTTTATTTAAATTTTTTTTTTGGACTTTTCAGAGGTAACAGTGTTCATGTTTAGGCTGGCAGTAACTCTCAAGATAGACACTACTGTAATAAAATAACAAAACTATTATTATTTATACAATAATGTACTTAGTATATCAATTACCTTGCTTTTGGCACAGGATTCTAGCACCTTGGCAGCAAATGGGACTACATACAATAATTCTCTGGCACCTTTGTGATATGCTTCATATAAAAGACCCTTCAAATCTATGTCCTGTAAGATAAGAACACCTCAGCATTAATCAAAATGCTGTATATCCCAGTGCTGCCTTTAAGAAACTTGTGAACAGCTATGAAAGACTCATTATTGCAATTTTTCATAAAACATTTGAAAATTAATTTCAATGAATTTATGGAAACAGCAGAAAAGTTATAAAAGAAACATGAAATGTGAGCAAGTACAAAACTGTTCAATAATCAATCATATGTTCCGTAAATTCAGATTTTAACTTATCAAAGAAGAACAAAATCATGTACAGAAAACTTACAATCTGAAGGATGGGTTTGTTCTTGGCGATGGTCAGCATGCCGAGCCAATGTCCAAGATTCTTCAGAAGTGTTCTGTCCGAGAAGTTGGCATCCCGTTTGTCGCTTCTTAATAATACCTATAAAAATAAACAAACATTTTCAGCACACACAAAACTACAACTTCTTCCAAAAAAAAATCTTAACCAGAAAAAATTGGATTCATTACCTTTATCTAAAAAATGAATATTTTGAAGAATATAAAAACTTCATCTTGTTTGACTTGGTCTAAAATTTTAAAGTGGGTTACATTTGTGGATCAACAGACAGGAAGAGAAATGAAATCAAGATGACTTTGAGAAACACTGTGGTCCTGAGAGCTAAGTTATTCATAAATTGATGTTCAAGTCCCATAACTCAGGAAAATATTGCCAAATGTTGGCCATGATTGTAATCATCCTGACATAAAAAATAACACCAAACTTGGATGATTCATGAAGGAAGAATCTCAAGTTATTTGATGGAATTCTGCAACTAGGTGGAGCAAATGCAATACAGTAAAATCAATGTAAATCTTATTACCCTGCCCATCACCAAAAGAAAACTTTTTTTATTCTATAGGCATCAACACAATAGTAGACCCATAACATATATAAATTTCTACTTATCATCACTCAATCGTAAGCAAGGAAGGTACATTTAAACCTATTCTGTAAGGACGAGCACATGTAACAATCACCTCATGGTTTGAACGTTTAACACAAGGAGCATCTCCAGAGCTACAGAGGTAGACAAGGGCTTTCAATAGTCACATCCCACATAAAATCAATGTATAAACTTTCTTCCAATTCCCAACACTTAAGGACAACAGCATTACATACTTATGCTCTCTCTGTCTGTCTCTCTCTTTCTCTCTGTCTCTCTCCAAAGATTCCAACTGACTATAAACGAAGAGTAATAACTGAACATGTTGCTGTTCATCATACCTTAATATTTCTAAATGTTTCTTTGATCACCATTGATGTCAGTTTCAACAGTCCGAGAGCGTCAACAAAGTTGGCATACAGAGTGTGAAAGTTTGGTTCTATACTGGCTCTTTTCATCACAAGGTATTGCGAAACCCACGGCATGAACTCATCCGTCACTTCCTTTTTGAGCTCTTCAGCCTGTAAAACACACCAAAAAGTTAAGTGTCGTAAATATGAATTAAACAACAACAAAATAATGATGCTGTTATCTCCAAAAGTATGCAAAACTTTCCAATTTGGAATTTTATAATAAAAGAATAAAGTATTTTCAAACACGTCTCAAATACAGTTTCTTTGATTTAGTAAAATTCTTGTATATTTTCCAAATTTTTCAAGACCTTGTACCCTGAATTCTAACCCCGGCAATTAATATCCTGTACATCTGGGCTGAAGTCACCAAATTTACTCAGTACTTCATGATGTTAAGCTAAAAACACGCTGGGCCCATGACATGTTTGTATATTGACAATATACAATTGTAAACCATGATAAAAGTTATTCCGCATTTGAAGAAAACTTCCGAAATATTAAAAAAAAGTTTGAGTACGTACTCAAAATTTGAGTACCGTACTCAACGTATTTATTAATTTTTTTTGCAGGAAAATCATAAATGTGACGAAAAAGACTATGTGACTGATGTCAAATATTAATTCCTATTCACTTCAATTTGGAAGTTTTACAAATGATTATATAATAGTCAAAATAATGAAATAAAAGTTGAGCTTGAGTACTGAGTAAATTTGGTGATTTCGGGCCCGGATATGATTAACATTTACCTTCTGTGCCATGTTAGACTGAGATAAGTTGTTGAAGATGAAGAAAACTTTGTCTTGTATAGACTCTGGTGGAACTAACAACTCCTCTTTACCCTGACCAGCCAGTAGTGTGTCAATGTTTGTAGCGCTAGCTATAGACGGCTGATAAAAAAGCAAAAAACGAGATGTCTTCAAAAACCATGTCACAGAGAGACAAGTTAACCCAAGAGATTCTTTAATATTCCATATCTCTTAAAAACGATGCTGAATGATGGCCAATATTAACACTAATTGACGTTAGTTTTTGGCACAAAAATATTAAAGCAAAAGAGCCAGGTAATTAGCACTCTTCCTAAATAAATGGTCAGATCTACTCAATTTAGACCAATCGGGAAAATCTGGTCATACCTTAGTTATATTTCTGGGTACAGCAGTAGAGCTGGTTGTAGTTGCAGATACTGGCGTGGATACAGTTGATGGAGTTCCTACAACATCCGGTGGCATTGTTGGAGCCACAGTGGGTGTGGGTGTGCTCTGGAGTGATGTCATGGGCCCAGTCATCATATTGGTGAGTCCAAGACTGCCAACTGTGGGAGTGAGACTCCGGGATGACTGGGGGAGCTGAGGGGGCTCCTGAGATCTTGATCCAAACTCCACAAACTATAAAATTGGAAAAAAATATATATATAAATTACAATAAAAATGAACTAGTGCTTGGAAGCAATAGTTTTGAATTAACCCAATACATTTATAATCTAATAAATTCTGAATCATTTTCATGAAAATAATTTTCACTTACCTCTATCAGATGAGGTGGAAATTGGTGAAAGTGAGGAATAGCTGCTAGGTGCTGACAATACTGAGGATAGTCCTTTAACCTGTATAATAATTGGTAAAGAGTTATACAGTAAAACTCAGTTATAAAGAACTTTCAAAAAAAAATATCAATTTCTTAAATGAACAATTTTTTAACATACAAAAGGCAGTGAATTAAAAATATGAGTTTTTATACAGATTCCTATCAGAAGTGGGGCACAAAAAGGGGAATTTTACATTTTTAACACTGATTAGTCATTTAGGCAATGCGCAAGGGCAACTGAACATACAGATAAACCTTTCTAATAGCTTAACATTTGGCTATACAGTGAAACCTGTATTGAAAGATCACTCTCATTAAAGACCACCTGTCTTTTAAGACCACATTCTGAAAACCAATTGGATAAATCATACTTTACATAAAACTCCTTTGAGCAACCACTTGTCTTGAGAGACCACATTTGAGTGGCAGACGGGATGGTCTCTCGATACAGGTTTCACTCTATCTTTTAGGAAACTATAGACTTGGTTCACTATTTCAGCAAAAACGTCTCACCTTGTCTTGAACCGATCTAGTGCTGCTATCCCAAAGAAATACATTTTGGAATTATGAGCCTTTTTAAGGGCTTCCAAGACATATCGAAGGGCAATGCCAAGCGCCATGTAAGTTGCAAGTCCCTTTTCTATAATACCACCAAATAGCACTGCTGTTGTGTGTAATTCTCTTTCGGGATATTGTGGAAAAAATCTATACTCTTCAAATAGGTTTCGAAGCATACACTCATAAACATCCTGAAAGTATACAACAGCACGTGGAAAAGTCATACACACATTTCTTGTACTTTTAAATTAAAAATATTTACATAAGAATTTCTTCAGAGCCTCTCTTTCACATATTGCCATATAAGGTCAAGATTTTATTTTCGTCCAAACCTGGTTTGGTAGTTATGGGTTAGGGTTAGGGTTTGAGGGATGAGTTGAACATTATTACATTTACTTAACAATTGACCTTTTCACTGACTGGGGTTCTGTAACTTTGGATTGCAAAATGATACAAATGCCTGCAAAAACAATAAAGTTGTCATAGTAACTGATTGTTTCTTGATGTCATTTGCCGGGAATTTTATCATTTTGCTGTCCAAAGTTACAAGACTGTAATTACTGTGAAACAGCCTAAACAAATACAAAATGATAAACAATACAAAGAATGATATTCATCAGTAAAAAGAAACATTTTCTGACAAAAAAAATTGAAATTTATGAAATTTTGTGAGAAAACACTCTTTGCAACATTAAATGCTTAAGTCATTATTCCATACCATTGGTATACACTCTGTTCAAGTTAGGTTTACATGTGGTTTTAATGTCAGTAAGTACAAAATAAATAAAATAAATTAGAGAAGTTAATTTGCTAATTTAATAACAATTGTAAGTACCCTGTCTCAGATTCAAATTCTAATGAAAAATAATTAGATGAAACAAGATATGTTGAGAAATACTATGTCATCCCAGGTTCAGTAATTTATGAAGAATTTGAAGTCCTGCAACTCTGACAAATAATGCTGAATTTTGGCCAAAATCCAAATAACTCTTAACTCTTATCTATATAAAGAAACAAACCAGAGTTGATTAGAATTTGTGGAATGAAACAGATAAACAGATGGACCAAAAATAATAAGTCACAAATCTATTATCTCCAAGGCAAAATCATCACTTTTAATATCATCTGTAACAGAGCACAAGAAGAAACAAGTCCCAATTTTTGGGAAGCTGACATCAAATACCTACCTTTTCTTTCCTGTTTGGGGAATCTTTAAATCTTTTTAGCATGTCAAGGACTTCATCAATTGACATTGAGGGATTCGGAGGCTGGTTATAGATCCTCTGGAAGTAGGAATTAGCTTCATCCTCCACCTCTTTTGTGAACTGCTGTGACATGTCAGGAAATATGCTTGATGCTTCACCAGACTGGGCTGCAAATCATTTCATATATTGTGTGAATGTGTATTGTATGGTCACACGGATGTATTCATACTATAATACTGATTTTTCTGAATAAATTGAAACATGAAATTTACAATACTGTACAATACATACATCGAGAATATTTTAAGCTCTCTCAGTATTGAACTACTGTATATTACCTTGACAATTTTGCCCTTTTACGACAAAAAACATATTCACCCCATCTTATATTTGCCCTAAATCACCATAGTCTTATGGATGGCATGTACCTCTGTGCTTCAATTATTTAACTTCAAATTTTTGCTTTCATGTTAAATTTGCCCTCTTATCTAATCGCAAAAATTGCAAATATTAAACAGGAGAGAAAATTTGCAGGTATACAGTATTCTAAGAAAATCACATGATTAACGACAAGCAGGAATTTCCACATTTACAGTAATCAGTTTTACTAACCACGAACAAATGCATTTGAACTGACTAGAAAGAGATACTTCATGGTTAACATAATTACTCTTGCGACCTTGAAATGGAATCAAGTACCAAAACTCTAAATTACCTATTCTCATACGGTCAATATTTTGTTGTTGTTGTTGTTGTTGCTGCTGCTGTGCCTGCATTTGTTGCTGGGGCTGCTGCTGTTGTTGTTGTGTCTGTTTGATTACATTTGATGCACCAACACTGTTGACAACAGGATTCCTAGGGGGTCCGGGTGGATTGGGCATGGATAAATCTGGAAATCAAGACAAACAGAAATTAAATATGGCATTTTCTAGCCAAACTGACTTTAACAAGACGTGATTGAGAAAAACTATGTCCCCGAGAAAAAAACCCATTCTTAAAAATTTTAAAAGTCCCATTAACTCTGGCAAATATTGCCAGAAGTCAACCTTAATCAAACTCATTGTATGTTTCACACACATAAAGTGTCAAACCAATTTTTCTTAAAATTTTATGAAAGATATTCAAGGTGGAAATTTGCAGACAAATGGATGAAACCAAAATAGATTATCAATTTTATTTCTAAATTCCTTTGACCATTGAATCTATCTGAAGCAGTATTACTATCTGCACATGTAAGATTCACTCACTTTGTAACTGCGTTGTGATATTCTGCATTGCACCAAAGCCGGAGGAACTACTGCCCTGACTGATGGGCTGAAGCCCAGTTGTTGCCGGAGATCCTGGATTGGCTGTTGATGTTAAAGAAGCTGCTAAACTCTGTGGAAAACCTGAATTACTCATGCCACTCATTCCCCATGATCTCGGAATTCCAAGAGGGTTGTTAGAATCCGACATATCCAGCTGTTTCAAAATGCAAAGGCAAAAAAAGGTCAAATAAATGTCATTCTTAAAGTATCATCCAACTATCTATTTTCACACATATTAATAATCGTGCATTCCGGTTCCCTGTTTTCCATATTTTCGATATTTCCAGTTGATTATTAAACTTACCAAAGTTAAGAATCTTCAAAGGATAAAAGTAGGTTGATAATCATAAGTTTGGGTTTGTTTTGTTTATACTTCAGCGTCTTGAGGATACAAAAAAGAAAATATATACTTGTATCCAACAAAAGAGAAAATCAAGTTAAAGCAAGAAGTCAGAGAGGATGCTTGATAACTATGATTTATTTATTTGAAAACAAAGTGGAAGGTCCTGGTTTCCTTTGTTTGTTTTTTACTTTTCGTTGTTTCACATAAAAAAAAAATATAAATGAAGATGTCACCAGTTTTAGGTGACATGCCTCAAATTTTGACTTGTGCTATGGACGCCAATGCAGTGAGGATTCTTTTACATGCCATGCCTGCTGTGACACAAGACTTTGGATTTAAATCTCATCAGAAAGACCCAAGTTCCATTTTTATAAATCTTAAGTATGACCGGGTACCAGGAATTGAACACAGGACCATCCACTTGCTCATGCGTTGTATCAAGCATTGTAAATAAAATAGTTTATTTTAAGAAGTAAAATCCTTTAACAGTATCAAGTGTATTAATCATCAAGGCCATCTCTTTGCTTGATAATTTTGGCTTTCAAAAGAAGAGTTTTCAATGCCATGCTTATTCAAAATACTGTTGTTCATTTCAGTCTATGGGTGAAACTGTAGGCTTTCTGCTTGATTCAGGATATAATACATTAATATAATACACGATGTTAACAGTAAATTTTGGGCTTTTTTTCTCAGTTCACTGCATCAGTATGCAACAAAATGTTTTTAAAACGAGCATATTCTGAGATTAATTGAAGATCAGTACATGTCTCCGACCTGTAAAATCATTATTGAGTGGATGGTGTCAGTTTCACCAGAGGTGGGACTAACAAATTTCTATTTATGCTACTGAAAAACTCACTGAAGCAGTATACGGAACAATATAAAGTGAATATATCAACTGCTGGGGGAAAATGTTCACCCCATACAGACTTATCAAACACAGTCCATGAGTCTACCGACTCAAAAGGAGGAATACTGCAGTACAGCTACACCAAGGTTTCAACTATTATCCTGAAAACTAGAATTCAAGAAGTTAAATGGCTTAAAATACTTTGGTATTTTTATCCCAATTTATACAGTTTCAAGTAAAAGTAAAATTATTTCTTGATTTGGGGGAAAGATTATGTACATACCGGATTTCCAAAAGCTGGGGCAAGGTTTGGCAGATTTTGTTTTGGACCAGGACCAACAACCCCAGGTGGAACCTGTCTCGCTTTACTCATAATAGCAGCTGTGTTATTGACCATCGTCAATATTGCCTCAGACAACTCCTGGGAAACTTGACTGTAAAAACAACAAGTATATTCATTAGAAATCTTTGATAAATTAAAAATAGCGACAAAAGTGTCTATTCTAAAAAATATTGATATCTATTTGTAATTTTGAATAAAGAATTTTATGTTGTTTACAGGACCTTATCCACCATTATGCAAAAAATCCAAAATAAGTTCTGTAAGACAATTTTTTATAATTCTGAATAACTCTTGGGGGCATATACATGTTTTCTCATTATTAAGTCATGAACATGAAAAAAAAAAATAAATACAGCAATCTGATATTTTATTTCAAGTATAAATATTACCTCAAAATATAACAAGAATCTCATTTAAGTTTTATAATTAATGTGACCACTAGGAAAACATGTTGAAAGAGAAGAAATTAAAAAGCAGTTACCTAGCACACTGTTGTAGGCATGACAACATGGTTCCTATGGTATCTGGTGGTAGTAACTGACTTTTTATGGGTGGTTGCTGTTCATCCTTTGAGGGACCACCCATAAGTTGTGGACAGCGTCTTTTCAAAAAGTTGACACATGTCTGAATGAATGGTTCCTGGAAAAAAAAATGAAGTATAGTAATTAAAAACTTCACAAAATTGTTAGTGCAAAACCAAAAATATGGTACACTAAACCACATTCCAGGTATCAACAATAATGAAAATTCCACTTGTCCTGCAGGACAAGTCGTATTTAAATCTACCTGTCCCGACTTGTTCGGAAATCAAGTGTAACATTTAAAGACATTATTTTGTGTTTATACAAGCATAATCTTTATTGAAATAGTTTTTCCAATCATCAATTTCACTTGTCCTTGTGGACACATGAGAAGTAACATCTACTCGTCTGAACGCGAAATTGACTTGTACCGGTATAAAATTGAAGATTTTGACGTTTTATTATTGCACATAAACATACATGCTAGTATTTATGTTACGTTCAAGCCACAGATAAGATTTAGAAACACTTTCTACATATGTCAAACCTAGACTTCAACCAAATTCAAGTAATCCTTGGTCATACTCCTGTTTATTCTCTAACAGAATTAAAAACATGCAATAGCATTACTCTAGAACGCTTAGTACAGCAATATTACCACAATTAATAATTTTGATACAAAAAAACTAAGTCATCCTCCTCATATTTTCTTTTACAAAAATCAAATGTTTTCTATGTGACATGTTCTCTTTGTTCCAATGATTCTATAAAAATTATAATGAAACCAATATAAATCTACCCCATGCTCTCTGATCTTGTCTGATAACCATTTGTCCAGCTTCAGATATTCTCGTCGTGATGCGAGACAAGCCAGGTCAATCACAAATGCAAATGGTGTGGCATTCAATAACATGGATAACGCCTGAAAATATAAAATATTTCATTCATAAAACTTTGAATTTGAATGTTAACAAAACTTGGAAATTTGATTATCTATAAATAAAAGTAACCAATTACTCGATACATCAGCAAATCTAAAATGTTAAATGACAAAAATTTTACTCCAACTGATAAACTCTTACCTTTAAATCCTGTGCTACATCCAGTATACGGGAAAGTCGACCTTGATCATGCTGCTCTCCTCTCATGTACCATTCTGCCATTGAGTGCATTATCAGAGTCCTGATTGTGCTGGAATGTCCCTGTGAATTTTCAAATTATAACTGGGGTAACCACAACTTGGAAAGTAAAGCAATATGGCATAAACAGAATGCCAAAACTATTCTGCAGCAATTTTGGACATCAAATAACATCTATTTCCCTCCCCCCTCCATTCCAAAAGTACTACTGAGAGTAAACAAGAGAACAGAATCAATACATGTATACAATGAAATCCATCTTTAGAGACCACCCCATCTGCAAACTGAAATATGGTCTCTAAAGAAAGGCGATTTCTAGCAACTAATTTTTACCAATTTTCCAACATACTCCCACCTTAAAAATTATTTTCCTGTGCAGGGTCAATTTTTTTTTCTGTTTAATTTTCGCCATATTCGCCCTTAGCAGAGAGTGAATTTAAAACGGAAGTGAATTTCCAAGCTTAACAACTGAAACACAGAGGTACATGCCATCTATGAGTCTATGGTGATTAAGGGTGAATTCAAGATGGAGTGAATATGTTTTCTGTTATAAAACAGTTAAAATGACCAGAAGCAAAATATTTCCAAGTTTAAATTTCCAAATTCACAGTAGCCTTTTTCACCCTTGTGCGTCTTAACTGGGGATGTTATTTTTAAATAATGCGATGAGTAATACATTTCTTCTCAGTAAATTTTGCCATTTTATGACAGAAGAAATAAAGAATAATGCAAAATTATGAAATTCTGTTAGAGAGAACGTTTAACAATCCATAAACTATTTTTAAAATTCTGAATAAATAAAAATAAAACAACTGTCTTTATAATTGCTTTCACATTCTTAGTTTACAAAAGCATTGGATTTTCTAAGTTACCTGACAATGCCACGCATAGTGTAACACAACTGCCGAGTTTGGATGATTTCCAAGGAAAATGGGCATCAGGGTTGATATCAGTTCTTGTTTGAGGGTATTCCATGTTGGCTGTGCAGAGAAATTGATAATGAACACTATGTCATCAAAACTATGAATCCGAAGTAACAATATATTGATTAATACATGCGACTCTCGAAGATTCCAAAAGTCAAAACCTCAAAGTTTCATACAGGTCCCAATTAATTTTTCTTTCATGAAATAAATAAACCAACCAATCGTCTCATATAATTTTGAAGATGTGCCACAGGCATATTGTTTGACAGTATCTTTCGGAGGCCATCATCAAAATTTTCAAACGACAAATTAAATCATCTTAAATAAATGACATAAGCTTAAAAGATAAATATGTAGATCAGCGATGTCACATTTCTATACTGTGGTTTTCTTATGACAACTAAAGCACTATTCAAATATCATATCTGAATGACTGAATCATACAAACTCCTATTTGATTTCATTTATAATAATTATTATATTTTTGTAACAATTAAAGCATGAAAATTAATCAAGATTATAAAAATACCAGAATTAAAAATGCAAACAACAAATATTATTGAGAAATCAACATATTTTTCTATTCTTTGATATTCTGTTAATGAATAAAAAGTCATAAAAGAAATACCTGCTTATTTATAGAATACATGTTAATGAACTAGCACTACCCATGTATACTTACAGTAATTTGAAGCAAAGCTAGCACTAACATATCGGGACAATTCTGAATCGGGAACTTGAACAATTCTGAGACCTGCTGGTAGTGGCCAGCTTCAGATAGTCGCAGCAACATCTCTACGAGGTTAAGAGACTTCCTACAGCCAAATAAATAGGATAAATAGATACAGTATTTTGTATATCAAAATATTTACAATAAAATAAGTGTGAATAATTGTATTAGGATTAAAACCAGGCATGAAAAAAAAAGTGTGTGGAGAAATTTTGGCTTAACGTTATGTAGGGACTAACCTTCTCATTAATGATAAAAGTAAAAATGAAAAAAAAAAAAAAAAAAAAAAAAAAAAAACTCTGGCGGTAACTATGTAACCACTTTATGAGGACATACGTAAAATGCTTAAAAATTTTGACAACACATACATGAATCCCATATGAAAGATCATAAATTAATCTCATATACAATGTGAAAACCAGTCCAGCATTGTTAGACAGTATATCAGAATGCATTATCAGCACAATAAACATCTTAAAAGGCGTTCCATCGTTATGTCCTAAAACTCTAATTTGTGTTAACTGAAAGCACATATGTATGATGAAGACAAGGAAAATGACAATTTACCATGTACAGATGTCCCTGTTGTCATCGTCTGGTGCCGATTTTAATATGTCGATCACAACTGTATGACATGAATAGTCGGCAAAACAAAATACATCCGGATTCCTCAATGACTGTAGCACAAATGATAACTGAAATACGGGAAACTCATGATTACACATTTATCAGAATTATACATCAGTGAAAAAAATACTTCCAAATTTTGTCTGACAATTCTGAAGACCATCTGAAATGAAATTCAAATATTTTTTCTTCACCTAACTTCTATTTTATGACAAAATCTGAAAAGAACATGCTTTAAAGAGTCAATAGTGAAGTTCCTTTTAAACGAGCAGAATGGCGATTTTAATTGGCATTTCAGAATCCCATTTCTGGAAAATATCGCCAAATGTTGGCCATAACCTAGCTCATCATATGCTTCCTTAACTCATCAACCCCTGAAAAACAATGAACTCTTCTGTAAATCAATGATTTAGGCCAGTCCAAATGTGTCTTTAGGGGTGTATGAGTTCATATAAAGAATTGTACCAAATTTGGTTAAAATTAAAAAAAAAAAACTCTAGAAAAGAAAACTTAAAAAGACAAACAGATGAACAAACAGACTATCAGATAATTAGCATTTAACATCAGAAAATCTGTGGTGAAGGGAATAATATATATTTATATACATATACAGCGGAATCTCGTTACGTCAAAATGAAATGAGTCAGAATTCAGGTTATATCAAGGTTGAACAGCCAGTCATGATTATTATGGATAGATAAATACAGAAAATTTTGATTATCTCAAAATCTGGATATACGAAGTAATAGGTGTGGTCCCGTTAATTTTGAGATAACGGGATTCCACTGTGTATGTACATCATAATCTGTCCGTCTATTCCGGCCGACCATGGGACTGGAGAATTAGGCCGGATTACGCAAGATCCGGAATACAAAAGGATAGATCAAACACTTTATGACATTGACAAAACAAATAGAAATGATGTTTCGCTTTTCAGTGTATATGAAAACCATTTAATTTGCACAAAACATGCATAGATACAGAGGTCGAATACCTCTAATAGTGTGTTGGTTTTGTACTCGTCACTTTTTAGTCAAGTAAGAATCGAGTGTGCACCTGTCGGCTTACAGCAATCATCTACCTGTCCGGATTACACAGTGTAATAACTTCCTTATCTAATCATTTTTGGACAAACATTTAGGCCGGAATTCTATATAGACAAGATACAGAATACATAATATATTTTTACATCTAACATGTAGGAAAATAATTTGAGTCCACCTAACAACACCGGATTAGACACAAATATGGAATACTCAAGGTCCAGAATAGATATACTATATATAGTATTTTTAATTACCTGTCCTTCTGTATTCTTCCAAGGCCTGTAAATGTTATCTACTGGAAATACTTCCTGTAAACCTCGTATCAAGCCTTGAATCAGAATACGCAGTCCTTTTTTGTTCATCACCATAAAACTGGGATTGTCTAATTCTGCTACAACATCTCTCCAATTCAAATGTGGTGCCTGAGGAAAAATAGGAAATATGAACTTATATACCCAATCAATAATACATTTAAAATGAATACCTAAATTCAAACAAATAACAAATATATCTTATAAAACTACTGATAGGGCTCCAATATAGTGATTTGTTCTTTAAAAGAATACTGTAAATGTGGAAATTTACAATAAATACACGATGAAGAGCTTTTCATGTAAATTATCCCCCCCATCTCGTATACCACTCCCTCAGTTGTGCTAAGAATTACTGTTTAATACAAGAATGCTCACAGTAATTTATGACATCGAGTGAAAAAAAACCAATCCTATAGTTTGCATGAGAAAATCACGTAATTAACAACACACAGAAATATCCGCGTTTACAGCAAGTGAAATTTAAATGTTAAACATCATAATTGTGCATGGTTCTGAAAATATAATTCTCTCACTCTCTCTCTCTTTTTCTCTCTCTCACACACACACACACACATACACAAATCCAACTGGCAAACCAATTACTAGGCCTACACCTCTTACAAGGTGCCTACAAACAAAGAAACTAAAATTTTAGATACAAGTAAAATACATACCAAGTCTTGTACCACTGATACAAAAACCTCCACATTCCAAGTATTAAATCCTGGTTTATCTCCTTTATCACCAATATCACCCCATCCACTTCCAGGAGCCATGCTGGACTGCAAAATTGATTACAATATCTTAGTACAGTCCTCTATGTACAGCAAAAATATCATATAAGTAAAATTGAATTTTTCATCATATCTCATTTTTCACTTGGTCAGTTTCAGATTGGTACTGATCTACAAAGTATATTGGTATTGTAAACAATACACGGTATAATAAAGCATATATCTATGAATATTATGTTCAACTGAAAATCTTCTACAATCAGAACTTTATCTATTCCAAATATTTCCAGTGGTCCCATTGCAATTCGGAATAGACATGTCATACTGTGTACACCATTTTATAGTTTCAAGAATAAGAATTTATGTCTCACTCAATATATACACATATTACTGCATATTATGAAATACATGCCACTTACGGACTGTCCATCTAGACCAGCAGGAGTTCTTGCCATCATCCCTAGCACTTTGGCTACAGATGCTGGAGTGATCTCCCTCACACCAAACTGTATCAAACTGGCACGACATTCTTCTATGCTATAATAATAAACAAATATATTTCATGCACTTAAGTCTTATGTCAAAAAAAATAAAATAAAAATCAGCTATTGGTGTATATGGCAAACCCAGATTTTCCATAACTATGGAAAATAACAGTTATCTTCAAAATAATAAAAAAATGACCTAGAATTATTTAAAAAAAAAAAAGAGACAAACTGAAAATTTTAAATACTAGAAATTCTTTGTGAACAACTGAAAGTTCATTAATTATTAAAACAAAAACCATATATTTTGACAGCCATGAACTTTGCTTTCAATTAATCAATTCCCCTCACACACACCTCCCACCTTTGATAGTGATAAACACATTATTGATTTGATAATATGACGAGTTTTGTAAAAAGTGTTACCTTGCAGTACAACTATATCCCGCCTCCAAAATCATCTCTGCGAGGGATGCATCAAGCTATAACAAAGAAAATAAAGAAATGAGGAACACAATTTATAGATGCAATGTAAATATATCACTAAAAGTGTAAGGTTCATAAAGAAAAAAAACCCTACGTACTCAAGTGTGTCATCAATGGTTAATGCATATAACACATTCATACAATATGCATAAGACATAATCATATCCTTTATATATTGACTGTAATATACTTTCAGAGCAAATGAATAAGGAATATGACAAAGTATGTTTTTAAAGTTGAAATAAGATAAGACAAGTTATTTACCGCCGACTTTGGCATGTTTGAGGTGTCCGATAACTTTTCAACTGATATGTCTTCTGCGTCAGGATAAAGCAATGGTCCAAGAATCACAGGTACGCGATCCTGAGGAAAGTCTGAAAGATGCAACAATAATCAAGTAGTGTGTGTCTAACCCTCAAACTGAAACAAGTGCAATATACCTCAATTTAATTTGGTTTCTCTTATTCGGGATTAATTAATGTGGTAAGTTTATTCCAAGTTCAAAAAATAACAGATTAGATATTGAGAAAACCCTTTAAAATGACTATTTTGTTTAATGGTGTTTTAAACCACACTCATTCACTTTACAGTTGTACCATGGTTTTAATGGTGAAAAAACAAAAATAAAAAAACAAATCTGGTTACATATACCCACTAAAAAAGACCACTGGCCTTCTGTTAAAACTATCTCACAGAATTTCTGTATGAACAATGAACTAATCCATATACAACTTTTCACACTAACCTTTTCGTAAAGTATTGATGAACGCGTCTACTTGGTCTGTTCCGATCCCAAAGTGATCCTTACTATTCTGTATCTGTGTAATAAGTAGATGGATAACTGCTATTGAGACGTCCTGTAAGCCACCTTCCTGTCTCAGACTAGCATCTGTATAAGAAAGCGACAATAAAATTTGCAACAAACAAATAGCATGCCGATATATAGTGGTGCCCTAATCCTATTCTGGGCTAAAGTGAGTATAAAAAAGTCTAAAGGAATCACCTGATAGAACTTAATGACAGGATCTATTTGAAAAACTACACCCATATGAGAAGTCAGCCATTTATGAGGTCCCATAACTCTGGCTAATATTGTAAAATGTTAGCCATGATCAAATTCAATGTAGATATTGTTAATATAAAGCTTCATATTAAATTTAGTTAAAATCTGAAGAAAGAAACTCAAGTTTTTCAAGGAAACCAAAATGTTGTGGACAAACTGACAAGACAGACCAAAAAACAATACGCCCCTCCTCCCCCTCCCTGGATCTTCAATCTCCAGCATAGCATAAAGTATATAGAATCTTACACTCTCTCTTTTTCAGAACTGTCTAAAGTGCCTACAGTTGCTATTAAAAGGAGGCTTGCTGTATCCTGCTGACAGCATTCTATACCACCTTTGATTCTTAATTTTAAGTGTATGATGTCAACCATTTTAGCCATCTAAACCATTAATTATGTGTTCCCTCCTATGATATTGATATTTTCTTCTATACAACCAGCCAGGTTAAGATCTAATGTTGGACAGACAGTCAAAGCCCTTGCAACATGCCAGGGAATCAAACCCAGGACCTTCATCTTACAAGCTCTACCACTGGACCTCTGCAAAAATTTACAGAGTGGATGCTACATAGAAATCTGGAAGAAAATTGTCTGAATGGCTTTTGAAAAGAAATTGAAAATGTTTGAAATTCATGTATATACACTCGCACAAGGACATATGGCGAGTGATTACAATAGATCACCTGAGTGAGTTAGGTGCAGGTCAGGTAACATAATAATTTGCATAACTCACCTGCATCTACATAAGAACGAATGAGATCTGGTAGTTTCTGCTTCACAAACTGCAAAGCATACGACTTTGTTTCTTGATTAAGCGAGTTCAAAAGTGCCACACCAAATATCACTTCCTGGACACGTGTCAACTTAAGCACTCTACTGATCTGGGGGAAAAGATGAAGCGATGGGCGTAAACTCTGCAATAGAAAAGAATCAAGTTTACATCCAGTTAAGTCCTATCATTTGGACTTAGATATAATATAATGATCTGATATCAAAGTAAATTATCTTATCCACAATAGGCTGATTTTCAATTATGTTTTCTTACTAACATCATACTTTGGTCTGAACTTACAGAAGGTGAAAGTGTAACATAAATTTTACAGATTTATTTCCATAATTTTCTGACATGAGAAGGCACTGTTATGATTCTTCAAATTTTATCATTTTTTAAATTAGGTGGTTCCAAGTTTATGTGAAAATTTAGGCAATTCTGTTGTTTGTGTAATTTTAAACATCAACCTTTTTGTCAGAAAATGACTTCTATTATATTTTCTTACCTTTTGATGATGCAAAGGATTATTTATTGCGTAACACAGAATTGAAACTAAATTTGGTTTCCCAAGAAGAGCGGTGCACTCCTGAATCAAAAACTGTGTCTGAAAATATAAAAAAATAAAATTCGAAATTTTTTCTTATTTTATTGAAAAATTACAAAAGTTTGTTAAACGTGAAATGTCCTAAACACAGTAGAACTTTAATTGGAAATGGAATGCCAAGTCAACATTTTAATCTGTAGATTCCACACAAACTTTCCACAGTGAGAGATTACCTTTAATGTACATTTACACATTTAATTCTTGTATTAACCTTTTCTTTCTTTGGCTAGAATCTGACATTATCTTGAAAACTTCTAATAGTTCTAGTGTACCCAAATATCCTAAATAAGAAATTATATGTGCGAGTTATCTGATGGAAATCTTTGTCACTGCTTCTACCCTTGAAATCATTGTCAACATATTACATCTATGACAAGGATTTTCTCATCTCCTAAATTCTGGGTCCAGGATCCGAAAAAATGGGAAGATATATGATGTTTTAACTAAAACAAAAAATAATTAATTTGAGGCACTTGTTTGAAAATACCTTATTCTTTATTCATAAATTTCAAATTGTGAATTTTTGCATATCTTGGGAAGAAAATACAAGCCATTTCAGCATTGGGAAATTGTCCTGTAACTAGACCCTAAAAAAACCACCTAGGAAAATCCCCATTTGAATACACAGTATCACGAACGTGACTCACCTGATGGAAATCTTTGCCACTGCTTCTACCATCACCACTAAAATCTACGTGTGAGAAAAGGCACCGAAACAGATGCCTATCTGCCTCAGCTCCGTGCAAGCTCACAAGCTGTAAAAGAAGACAGACATATGATAAGATTTGTAACATCAGGACATATAAATACATGTACATGTAGAAATCTTGAGTTAGCTTAGTCATAAAAAAAAAACACTGGTAAGAAAGCAGTTGTTAAAGTATGGTAGTAAAATGAAACAAAAGGTTGCATGACACTGATTTTTAGAACAATAGAGGCAGTTTTCATTTTTAAAAAGACGCAAAATAGTCATTCAAGTCTTAAGTTGATCCTATATTTGTTAAATCAATTAAGAGATATTTAAATTGTATTTACCTCTATAATGGACGGGGCAAGGTTTCAGATTGACAACCAATATTAGACTATGAGCTTGTATCATTCCCAGCCACAAATATTTCTGAAAATCTATGGGTCATCGCGATATATCAGGCTCATGATTTTCTCAGCAGTATTCTATGAAACATACTAGGACTGGCATATACATGACAGAAATAATGGCTAACACTCTGTCTGAAGGACAACCTCATGTGTGCACAATGCACCATAAAATGTACAGTCTAATAACAACTAATAAGTTCTAATGTAAATGATACAATCACTTATCTAATACAATGACGAAAATTGTCCAATCAAAATCAGTGAAGATCCCCTTATCTAGACACCCATCTGCGAAGTTCAAGCACTCATACAGGACACTAGACTGAAGCTGTTTGGTTTAGCATATTACCATCACCTGATAAAAATCAGAGGCACATATCTGCCAAGTGACCCGATTTCTGCGGGTTAGACCCAGAATTTCACCCCATAACCTGCAATTCCAAAGTCTCCCGTCGGGTCCCTGATTTTGTTAAGTTCATTGGGAAATCACCTGGCAATTCCCAAAATTACATCTCTTATATAAACCAGGTATGCAACCTATATGCAACCAATTTGTTTCCTATTTGTAAGTCCATTCTTAATTCTTATATTCTAAGACAATTCCACAAGAAACTAAATTCATTATTTTATTTTTTTTTTTTTAATAAAACAGGAAAATCTTTAGAAATCTTTACCTCATATATAGATATAGAACTACATCGTTTTTGCTTGCACTTGTAGTTTTTAGTTTATATACTTCCAGAAATAGGTTATTTTAGAACGGATATCAAACCTGACTTTCATTTGAATTATGGAAATTGAAAAAATTATGGAAGTACTAGTGATAGTTATATCAAATGATTATGGTAATTTACAAAAATTATTTTGTCAATCTTACATATGATAGAATATTTACTTGAAATGGATAAAATAGATATAATTTTCAAATAAATAAATTTGAGGCAATTAGTAACTTTTCAGTTTTGCATCTAGATTCCTTGAAACATGTAATTGTATTACAACTTATTCATTTTTATATAAATTTTCCAGATGATTTCAAATTTAGTTAATAGTAAAAGAACTATATCTTAATTAATTTCTTAATCATTAATCTATACATGTATGTATACAATAATAATGTTGAATTAAAGAGTTAGAAACATTCTTTCTTTAGAATATTTAAAAAAAAAATGTCCTTACACGTTATGACCCTCATTTTCATTTGGAAATGACGGTCATGACCCTCATTTGTACTTTCAGAGATTGGCAGGTATGGGGGCAACCTCTGACGTTTAGAATGTTTCATACAATGAGTTACATTCACATGTGTTCATTCCAAGTGTAAATTGTGTGAAGTGAAGTCGGTGAGATTCAGGTGATTTATAGTAACCGTTATGTCAAGTAGGATTATCAATACATGCTGATACAGGTTACATGAAATTTTAATAAACATCTGTTATCTATATATATATACTCTTAATTATATTACTGGTAATTGTGTCAAGAGAACAACCCTAAGCAATAAACAGCACATGAAAAAGAGTGAGGTTACTTTAGATACCTATTTATTTGTGATCTACTTATATATTTAAGAAAAAAAAAATCATTCAGGTCAGAAAATATGGTATTGATGCAATACTGTATACCTGAATATTTTCACCATTTTTGCTCTTAGATGAGAAGGCAAATGCAAAAAAACATTTTCAAGTTAGATACAAAAATTTAAGAAGTGGTGAATATGGTTTCAAAAGGGCAAAAATTCCCCAGGATACAGTATTCATTCTAGAAGGTAGTGGTACATGTATACACAGTTTATAGGCTAGCAATTGATAATTGAGAAAATAAGTAGAAATGACAACCGTAGATTGTAATTTTATGCTGAACTGAAATTGAACTTCTGTTTCTTCTATGTGACCCATTATCAATTCTCTGTGGTTACATGTACAATTACGGTAATCAAAATTTCTAAAATTGCATGCATGTTTAAATACAGAATGAGTTACTGGTAATACAAATTGTAATGATTGTACACACACTGGCAAACTCATAGGAATCATTCTACCTGTGATTCTATATCATTAAATGTTCTATATATCTTAACTATTTATTTTATAAAGTTTTAGGTCCTCATCACATGACCAGTAAAAAGCATAACTCATCAAGACAAAATTGAGATAAATTTTAGAAGGAAAAATCATTGGCAGTTCAAACAATTTCAAGTTTTGTTCACTTTAGCTAGCTGAGGATGTTTCTGGACCCTGTGTAAAACATCTAGGAACAATAACACAACATCATCATCGGCATGTAAATGTTTTAAATACTACAATTCGAAAGAAATACATTTTACTGTGTAAAACATGTAGGAACACTAACACAACACCATGTAAATGTTTCAAATATTATAATTAGAAAGAAATACATTGAACACATGTATTATTTCATTGTACCATAACTAACAGATATTTTTTTATTTGTGTAGCCTTCATGATTAGGTGGAAGGGTGGGCTACCATATTCCATATCATTAATTGAAATTAAGGCATTAGTGATGTTAAATTAACTTTTTTAATCCATGAAACAAAAATTTAACAAGTTATAGTTATTTCAACTAACTTAGCCTAAAATGTCCCAATCTATTTTAATTTACCATGTCTTAAATCAGTTAACTGAATGTCTAAAACCAGGCCACAAAATATCTTTTATCATTAAGAAAGTCCCAAAATTCCTATCAGCATCATGTGCTAAATTTTCTGTCACAATAGTTCTGGTTCTGAAATATCTGAAATTCTTTTTAACAAAATTTCTTTTCACTGGTATTTTTCCATTTTGTTATGCGAAGTTAGCTCATCCTCGGATTTTATAAGTTCCATGACTTTTCCCGGGTTGTTAACGTTTGACTTGCTAGATATTTATTGACAGATGATCTTTTAATACTGTTTACATGTATTTCTTAACAATAAAAAAAAATCAATACAATCATTTTCTAAAGTAATCACATCCATGGAAATTGTTAAACAATTAATATCAGTGGAAAGTATGAAGTTGATAGAAAAGTGAGTGGGTTTACCTCCCACAATATGTATTGCTTTACTGAAAAATTCAAGTGTCGTCATTTGAAATTCACTCAAGTAAAATTCCACTTTAATCTAAGAAATGAAGCTCCATGTGGTATATGTGTATTTTTATAATTTTTTTACATGGAATTTTTAGTTGTATGGAAGTTTTTCATGTTTTCTAATCTGCATTAATTATTATGACTGCAGCATTGCCAAAATAAGTGCAATAAATGAAAAAAAGTAAAGAAGTTCCCTAAATTTTAGTAATGAAATATGGCGGAGTCACCTTTTGATTATCATACAGTTGATTCTACCACAGGAACCCGAATTGATGAATTACACAAGTCATTTATATAGCCTGCCCTCTGTAATGAGGGGGAGAAAAAAAGTGAAGCGCAACAAGTTTTTGTGTCACGGCCCACTAAATATAGAGTTAACTATATTTGGAAGTCACAAAATGTCCCCATCATGAAATGTCTCAGTCTTGATGACAAGTAAGAACGATTACTTTTGCCAGTGTAATTTTAATATATTACCTAAAATTTAAACGTGACCAGGACAAGTAAGGGTTCAGAAGACTACATCCCACCAGGTTAATGGTTAAAAATATGGAGTTAACTTTCTTAGGGAGTCACGATACATCCCCATTGTGAAACATGTCAGTCATGAAACAGTGTGAAATTGGCACCTATGTTATGCATATTGACACCTAGTTATTTCGGCACTTTTTTCTTTTACAGGAATTTTGGATGATTGCTATCATTTTCTAGTAGGATCTCATCATTATCACTGTAATTATGCAATATTTACTGATAAGCCCCTATTTTAATTCTTTGCTCCTTTGAATGGTATCAGGTAATTTCAGCAACGAGTAATTTTGGTATTTGTAAGCAAGTACACTGTATGTATTACCGGCACTTCCAAAAACATGCATTCAAACTCAATTTTTAGAAATTAATGTTCATCAGGAGACCTAGATATTAAATGATTTATCTTAATCACAGTTAACTGCTGATTTTAACCATTCATGTGCCTAAAATACCTCAGGTTTTTCCTTAGGGTGTTATTTTTGTGAGTCCCAGGGACCCACAACAACAAAATTCCTAAGTCCTTAATAAAATATGTGAGTCTCAAATTGAAATTCAAGAAAATAAATGCAATAAGGCCACACATTTTCAGTCTCAGGTTGAAAAAACAATTACTGAATTTTTGTACACCCTTTGGGACTCATTAATATTTATGCATCAGAGACGCATAAATCATGCATAAGGGAACCCTGATACCTGATGTCGAAAAGTAAAGTGCCAAAGTTACTTATACAAGTACCGAAATTACTTGGTGCCAATTTTACCTGATGCTGATAATACTAGAATTCCTTCAAACCACTGCTCGCACAAAACAATGCTTTGATAACATGTTTAACTTCAAACAGGTATAGTGGTGGTGCACTTTTTCTGTGATGTGAATTTGTCACTAATAATTATTAAGACCGCTCATTTATCACAGGAGCTGGAAATTTCATCTGTAAGTTAAAATTGAGAGTCAAAGACCTGATTATCTGACAAATACCTATATAAAAGATAGCTGTTTGTCTGACGATCAGGTGTTTGACTCTGGATTTTACCAGGTCAGATAAAATTTCCGGCTCCTGTGCATTTATATATATATATATATATATATACAAACACATTATTTTTGAAAATGAATATTCTCTGTTAATAACAACAATCCAACTACCCTTTTTCGATACCTTGATAAATATTAAGAAGAGCGGAAATGAATATTTCCAAGTGCCAATTTAACCGCACTAAGTACCAATTTGCACATTTAAGAAGTGCACGAAATCACTTGGGACCGATTTGACTTGTACCCAGGACTTGCAGTGGCATGTGGCTTACCACAACAAAACCATATAAGGCAATACTCAGATAGCCAAAGTGTCATTTGAGTTATTCTAAACTGCCTTTATTTTTCACAGATGACACAGTTGCAATCCAAAGCCAAAATCTGGCAAAGGTCGGAAATAAATCAAAGGGGGCAAATATTTTTTCGCCATTTGATTAACAATACTACACCTCCATATATAGAACCTAATAAATAATTTGTTGATTTACCAACAGTACTCAAGTATACCTACGTGACTTATTTCAGCGACACTCGACTTGAAATTTTTCTTTGTTAGGTTAGCCACTGAATAACTTATTTCAGCCAAAGCAAATGATAACGGGTCAAGATTCATATTAATCCATTAATATGCTGACGAAAGCCCCAAATCCTTTTGAAGCCTTCTTCTTCCAAAATTCTCGCTTGCTATATCGTCTATATGTATATTATGAGTCACTGATGGCCTAATGGGGCCTTGCATCAGGAATAGTCCTGATTATTACATGATGAGTTTCATTTTCGACATGGCGTCACAGCGGCCATGTTTATCCGTGACGGAGGTGTCCGGTATTTCCCGAGAAAGAAAAAAATCACGATGACAGTTAGATTTAAAATGCAATACAGCAATATCTAAGCTGATATATAACTTTAGTTCAACAGCTTGTAAAAAATTAACAAATATTTTTTGCAATACCAATCCCTGAATTATTTTAGACTGGTTTCCTTTTATCGATGTTTGTATAAATAAAGAACTCGGATCAATACGAACATTAAAATGTGAATCTGAAAGATTAGTCCGGTCAATGTAAATATTTCGCTGTGAAAGCTTTTACATGGACCACGTGCCACAACGTTATCCCAATGTAGCTACTAGGCCTGATGTAGACACGTTTTGATAATTTTACAGAAGTTGAATCTGCGAAGAGAAATTTAACACCAGGAGTTTCACCGAAATATGTGATCATAAAGCAAAAAAAAAAAAAAAAAAAAAAAAAAAAAGAGAAAGAGAGAGAGAGAATTATATAATTTTATACGAATTTCGGTATCTGATAATTTAAGATGATTTTGAAATATAAACCCAACTTATAATCGAAACACTTGGCTTTTCTACGCCTGGGAATTTATGGTGACACCCAGGCCACTACATGATACACATGTGCTCACTTTTAAATTAGCAAAGACACGTTATTCATTTGAAATAAAACATCGGCGGATCAACAAGGTGAAACAGGTTTGCACTACAAATTTGTTATAGCTTTATTCGACAAAAAAAGAAGAAATTAAGACAGACTAACCACTATTGTTTTTTAATTTACTGAGGGGGGGGTTAAATATTTAATTTTTGTATTTACCAACCCTAGTAAAATAAAACATGATGATGATATCTGGAAGCCATAATCTTGAGATACCCCACCATCCCCCAAAAAGACTTCAAAATTCTAAAAATAAATAAAATAAAATTCAATAAAATCTGGAACCCATTCCTGCATGCTGTTGTAGGCGTTACATGTATCATGTGTGTTCATAATTAGATTAAATTCGATACATCTTACTTCTTGAATCTAGGGAATCCCCTCTCGGGTTTTGTAAATCCAAATGTTTTCTGCGTGAACATACCTGGTGTCCCTAACATTTGTCTCTTGAAAAATCCCTAAATGTAACATTTGTGTTAGTTGACTCAAGTTTTTTTTTTGTGAATATTTAGTCTGTCAATTTAATGCATTATTTGGGATAAAAACGAGTCGTAATGTGAACATTAACTCTCTGTGCATTTCTGGGGAAATGCCCTGGGCCACGGGGCAAACGTAGTCCTATTTTTACTATCAAACTGTTGCATTTCAAGAAAAAAAAAATGTAAATATCAGCACAAAAATATGAAATAATGAAAATACAATGTGAAGGACTAGAGGAAAACGGTGGTTTTGTGTATGGTAGCTAGAAAATACCTCATGGACTTCCAATTAATTGGATTATTCAAAATTTTATCCCCGGAGCTTACTCCTGAGCCCCTGGTCATTACTAAATTTTAGGTTAAATTAATCTATCAATGAAAAAATCTTAAGGACAAAGAGGTCATAATTCATTGTCTGGAAGCTATTACTAATTAAGCCGAAATTCTGTCCCAATTTTAGGTTATACTTTTTTGCTAAATCAGCCTTCTTTTGAAAAGGATAATCAGTGTGGTTTATTGGCGGAATCCAGGCGTATTTTCCGACTGGAAGTAGATCAAATGTCAAGTGTTTACTGAAAGATATTTAAAACCCGACTCCAGTACGATCCAACAATTTGTATTAATATGTGTTGTGACCAGGAAAGGATTCAGACAGAAGCGCAGCGAAAAATAGGTGTAAAACATTTGATTTTAAGTAAAAAGCCGGAAAATTAACAACTTTCCAGAAATTTCCGCGCCTCGCTCCGCTCATCGACGATATTCTATCGATACATTTTCGAACCCTCAAAGCCTGAGAACTTCTAGTTAGATCGTGTCTGGAAAACTTCCAAATTCATAATTATTGTTTTTTAATAAACGCGTTTCCTTATAGTCTCAAATGAATTATTGCTTCACAATTTATCCAACAATTTGTAAAACAAAACATGTTCAATAAGGCTTCTATTATAACAATCTAGTATAATTCTGTTATCCTCACCCCACCCCTGAAAAAGTCTGCATCCTAGGGCACTGTGAATATCAAAAGCACGCCTCCTCTAACCTAAAATCCTGCATCCGCCTATGGGTACATGCTTCCACACCCCTAGCATCCGGCTTGTGTCCGCTGAATTACACACCATTTTAGGGTTAATTAATTTATCAATGTAATACTTTTAAAATGATGATCAAGTCCTTATCTAGTGTCTGGAGGTTACAAATTCAAGTTCATTTTTTCTCTCCTTTGAGTCGGGGGGAATGTTATCTCACCATGCATGCTGAAACTACTATTTAAACTAAATTTGTCGTCTGCATATGGGTGCAGTCGCTATTTTATACCGTTTCAACAGTCTTACACCATTTTGACGGAGGGATGGTGAAATCTCAATCCTCGTGCACAAAATTTTGTTATTCCATGACGACAAACAAAATTCTGTGCACTCGGATTAATATTTTGCCACTCCCCCAAAAAGTGGTGTTAGATTGTATTAATCCCGTAAGCCATGATGACATCTCAGGGCTTGTAAAATTACCGGGGAGCACACCCGAACCTTTTTGCTTTTGTCTTTTGTGTCGTTATAACATTAAAATCATTGTGATCTGAGTCACGTACACCGGTTACTAAGAGCCCGCACAGGATTTTTGTTTTATTGGTTTTACGCCATACTCAACAATTTTTTAGTTATATGGTGGTGGGAAGTTTTTAAGCGCTGGAGGAAAAAACACGGTTTCAATGTACACGGGAAGAGACCACCCGTCACCGTAGTTAGGTCCCAGCGGGGCTCGAACCTGTGCTGACAGAGGTCACAGGTCATAGCTGTAACCACTCGACCGCGGAGGAAAGTGCACAGGAAATTGAAATGGCTACCTATATGTAACTGAATATACAAGGAGTACACAGTAAAATAATAATAATATAGACATCAGTATTTGTATAAAGATGTTGATGACGATGCAGATGATCATAAAGATGTTTGTGGTGACGACGATGGTGGTGATTTTGAAGACGGCGATGAAAACGACGTCGATGATTATGTTAACGACGACGATGAATGGATTGATAGATAAAAATAATAGACATAATCTTTAATAATTTATAATTGAAAAAGAGAGACATGTGTTGTCAGTATTTTATAAATAACAGCTCTTTGACACAAGTCGCGGCCAAAGACAATCGGAAAATTTATTTTGCAAATGCTACAGAAATGTCTTTAGATCCCGAAATTATGACATATGTTCGAGTAAACATGGAATGAGGAAAGGTAATTAAAATCACAGCAAGTCACATATTTCCATAAAATATTTTTCAGTTATAATTGATTGACTATTAGGTTATCGATATCCAAGTCACGTTGACACATTACAATGATATGTTGTCAATCATGCGTAGTCGTGCGGTTTTAAATGTGAACATGAACTTTTTAATATACTCAACTTCTCCAAAAAAAAAAAAATAAATAAAAAAAAAAACAACAAAAAACAAAAACAAAAACACAAAAAAAACAACAACAAACAAACAAATAAACAAACAAAACAAAACAAAAGGGAATAAAATCAATCGGAAAATTTATTTTGCAAATGCTACAGAAATGTCTTTGGATCCCAAAATTATGACATATGTTCGAGTAAACAGGGAATGAGGAAAGGTAATTAAAACCACTGCAAGTCACATATTTCCATAAAATATTTTATTCAGTTATATTTTATTGACTATTAGGTTATCGATATCCAAGTCACGTTGACACATTACAATGATATGTTGTCAATCATGCGTAGTCGTGCGGTTTTAAATGTGAACATGAACTTTTTAATATACTCAACTTCTCCACAAAAAAAAAAAAATAAAAAAAAAAAACAGAACAAAAAAAAAAAAAAAAAAAAAAAAAAAAAAACAAGAAGAAGAATTGAAATTGGTTCCTTTCAAACTTGGTACGTAACAAGATCCCTGTGTACAGAATTTGTTAAGACAGACTCGGGGACTCGAATGAACAGTAAATTCGAGTCTCTTGATTTCTGGTTACCATCATAACAACCTTTCGGTTGTCTTTTTAATTCCGGTAAATGCCACACTTAGCATTTATTTTTTCAGTTATACAATGGCCGACAGTTTTTAATAAATCATGTTTTTGAATTACATTTTCTTTCTCTCCCAAAAATGAAAACATGAAAATCAATTATCATGTTTTCATTTTTTGGTAAAAACCCAGGTCAATTAAAAGTGAAAACATTAAGAAAAAAATATAGAGGAAAAAAAACTGTTACAAAAGTAACATTGTGCCCGGGGAAAAAGACCACCAGCCTTCCGTCAATTTCTTATGCAGAGTTGTCGGTCCTTGCACTTTGATTGACAGTGCAAGGACCGACAACTTATATGGAAGAGATTGGCCTTCCACAAGTAAACTGGCGATCTTTTTCACCCGCGCCAACTAGAGGCGAGAGAGTGAGAGACTGCGTTGTTTATCTCATCAACCCTTGAAAAACAATTGATTCTTCTGTAAATCGATGGCTTAGGCCAGTCCAAATGTGTCTTTAGGGGTGAACGAGTTAAAAGGCGATGGTGTAATATCTCAACAACGGAAGCCCCTAGTCCTATAATATAAAAATCCTTTCATTGGTTCAAATTGTTTGCTTGTTTATTTTTAATCGTTGAAAGCAAACGATTTGAACCAACGAAGGCTTTTATTATTCCATACATGCGAATTACTCATATGTTATTTTTTCATGTTATATTTGTTTAATCAGGCTGTTCGATTTTTAAAGCAATACCTGCTATAAAGAAAGACAACTGATGCAAATGGGAGGTTACTCTGTATTCCGCAAATCGAGAATGGGACTACGGAAACCCCTGGCCTCTTTCCACACACACACAAACACAATCAACCGAAACATCCTTTGTGTCGACAGGTAAATGATTTGAAAAAAAAATAATAATAATAAAACCGTTTGAAGTTGACATGCATTGTTTTTTTCCAAATTAACTGTTATATCGCTAAGAAAAGAGCAAGATTTTTGTTTAAAATCGACAGTTATTGCCTGCAAAGCATTGATTTTAGAACCTGATAATTTTGATTTTATGCACTATATAGCCGTAATTTTCTGTCACGCTTTTGTACATATATAGATAACAAAAAATTAAACATTTATAACTGCGAGCAATGTACAGTAGTTGGCCATAAGTATAACCCCATAATTTATTTTCACTACATATTCTTAGTAAATTCATATTTTTGCAATAATCCCTAGAGAATTTGTCTTTTATCCAATTTTAACAAAACTAGATTCACAAAAAATTGAGGTTTTGGTACTCATTTGATAGAAATTTAATTGGAATCTATTTATTGTTTCGGGAGAAATATGTTATTCTTTGTGACAGTAACATAATTTTTCTGTTTATTACAAAGATACTTAAGTAATTTTTGGATGTCAACAAACGAAAATATTATCAACATTAGGCCCAGACTCCCAGGGTTAAACTTGCCATATTTCATTTATTTTGGATGTCGACCAAATCAGAAGACAAAAACAAACAAATGCAGAATTACCAAGTATATACATGTATAGTGAAATTCATTTTGGGGAACTTACTTGTGGCCAACTACTGTATGTAATGTATTCGTTTGATAAATGACAGCCAACTCTCCTACATGACAAGTGATAGCTCGTTTATGGCTCTTTATTTGTCTTTTTATTTTTTTTTTTCTTTTTTTTAGGGTGTTTTGTTCTTCTTTTGGGTATTACATTTTTTTTTTTTTTTTTTTGTTTTGGTGTTTTATTTTTTTTTTTTTTTTTTTTTTGTTTTCATTTTTTGTTTTTTATTTATGATGTTGTTTTTTTCCTCTTGTTTTTTTGTGATTTTCCGTTTTTTTTGTTGTGTGTTTTGTTTGTTTTATTTTTTTTTTTTTTTTGTTGTTTTTTTTTTTGTTTTTTTTTTTGTTTTTTTTGTTCGGTTTGTTTTTCGTGTTTTTTTGTTATTTTTTTTCTTTGTTTTGACGTTTTTTTTATTTTTTTTTTGATTTGGGCGATTATTATTTTTTTTTTTGGTCATTTTCCTTTTATGTTTGAGTTTTTTAGTTGTTGTCTTTTTCTTTTTTCCTTTGGTTATTCTGTTGTTTTTTATTGTTTTTTTTTGTTGGGGTTTTTTATTCTTTTGTTTTTGTTTTTTAGCTTTTTTTTGTTTTTCATTTTTCTTTATTTTTGTATTTTCTTGGTTTTTTTGGTTCTTGTTTGTTTTGTTTTCATTCTTGTGTTCTTTATCTTTTTTTTTTTTTTTTCTTTGTTATGTTTGGTTTCTTTGTTGGTGTTTTGTTTTTATTGTTGCGTTATTTAGTTTGTTTTGTTTATTTTTCGTTTTGTCTTTCTGTTTTTTTTTGTTTACGTTCTTGTTGTTTTTTATTTTTTTGTTTTTTTGTTTTCTTGTTTGGTTTTTTTTATTTTGCTATGGTTTTCTTTTTTTTTTCTTCTTAGTTTTTGTTGGTTTTTGCTTTTTTTTTTGTTTTTTGTTTGTTTTTTTTTGTTTTTTTTGCTTTTTTTTTATGATGTTCTTTTTTGTTCTTTTTTTAGTTTGTTTTTGTTGTTTTGTGTTTTTCCTTATTTTTTTTTTATTTTTTTTTTTTTTTTTTTTTTTTTTTTTTTTTCTTTTTGTATTTTTTTTGGTTTTTTACTTTTTTCGTTTTTTTTTTTTTTTTTGTTGTAATTTAGGTATGTTTATGTTTTTTTTGACTGTATTTATTTTTGTTTTTTTATGCTTGGTTTTTTTTTTTTTATTTTTCTTTTTTGTGTTTTATCTTTTATTTTTTTGTCTTTTTGTCTGTGTCTTGTTTTTTTTTCTTTGTTTTTTTTGGTGTTTTTTGTCTTCTGATTTTTTTTTTTTTTTTTTTTGTTTCCTTTTTGTTTTATTTTTCTTTTAGGGTGTTTTTGGACGTTTTTTATTTTGTGGGGAGACTTATTTTACTTTTTATATTTTTTGGTTGTGGTTTCTTTTTTTTTTTTTTTTTTTCATATCTTTTTATTTTTGTTTTTATTTTTCTTTTTTTGTTTTTATGGTTTTTTGGTTTTTTTTTTTTCGTTTTTTTGTTTGCTTTTTTTTCTTTGTCTTTGTTTCTTTATTTTTTTTTGTTGTTGTTCTTCTTGTTTTTTATTTGGTTTTTTTTTTTTTGTTTTCGTTAGTTGGCTTGCTTTTTTTTGCTGTGTTTTTTGTTTTTTTTTTTTTTTTTTTTTTGTTTGGGGTTTTTTTTTTTTTTTGTTTTTTTGTTTTATTTTTTATATTTTGTTTTTTTTTTTTTGACTTTATTTGGTTTTTTTTTTATTTTTTTTTTTTGTATATGAAATGTTTTTTTTTGTTTTTTTTTTTTTTTTTTCTATGTTTTGTTTTTTTTTTTTTTTTTTCTTCCTTTTTTGTTATTTTTAATTTTTTAGTTTTATTTCTTGTATGGTTTTTGTTTTTGGTGTTTTTTGTTTTATTTTGTTTTTTTTTTTTTTTTTTTTGTATATTGCTTTTTGTTTTGATTTTCCTTTTTTTGTTATTGTTTTGTTTTTTCTGATTTTTTGTTGTTTTTTTTTTCTTTTTTTTTTTTTTGGTTTGTATTTTTTTTGTTTTTTTTTTATATGTTTTTTCTAGTTTTTTTTTTTTTTGTTTGTTTTTTTTTCGTTTTTTTTTTTTTTTTAGTTGTGTTTTGTTGTGTTAGTTTTTTTTTTTTGCTTAGTCTTTTTTTAGTTTCTTTTTTTTTTTTGTGTTTTTAGTTGTTTTAGTCTTTTTGTATTATTTTTTTTTTGTTTTTTTTTTTTTCTTTATTATTTTTTGTTGCTTTTTTCTGGTTCTGTTTTATTTTTTTATTTTTTTGGCGTTTGTTTTTTTTTTTCTTGTTGTTTTTTTTTTCCTTGTGTTTTGGTTTTGTTTGTTTATTTTTTGGCTGTTTATTTTCTTTTTTGTTTTGTTATTTATATTTCGTTTTTTTATTTGTTTTTTTGCTTATTTTTGGGTTTTATTTTGTGGAGTTTGTTTCTTGTTGTGGTGTTTTTTTCTTTTTTTTATTTGTTTTTTTTTGTTTTTTCTTGTTTATTTATTTTTGGTTTTTTGTTTGTTGTGTTTTGTTTTGGTTGGTTTTTTTTGTTTTTGTTTTGATTTTGTTTTTTTTTATTTTTTATTTTTTTTTGCTCTTGTTTTTTTTGTTGTGTTTTTTCTTTGTTTTTTTTTTTTAGTTTTTTTTGTTTTTCTTGGTAGCTGTGTTTGTTTTGGTTTTTTTTTTTTCTTTTTTTTCTTTTGTTTTTTGGTTTTTTTATTTTATGTTTTTTTTTTTTTTTTTTTTTCTTTTTTTGGATTGTTTATGTTTGATCTGTTTGTTGGTTTTTCTTTAGTTTTTTTTGTTTTGCTGTTAGTGTGTTTTTTTTTTTTATTAATTTGCTTGTTTTTCTTTTTTTATTTTGTTGTTTTTTTTTTTTATGGGTTTTTTTTTTGTTTTTGTTTTTTTTTTTTTTTTTTGTTTGTTTTTGTTTTTCTATTTTTGTTTTTTTGTTTTTTTTTGTTTTTATTTTTTGTCGTTTTTTTTAGTGTTTTATGGTTTATCGTTTTTTTTTTTTTGTTTTCTTTCTTTGTTTTTTTATTTTTTTTCCTGTTTTGTTTTTTTTTTTCTCTACTGTTTTTATTGTATTATTTTTTTTTTTTTTTTTTTGGTTTTTTTATTTTTTTTTTTTTGTTTTTTTTTTGTCGGTCGTCTTATTTTTTTTTTTCTTTTTTGTTTATTCCTCTTTGGTCGTTTTTTTTGTTTTTTTTCTTTTTTTTATTTTCTGTTGTTTTTGGTTTTTGGCTTGTTTATTTGGTTTTGTTTTTTTTTATTTTTTCGATTATTTTAGTTTTGTTTTTGGTTGGTTTCTTAGTTTATGTTTTTGTTTTCTTATTGTTTTGGTTATTTGATTTGTTTTTTTTTTTTTGTTTTTGTTTGCTTTTTGTATTTTTAGATTTATTGTTTGGTATTTGGTGCTTTGTTTTTTTTTTTTTATCTGTTCTTTTTTTCGAATGTTGGTTTTTTTTGCTCTTTGTTGTTTCCTTTTTTTTTTTTTTTTTGTTTTTTGATCTTTGTGTTTTTTGCTGGTCTTGAGGTTGTTTTTTTTTGTTTTTTGTTTTTTTTGTTGGTGTTTTTTTGGGTCTATTTTTTGTTTCTTTTGGTTTTTGTTGTGTTTTGTTTGTTTTGGTTTTTTTTTTTTTGGTTTTTTTTGCTTTAGTTGTTTTTGTTTATGTTTTTTTTGTGGTTTTTTGTCTTGTTTTTTGTTTTTTTTTTTTAGTAATTATGTTTTTTCGTTGTTTCTTTTTGCTTTGTTTTGGCTTTTGTTTGTTTTTGGTTTTTCGTTTGTTGTTTGTTATTTTTTGTTTGTTTGTTTGATTTTGTATTTTGTTTTTTTTTTTGTTATTTGTGTTGTTTGGTTTGTTTGATTAGTGCTTTTCTTTTTTTTTTTTTTTGTATTGTTCATTGTTTATTCTGTTTTTTTTTTTTTTTTTTTGTTTTTTCTGTAAGCTTTGGTTTTGATTTTTTTTTTGTTGTGTGACTTGTTTATGGGGTTTGTTTTTGTTTTTTTTTGTATTTTTGTTTTTGATCGGTTTTTTTTTGGGTTGTTTAGTTCTGTTTTTTTAGTTTCTTTTTTGTTTTCTTTGTTTATTTTTTTGTCGTTTGGTTTGTTCTATATTTTTTTTTTTTTGTTGTTTTATTTTTTTTGTTTTTTGCTTTTTGTTGTGTTTTCTTTTATTGTGTTTTTTGTTTTTTTTTCTTTTTTTGTGTTTTTTTTTTTTTTTTTTGTTTTTTTTTTTTTTTTTGTTTTCTAGTTTTTTTTTTTGTTTGTATTTTGTGGGTGTTTGTCTGGTATTTGTTGTTGTTCTTTTTTTTTTTGATTTTCGGTTGTTTTTTTGTTTGTTTGGTGTTGGTTTTCTGTATGGTTTTTTTTTTTCTTTTCTTCTCTTCTTTGGTGTTGGTTTTTTTATTGCTGGTTTTTTGTGTCTTTTATTGGTTGTTTTTGGTTGAGTGCTTATTGCTTTTGTTAGTTTTTCTTCTTTTTTTTTTTTTTTGTTTTCTTTTTCATTCTTTTGTGGTCGTTTTTTTTCTTTTTGTTTGTTTTGTTTGTTTTGTTGTTTAGTTTTTGTTTTTGTTCTTTTATTTTTTTTGTTTTTTTGTTTTTTTTTTTTTTGTTTTTATGTGCGTGTTTTTTTTGTTTTTTGTTTTTCTTTTTCCTTTTTTAGGTGTTTTCGTTTTATTTTTGGTGTTGTTTTTTTTTAATTTTTTTATGTTTTTTGGTTTTTTTTTTTTTGGTTATTTTTCTTTGTTTCGGTGTTTGTTTTGTCTTTAAGTTCTTTTTAGTCTTATTTTTTGTTTTTCCGTTTGGTTTTTTTTTTTATTTGGTATTGGTGGATCTTTTTTGTGTCTTTGTCGGTTTTTGTTTGTTTTTGGCGTTTTGTGGTTTTTATTTTTTTTTTTTTTTTGCGTTTATTTTTTTTTTTTTTGTGGTTTGTTTTTTGTGATGTTGTTTTTTTTTTTTTTTTTTTTGTTTTTTTTATTTTTTTTTGGTGTGTGTGTTTTTGTTTGGTTTTTTTTGGTGGTTTTTTTTCTTATTAATTTTTTTTTTCTTGATTTTTTTGTTTTTCGTGTATCGTTTTTTTTGTTTTTTTTCGTTTGTTTTTTTTATTATTTTTTTTGTTTATTTTTTTTTTTTTTTTGGTTTTGTTTTTTTGTTTTGTTTTTTGTCTTTGGTGTCTTTATTTTTTGATTTTTTTTCTTTGTGCTTGTTGTTGTGGTTTGAACTTTTATGTTGTTTTATTAGTTGTTTTTTATTTTTTTGTTGTTTGGTTGTGTTTTAGGTTTTCTTCTTTTTGTTTTTATGTTTTATTGTGTGTTTTTTGTTTTTGTGGTGTTTTTTTTTTTTTTGTTGTTTTTGTTTTTTGGTGGTTTATGGTTTTTTTTTGTTTTGTTTTTTTTGTTGTTTTTTTTTTATATATTTTCTTTGTTCACAATATCTTGTTTATTTTTTGTTTTTTTTTTTATTTTTTTTGTTTTTTTTTTTTTTTGCGTTTTTATTAGTTGTATTTTTTTTTTTTTTTTTTTTTTGTTTTTATGTTTTGTTTTTTTTTGTTGTTGTTCTTTCGTTTTTTTTTTTTTGTTTGGCTTGTTTTTTTTTAGGTTTTTGTTTGTTTTGGTTGTTTTTGTTTTGGTTATTCTATTTTTTGGTGGTTTTTGTGTTTTTGTTTTTGGGTTGGTGCCTCCGTTTTTGTGTGTTTTTTTTTGTTTCAGGTGTTGGTTGTCCTTTGTCTTTTTTGTTTTTTTGGTAGTCTGTGTTTTGGTTTTTTTTTTGATGTTGTTTTTTTTTGTTGTTTGTGTTTGTATTTGTGTTTTTTGGTGTTGTTTGTTTTTTTTTTTTTTTTTGGGTATTGTTTGGTGTCTTTGATTTTGTTTTTTTTTGTTGTTTTGGGTTTCTTTTTTTTGTATTGTGTGTTTTTTTTTTAGTTGTTGTTTGGTGTTTTTTTGTTTTTTTTTTTTGTTTTGAGGGGTTTTGTGTTTCTTTTTTTTTGTTTTTGTTTGTTTTCTTGTTTTTTTGTTTTGCGTTTATTGTTTCGTTTTTTTCTCTTTTTTTTTTTGCTTTTTGTTTTTTTTTTTCTGTATTTTTTTTTTTTTCGTTCTATTTGTGGGATTGCTTTTTTTTTTTTGTTTTTTTTTTTTTTTGTTTTTGTTTGAGTTCGGTTTGTTTTGGCTTGTGTGTGTTTTTGTGTTTTATTTTTTTTTTGGGTTTGTTTGTAGGATTTTTTATTTTGTTATGTTCGGTTTGTTTTTTGTTGTTTTGTGTTTGGTTTTTTGTTGTTGCCTGTTTTCTTTTTTGGTGAGTGGGGGTGTTTGGTTTTTGTTGCTATTTTTTTTCTATTGTTTGTGTGTTGAGTTGTTGTGCGTTGTTGGTGGAGTGTTAGGTGAGGTTGTGTTGGGGGTTCGTTTGTGGGACTTTTTATTTGTTTTTTGTTTCGCTTTGTATTTTTTTGTTTGGGTTTTTTCTTTGTTTTTGTTGGTTTTTGTTTTTTTTTTTATTTTTCTTTTTGTTGTTTTTTTTGGGTTTTTTTTTTTTTTGATTTTTTTTGTTTTTATGTCTGTCTCTTTATGTTTTTTTTTTTTTGTTTTTTTTGGTTGTTATTTATTGTTTTTCTTTTTTTTGTCTTTCTTTCTTTTTTTTTTTGTTCGTTTGTTATTTTTGTTAGTTTTTATTTATTTGTTTCTTGGTTTTTTTTTTTTTTTTTGCTTTTTTTATTTTAATTTTGTTTTTTTGTGTTTCTTTGTGTTTTTTTTGGTTTGGTTGATTTTGTTTGTTTTTTTATTGGTTATTCTTTTGTTTTTTTGTGGGTTCTTTAATTGTTTTTATTGCTTTTGTTTGGGTATTTTTATTTTATTGCCCTGTTTTTTTTTTCTTTTGTTTGTGTTTTTGTTTGTTTTCGGTGTTTGTGGTTTTTTTTTTTTTATATTGTTGTTGTTTTGCTTTTTTTTTTATTTTTTGTGGTTTTTTCTTTTTTGTTTTTTTTTTTTTTGTTTTTGTTTTGTTTTTTTTTTTTGTTTTTTTTTGGGTTTGTTTTTTTTTTTTGGGTGTTGGTTATTTTTTGTTTTTTTTTTGGTTGTTGGGGGAATGTATTGTTTTTTGGCTTTCTATTCTTTTTTGTGTTTTTTTTTGTTTTAGTTGGTTGTTTTTTTGTTTTTGGTTCTTTTGTGTTTATTGGTTTTTTTTAGTTATTTTTTTATTTTTCTTGTGCGTTTTTATTTTTGTTGTTTTTTGTTGTTTGGGTTTTTTGTTTTTATTTTGTTATGTTTTTTATTTTGGTTTGTATTTTGTCTTTTATATTTTTGTTGTTTTTGGGTATGGGCTTTTTTTTGGATTTTATATTTTTTGTTTTTTGTTTCTTGTTCTTTGTTTTTATGTTGGTTGTTATTTCTTGTTTTTTTTTTTATTCTAGTTTTAGTTTTGTTGATTTTTTTTTTTTTTTGTTTGTTTTGTTTCTTTTTGTTTCTGTATCTGTGGTTTTTTGTTTTATTTTTAGATTTTTGTGGTTTTGTTTTTTAGGCGGTGAAGATGATTTTTTTTGGTTTCTGTTTCTTTTTTGTCATAGTTTTATTTATGGGTTTTTGTTAATTGTGCTCTGCCTTGGGGTATTGTTGTCTTTGTTTTTGTTTTTGAGGGGGGGTGGGGAGTTTGTTTATCGCTGGAGTCTTTTTTTGTGTTGTTTTTTCTTTATCTTCTTTTCAATTGTTCTGGTTATATTTTTCTTTTGTTTTTCAGTTTGTGTTTTTTTTTTGTTTTATGTAATTTTTTCTTATTTTTTTGGATTTTTCTTTTTTGGGTCTTTTTTGGTGTTTTTTTTTTTTCTTTGTTCTGTTGTTTTTTTTTCTGCTTTTTTTTTGTTTGTTTTCTGTTTTTTTTTGTCTATTTTGGTGATTTTGTTTTGTTGAATTTGTTTGTTTTTTGTTTTGTATTTTGGTTGTGTTCTTTTTGTTTTTGGTTTTTTTTTTTTTTTTTTTTGGTTGTTGTTTCTTTGTTGTTTGTTTTTGTATTTGTTTGTGTTTTCTGTTATTTCTTTCTGGTTTTTGTTGTTGTTTTTTTTGAATTATTTTGCTTGTCTTTTGTGATTATTGTTGTTGGTTGGTTTTTTTTTGTTGGTTTTTTCATTTGTTTTTTTTATCGTTTTTTTTTTTTTGTGTATTTTTTTTGTTTGGGTTTTTATTGTTTATTATATTTTTTTATTTTTTTTTCTCTTTGTTTTGTTTTTTTTTTGATTTTTGATTTTTTTGGTGGTTTTCTTCTATTTGGTTATGTGTTTTTTTGTTTTTTTTTTATCCTTTTTTATTTGGGTAATTTTTTATTTTTTATATATTTTATTGAGCTGGGTTTTTTCTTTTGTATTTTTTTTTGTTTTTTTTTATTTTGTCTTTTTTTTATTTTTTTTCTTGTTTTTTTGTAGTTTTGTTTGTCTTTTTTTTTTTTAGTTTTTTTTGTTTTTTTTTTTTTTGTAGTTGCTTTTTTGTTTGGTTTTTGTTTTTTATTCTTTTTTTTCTTTTTTTGTTTTTTTGGATGTTCATGTTTTTTTATTGTTAAGGTCTATTTTTAGTGTTGTTTTCTTTTTATTTTTTTTTTTTCTTTTTCGTTATTTCTTTTTTTTTTGCTATTTAGTTTTTTTTCGATTTTTTCTGTGTTTGTTTTTTGTTTATTTTTTTTTGTTTATGTTTTTGTGTGTTTTTTTTGTTTTTGTTTTTTTGGTTTTTTCTTTAGTTTATGTTTTTTTTTTTTTTTCTTGGTTTTTTTTGTTTTTTTTTTTTTTTTTTTAGGCTTTTGTGGTTTTTTTTTTTTTTGTTTTTTTTAGTTTTGTTTTTTTGTTGTTTTTGGTTTTCTTTTGTTTTTTTTCATTTACTTCTTTTTTTGATGTTTTGTTAGTTTTGATGTTTTTCTTTTGCTTTTTTTTTCTTTTGTTTTTTTGTTTAGGTTTTTTTTTCGGTTTTCTTTGGTGTTGTTTTGGTCTTTTTCATTTTCTTGAGTTTGTAATAGGTTGTTGTGTTTTTTGGTTTGTTTTAGTTTTTTTTAATTTAATGATTTTTGATTGTGTTGTTTTTTATTTTGTAGTTTTTTTTTTTGCTTGCGCTTAGTTTATTTTTTTGTTTTTTTTATTTTTTCTTTTGGTTTTTCTTGTTTTTTTTTTTTTTTTTTTTTTGTTTTTTCTATGTCGTTTTTTTTTTTTTTTCTTTTTTTTTTTTTTTTTCCTTTTATTATGGATGGATGTGCTTTTTTATTTTTTTTTTTTTTGTGGTTTTTTTTTTGGGTTTGTTTTTTTGTTTTTGTGTTTTTGTTTTGGTTTTAGTATTTTTTTTTTCTTTTCTTTTTTGATTGAATTTGCCTTTTTTTTGTTTGTTGTTTTTTTTTCCTTTGGGTTTTTTCGTTTTGTTTGGGGGGGGTTTTTTATTTTTATTTTTTGAATTTTAATTTTTTTATTTTTATTCTTTCGCTTTTTGTCTTTTGGCGTTTGTTTTTTTTGTTTTTTTTGTAATTTTTTTTGGGTTTTTTGAAATTTCTTGTTTTGAATTTTTGTTTTTTTTGTTTTTATTTGTTTTTTTTTTTGATACGTTTTCTCTTTTTTTGTTTTTTTTTTTTTTTGTTTTGTTGTATTGTTTTTATTTTTTTCTGTTTTTTTTTTTTTTGTTTAGGCCTTCTTTTGTTTTGGTTTTTTCGTTTTATTTTTGTTTGTTCTTTTTTGTTTTTCTTTACTTCTTTTTGAAATTGTTTTGATGGCCTTTTTTTTGTTTTTTTTTGTGTCTTTTTTGGTTTTTTTATTTTTTTTTTTGACTGTTTTTGTTTTATAAGTTTTGTGTGGTTTATATTTTTTTTTTTGTGTCTCTTTTTTTGGTGTTTGTGTTTTCGTTTTTTTTGTTTGTTTTTTTTGTTTTTTTTTTATTTTTGCTTTTTTTTACTGTGTTTTTTTTGTTTTGTTTTTTGTTTTGTTTCTTTAGACATTTTGTTTTTTGTTTTTTTATTTTTTTTTGATTTATTATTTCGGGATTTTTGGATTTTTACGTTTGGGTTTGTTCCTTATTTTTTTATTTTTGTTTTTGTTTTCTTTTTTTTTTGGGTTATTTTATTTTTTTTTTTGAGGATTTTTTTTTTTTTGTGTTTTTTTTTTATATTTTTTGTTTTTTTTTTGTTTGTTTGTGTTTATGCATTTGATTTATGTACTTTGTTTTTATTTTATTCTGTTTTTTTTTTTTTTGTTTTTTGTTTATTTTGTTTGTGTTTGAGTTGTAAGTTGTATTTCTTTTTTTTTTTTTCTAGTGTTTGTTTTTGTTAGTGTTTTTATTTTTTTTTTTTTTTTTCTGTTTATTCTTTTTTATTTTTATTGTTTTGCTTTTTTGTGTTTGTTTGTTCTTGGTCGTTTTTTTGCTTTTTTTTTGTGTTATTGTCTCTTTTTTTGTCTTTGTTTTGGTTTTTGTTTTTTTTTGGAGTGTTATGGTGTTGTTGGTTTTTCTTGTTTTTTTTTTTTTGGTTTTTTTTATTTTTTTTTTTTTTTTTTGTCAGTTTGAATATTTTTTTTTTTTTTTTTTTTTTTTGTTTTTTTTTGTGGTTTTTTTTTTTTTTGGTTTTTCGATTTTTTTTTTGATTTGTGTTTTATTTTTTTTTTTTCTTTGTTTTTTTCCTTATTTGCGTGTTTTTTGTTTGTTTTTTTTTTTTGTTTATTTTTTTTTCTTTTAGTTTTTTTTTCTTGTTTTTTTTTTTTTTTTTTTTACGTTTGCATTGTGGCTCTTTTTTTTTTTTTATTGGTTTTTCTTTTGTAGTTTTTATGGCGTGTGGTTTTGTCTTTTTTTTTAGTTCTTTTTGTTATTTGGTTTGCTTCTTTTTTTTTGTTTTTTTTTTGCTGTTTTTGTTTTTGGTTTTTTTATTTTCTTTTTTGCTTTTTATTCTTTTGTATGGTTTTTTTTGTTGCTTATTGTTTTTTATCGTATTTTGGATTTTTTTGTTTTTCTTGTTTCTTTTTTTTTTTTTTTTATTTTTTGTTTTTTTTTTGTTCTTGTTTTTTTTTTTTTTACTTTTGTCAATTTTTTTTTCTATTTTTGCTTTTTAGTTTTTTTGTTTTTTTTTATTGTTTTTTTATTTTGTTTTGTTAGTTTTTTTTTTTTGTTTCTTGTGAGCGTGTTATTGTCTTCTTGTTTTTTTGGGTTTGTTTTTTTTTTGGTGTTCTTATTTGTAGGACTTTTTTTTGTTTATGTTTTTTTTTTCTTTTTTCTTTTGTTTTTTTGTTGGTTGGGGTTTTTGGGGGTTTTTCCTTTTTTTTGTATTTTTCTTTTTTCACTATTTTCTTTTTTTTTTGTCTTTAGTTATTGTGTTTTTTTTTTTTGTATTTTTATATTTGTTTTTTGATTTTTTAATCTTTTTTGTATATTTTTGTTTGTCTTGTATGTCCTGGTCATCAATTACTCGGACACAACTTTCTATGGCGTTCAAAATGACCAGTTCTAAGGTGGTGGTGTAGAAACATCGGAGCTGGAAGCAATTTAGTATTAATTTATTCTTACTCTTACTCTGAGGGATTTTTTTTAAAAATGGAGTTGAGATTTATAAGTGTACTAATTCTCCTGATCAACATTAGTGGAATTTCTGGAAAGCCGAAAAAGTGTAAGTACAACGTATAATAAGTTGTTTTCTTTACAGAATACAATGACGAAGGATAATTTGCCAGTTTTAAAATTATGACGTCTTTAATCTGTGATCAGTGTGGGTTTGACCCTTCCAGGAACCTAAGCTGATTCGCGAGATGTTTGCCAGTCTGGGTTTTTTTTTCGGCTCTCCAGTAAACCGATGGTGTATTCTCTTGGATACACCCATTGTAACCTTCACACAAAACAATTCTATTTTTGGTAGGTAAAATCTTAAGATAAAGGAAAAGAGAAGTTTTGAAACATCAGTATAGTATGCATGACAGAATTTGGTTTTTTTTTTTTTTTGGGGGGGGGGGTGTTTAAGTATTTATAGGGCTCTAACTGGGTTTGTTTTGGTTTAGTATTTAGGACTTGATATGAGATAAAATATAACTAGATTAATATCAGCAAAATATTTAGTATATGTAATGAAAAGCGTAGACCCTAAATAATAAATTCAGTTATCCAACAAAAACTTATTTTGAAGAAAAAGTCAGGATGTCATGTCCGTGATAGTTTTATATTAAGTACATGTTGTTCTCGTTTATTTTTAGTTCGGATTTATCAGTCTTCCGGCATTAAGCATCGTAACTCGGTGATATCCCTGTTTCCCAATCCTGTGGTTACTACTATCTGTCACATTACCACTTTGTCTGGTTTCACCTTGTTTGACCGGTTTATTATGATTACTTTCTGTCATATATATGAACCATGATAGTAATTAATTGGCCTATATACGGAAAGCACAAACGTTGATATACTGATATGACTATATATATATATATATATATATATATATAGAGAGAGAGAGAGAGAGAGAGAGAGAGAGAGAGAGAGAGAGAGAGAGAGAGAGAGAGAGAGAGAGAGAGAGAGAGAGATGTCAAAATTGAAGCAACATTTTTATTTTTCTCTACATATTTCATATGGATTTACAATTTTCAATAACTCTTGGAAAGTCATTTCTTAATAAACTTGACACTTTTTTGCCATAAAACTAAAAATATCTAACAGTTTCATTGTGATTTTTCTCATGATGTTCAGAATTTCTGTTTTTCAATATTAAGGAATATTTATAGAAAATTACTTACTTTATGTCACAGTTCCGTATTTACTGATTTAAAGAGCATCATGTAAAACAGAACTATGGAAATTTATAATAAAACAGGCAAAAACAATGGTTTATAGTGAAAATTCCCGTGAAATTGATCAGGAAATTACATGTAATTTTTTTTTAATGTGGTGTTATATGAAATATATAAAGATGGATAAAAGGTTGCAACAATTTTGGCACGCATGTCACTGTATACCAGTATATAATATACAGACCTAGGTCCAAGTAATTCTGGTTTACCAAACGTCGACGAAGTGAAAGGCAACGAGGTTATTAATTTTAATGAAAGACAGCCTTTAACTCTTTTCACGCCAAAAGTCGTATTTATTTATTTATTTATTTATTTATTTATTTATTTATTTATTTATTTATTTATTTATTCTTTATATCCTTGATACGGAAATAATAATGCCTCAATACTGAGGCTAAGTTATTTACATTTGATACATATGTGAAAAGTATTTTAAATTATGGTAGTGAAGTATGGGGATTTATACCTGGAAAGGATGTAGAACAGGTTCACACAGACTTCTGTATAAGCGTCTTAAATGTAAACAGGAATACTCCTAATTACATGGTATATTCTGAATTAGGAAGAATACCTTTAATCATAACCAGAAAAATATCAATTTTAAAATATTGGGTAAAACTACTAACTACAGAAAATTGCATTCTTAAATCAATTTACGATTATATGTATTATAACGTAGATACACAATTAAACTGGTTAAGTTAAGTCAAAAACTTGTTATTTAGTATTGGACTTGGATATGTGTGGGTTTCACAAAATATTTTGAATAGTGATATTTTTCTAAATATATGTAAATCTCGTCTGATTGATATTTTTATACAAGAAATGCATTGTTATTTTCAAGAATCTCCAAAGTGTTTTTTTGTATAGGTATCTACCTGACACTTTTTCTTACAATATTTTCTTCGTAAATCATTACCAGATCCATTTACTCGAATTATAGCAAAATTTAGAATGTCTTCACATAGTTTAATGATTGAAAAGGGTCGGTATACAAACGTACCCAGAGATCATAGAATATGTTTAAATTGTAATGCTAACATTATTGAAGATGAGTATCATTTTATTTTTGTGTGTCCAAAATACAGCGACTTACGCTCTAGGTTTATCAAACGATTTTACTACAGAAATCCGTCTATGTTTAAACTTGTCCAGTTACTTTCGGCTAAAAACAGGAAAACTTTATGTAATCTATCAAAATTTCTTACTCGAGCATTGAAACGAAGATCCGCTAACTAATGTATTAGTTGACCATACCTCCAAAGTTCAATCCACTGATTACTTGTATATGTATTTCATTGTATATATGTTTGCATAGGCGTCGGAGCCGGGGGGGCTAGGGGGGCTTAGCCCCCCACTTTTTTGAAAAGATAGGCATAGGTGTTGAAAATTGGGGCTTAACCAATGTTTTAAGTTGGTTTAGCCCCCCACTTCTGGCGTGTGTGTGTTTTAAGTTGGTTTAGCCCCCCCCACTTTCAATTTGCTTCCGACGCCTATGGTTTGTATTTGTAACAATATTGTGTATGTTGTGCTGATTGGCCGAAAGGCTAAAGGCTAATAAACTATACTATACTACTATACAGAAATTCAGTTACATACATATATCATGTTGTAAATTTAGAATTTATTGAGTGTGTGTAAATACAATTTTAACAAAATGACAACTAAAACTTGCAAATTTTGTATTTACACCCACCCAGAAAATTCAAAATTTACAATCATTACTCATACAACAGTGCAAAGGACAAAAGTGAGTATTTGATATATAACGACATTAACCTTTTCAACCCTACACACCACAATGAACTAGTCTTAAACAATAGAAAAGGGCATACCACTCAGATACTCAGGGGAGAAATAGTCAAACTGGCGATATCAATATTACATAAAGACTGAAGATATATAATTGAACATTAATGGACTTTAATTATGACACTGTAGAGTGCCAAGTGTTTGTAACAACAAACATCTGATGTACAGTTAGTGGTTCTACATATTCTATTATGCAATTATCTATTTCATGTATATTCAGAAGCAGAATCTCGCAAAAAAGTTCCGAAAGCCGGACTTACAAATACCGAAGCAATAATATTACCTATTTTCATTATGACGGTAATACGGAGGCCCCTGTAGCCTATCTTTCTGCCTAGCCCTCTCTAGAAAACTCTTTGTACGCGGAAGGATACAACCTATTTCCCATTCATTAAAATTGATAATTAGAGGAAATTACGCATCTATAAATAATATAGATAATGTCGAAACCACCCACGGCCAGAGGAAAAACATCAGGAAATTTAAAATACATATTTTTGACATAAAATACATGCACTATTATATCATATCGCTGTATGCCGTTTAATTTTGATAGCTAAATGTACGAAAACCATCTACGCAAAAAGTCGATTGCGCGCATCTTGACGATCGCTTTAGCCAGGTTTCGCTTTTGGCAATATGCACGGCTAAAAAAAAAACTTATATAATACTATCGTAACAATGCGTTACTGGGCTTTTCGTTACCTGAATAATAATACCAGTCGTTATATTCCGCCGATGTCCGATTGCTACATTAATGATAACGATAGCGGAAAGAGTTAGATTTTTCTGGGATATTTATCTGAAAGTTCGAATTGTAGCATAGGAATTAAAGTGCGTCGTGAGGGGCGATGTGACGATAGTTAAATTTGTTGCCCGCACAAGTGCAATTGCCGATGGATGTCGTGGGATTGCCACTTTAAATCTCCCGTTTCTATCTATGGCAGTACGTGCATGCGCACAGTGCTTAAAAAGTAAACATTTTTATCTGCAGCTTTTTATGCTGGTAATGTACATATAGTACGCAATTTTAACCAAAACCCTGCTGTCCCATAGATACCTCAGGTATCTATGGAATAACAGGCTGTTATCTATGGGATAACAGACCGTATCTTTGAATACCACCAGGTATACAGTGTTACGGGTCAGCTATCCCATAGAAACCTCCTGTTATCTATGGGATAACAGGAGGTATCTGTGGGATAGCCGATTTGTAACCCTGAATACCTCCTGATATTCAGAGTTATTGATACTTAATTCATACATATCCGAGGTTTCAATGAAATACTTTGCTCTAACCCTGTATATATGGAGGTATTCTGAGATAAGGGGTTGATGGTGCGCCGCTTTAACCAAAACCTCGGAATTCCCATTGCAATTCATGTATAACCGATAAGCCAATCAAAACAGCTGTTACATTCAGATATTCTGAGATACAGAGTAGCTGCTCGGTAGTTACGATGTTGGCATCTTTTTCCTTTAGACTCCATCAATTAATGAAGAATCGCCCGATTACTAATCAGTAATTGTATTTTTTTAAATAATATTTTACATGATATCCTAGAATTTGAAAACAACGCTATTAAATATTAAAATCTATTTAATACATAAAACCTCCACATTTATGTATCTCTGTATCTCAGAATATCTGAATGCTGAATAGCTGTTTTGATTGGCTTATCGGCATTACATGAACTGAAATGGGAATGCCGAAGTTTTGGTTAAAACGGCGCACCAACAACCATGTATCTCAGAATACCTGCAGGTATACAGGGTTAGAGCGAAGTATTTCATTAAATCCTCGGCTATCTATGAATTAAGTTTCTTTACATATGGCGCATAGACAATGAGATGTTCTTGGAAAATTTAATTGCACGCAAACACTAAAGCGGGAAGGTATACTTATAATAAAACAGCGGTTCAAAAGGCAAAAATGAACAATTATAATTTACTATAGCAGTTACCACTTCCTCTTAATGATGAGAGAGAGAGAGAGAGAGAGAGAGAGAGAGAGAGAGAGAGAGAGAGAGAGAGAGAGAGAGAGAGAGATTTTAGGTAGTCTCGACCAAAAACCGACGAAAGTTCTGAGCAGCAATCCTGTCATTTCAACGGCGGTAGGTTACAACTGGTTTGGTATTTTGTATACGTTTTTTACAAGGACATATCATGTCTAAATGGATGCAATAGGTTAAAACTATTCTAGATAATGCTGGTTTCAGCAATATTTGGTCATCAAATGTTAACTTTAATATTAAGTGGTTAAATTGTTCATTGAAAAGAAGACTGTGTTATCAGTTTGAGCAGAAATGGTCAAGTGATGTATTTAATTCACCTAAAGCTTTTTTTATAGAATTTTAAATCGAAAACTATTTAGACATACTTGATGACGCTGATAGAATAGTCCTTTGTAAATTTCGTACATGTAATAACAGACTACCTGATGGAACTGGACGATGGTTTGGTATAGAGATCAAAGATTTTGTACTTTATGTAATGAAAATGAAATTGTGATGAGTTTCACTATTTGTTTAAGTGTAAAGCTTTTACTGATGTAAGATATCGATGTATTGATTATAGAAATAGGTCTCGACCAAACATTTTAGTTATTAGAATTTTATTTCATTCAAAAAATATATATGTAAATTAATTAAAATAATTCATCATACTTTGGCCTCTCCACAACAATAAGTATCATTGATTTGTATTAAATATCTACATTGTACTTGAACACTACAGACATTGTACTTGAACACTACAGACATTGTGCTTGAACACTAGAGACGTTGTACTTGAACACTACAGACATTGTACTTGAACACTACAGACATTGTACGTGAACACTACAGACATTGTACTTGAACACTACAGACATTGTACGTGAACACTACAGACATTGTACTTGAACACTACAGACATTGTACTTGAACACTACAGACATTATACTTGAACACTACAGACATTGTACTTGAACACTACAGACATTATACTTGAACACTACAGACATTGTACTTGAACACTACAGACATTGTACTTTAACACTACAGACATTGTACTTGAACACTACAGACATTGTGCTTTAACACTACAGACATTGTACTTGAACACTACAGACATTGTATATATTGCACATTTGTTTCTTCTCAATACCATTGTATTTTCTGGTAAAAGAGAATAAAGAATCTTGAATCTATTTTTTCTAAATTCCATTCATTCAAAATATTTGATAACGTCGTTAGAAGAGATGTAATAAATGCAAATGTTTCTATCCGTATCATCAGACTGCACTTGATCAATAGATTCGATCTCATGCAGTCTGCACGATGGTGATGATGACACAAATTTTAATTGATGTAGCTTTGTAAATGTTGTGATCGAAGTGACCAAAATGTGATGACTGGATCCGGTTACTACCGAACATGTGATTTAACCCTTTTCATCCCTGAATACTTGAGTGGTATGCTCTTTCTATTGTCTAAAACCAGTCCATTATGGTCTGTAGGGTTGAAAGGGGTTAATACTGAAGAACTGGCTAACAGGGACAATGATACCAAAGTGTTATTAATCAGAAAAGACACGGAACAGATATAAAGGATATAAAGTGAATATAAGACAAACACGGGCAACTGGGAAATCCATGTTGGATAACCTTCTGTCGGCTGGTCACATCTACCACGACTCAAGTGTTTACTCCAGATAAAACACTTGTCACCATCGATAGAAAACGATTCAACAACCACTGTCAAGCAAGTGATTAAACAATTATGATTAAACAATGTCATTACATCCATTATATCGACTTAAAATTATCACTAAGTAACTTGTCTGTCTAAAATGATCGCACTTTGATTCGGCCCTAGCATATTGGATCATATATGTGATACTGTGTTTCTGGAAATTTTCGCTCCCTTTTAATTTTCGCCATTTTCACCCTTAGATGAGGGGGGAAATTTAAAGTGAAGGCAAAACTTTCAAGCTAGATAATTGAAGCACGGACATACATGCCATCCATGAGACTATGGTGATTTAGGGCGAATTTAAGATGTGGTTAATATGTTTTCTGTCGGCAAAGGGCGAAAATAACCCGGGGCGAAAATTTCCAGGTATACTGTACACACAAATTGGCGGGAGGTATAAGAATACTTGATGTGAAAGAGCGTCGGTATGAAAGTTATTACCTTTTTTATGCGATTCAAAATAATTAGATCTGATCATCTTTAACTATTAATTGTTTCCAGATTACATGGAAGAGCTTTGCGGTCAGACCTTAGAACTCCAGGAACCGTCGATCAGGCTGAAGCTTAGTATGGCCGACTATAAAGACAATATGAACTGTGTAGTAACAATTAGAGCATGCAATGTCAGTTCTGTTCACGCAACACGACTCATGCTTGTCTTTGATGATATGGAGATAGATGAGAGTTCTTCACATTGCTCCGATGGCCTTCAAATCCGTGACGGTCACTCACTTGATTCACCACCAGTGCCAGGTAATAAGAATACGGACCTTTCAAAACTTTATTTTATTTTCTCTCGTTATATTTACCTTTTTTTACAAAAATAAACCAATGTGTAACATTTTCACTTACTGAATGTTATGGAAAAGACTCGGAGCCGGCGAATGTTATTCCATTAATATTATGGTATTCAGTTGTAGAGCTATATTAGTACTACAGACTTAGGAAAAAGGTGAGTCCTCAAAAATGAATTTAACTACATAACTTTAGTAAATTTGCGGGTTTTTTTTTTCAATAACTCTTCTAGAATTTGTCAATTATTAAATTTTAACGAAATTTTATCCACAGAAAGTTGAGGTTACGGTACTCATTTAGTAAAAATTCCATTGCAATCTATTTGAGTAAAGTTCTAGCGAGGTAATTAAGCTGTTTATTACAAAGAAAATAAATGGATCTGTGACGTAATTCATAAACACAAAAATAACATCGATACTTAAGTAATCTATATATGTAAACTAATGAAAATTTTATCAAAATTAGACCCAGATTTCCGGGGTTAAATGTTCCATTTTTCTTCAATTTTAAATGTCTACCAAATTAAGAGGACTAAATCAAACAAAAGCAGAATTACTAAGGCTACATAGTTAAATTCATTTCATGAGAACTCACTTTTGTCCTGTTTCTGTACATGTGTATTTACACATTATCTATCTATCTATCTATCTATCTATCTATCTATATATATATATATATATATGCTCGATCCGTTGTCGTCTGTCGTTGGGCGTAACTCTGAAATATGAGAGCATCTTTTATGTATTTCATTTTAAAGAGCACACAAAATTGTTTTAAAAAAAACTTTAATAGAGTAAAGTAGATATGCACAAATATTTAAAGTTGTTGAATAAAATTTCGCAATGAAATAAAATCACGTTGTAAATTGGACTTGTAACGCGTCTGGGCCAATTTAAAAATGGGCGAAACCGTTTGCAATTGTAGTAGGACGATAATGGCACGGGATGAAAATAACCTTGTGTTGAGTAGCTGTTCAGCTTTATAAAGAAATACACAATGGTTAGATAATTCTTTGATGTATTCAATATTACAACTTGAAATGCAGATGGCCATACTTCTTAATATATTTGAATTGAATTATACTGAAGAGACAAAAAAAAAAAAACAAAACAAAAAACAAAAAAAACAAAAACAAAAAAACCTTGACTTGCATGAATATTATCAATATATTAACATTTTCAACTTCTTCTTAGGGAATTAATAAGTCAATTATCTTCAAATTTCGGCTGTAGCCTCTTCGGTGAAATAATAATAAAAATGTTTGTGAATTCCATCATCTTTGGGCCATGGTAAAGCAGGGACCGTGGTGAATGTTAAGATTCAGCATTATGTTTTCACTACTTTTGTTAAGAACAAACCTTTGAATTGTATTATTTCTAGACATCACGATCATATACAATCTCAGATACCAAAGTATAGATCTTCAGGATGTCCAGGATACATATACAAATCAGGTGGATATTGGACAAACAAGGACATCTGGAAATTCGGAGGTGTGATCAGATGTGATGAAGGAGTAAGCATTCCCTCTTGACCGGTCACATCCGACTCGAGTCCACAGTCAAATTCAAATAAAATAGGTGAGGAAGAAATCTTCGTCACAATTGGTACAGACGACTCAACAACGGCTATCGAACAGGATCGTCTAATCAATATACCTAGCTTTACCTGGAATATTATACGATATGATTTTTTTTATATTTCAGGAACAAAAGAAAAGTTATGTGGAAGCGAAAAACCAATTGGACCTCTCTTCACATCAACCGAGCAAGCTACATTTGTATTTGTCAGTGACGCCTACGGTAATGATGACGGGTTCGAGCTCTTCGTCACTCCTTTTCACAAAGGTAACATTCATGATTTTGTTTTCAAGTTTGAGCGCTTTGTCCATTTTTTGTTTTGTCTTGTTTTTTGTCATTAGACTAGTGAAAATCTTACGACATCTATTCCATGTGTCGTGTTCACATCAGTCTATCACTTTACAGAGAAGGGGAGATAATTCCATTTTGATATAATTATATTTCCCGTCTCCACGTAAAATCAGTTGCAGAAAATCTTAGTTTTGTAATACATGTACATATTTTTTGTGAGCAATATCCGTTAAAATTTTCATGGCAGCATCTCTCTTCAGAATTTTCAGTATAGAAACTAGGAAAAGCCTACATTGTATCACGGTTTTATAATTGAAACTTCATCCTTGTTAGCATTAGCTGTGGGTTTTTTTTTCATTTTTTCTTCCTTTTTAAATACTTAGATTGACATACAATAACAAAAAATAGATAAACACAGGCATAAAAATTCTTATATTTCTATATATTTTGTGAAAATTGCTTGAGAAACCTAGTTTTGATATTTTTTCAACTGCAATTGATTACCTCAACCTTACTATTTGTATATGAATACCACACTGGGCCTGACCTTATTTCCACAAAATAGGAATATAAGATTTTTTTTATGTCTGTGTATGAATCTTATATGTAATTGTACATCAAGTACAAGTAGTAAAAGTAGAAAAATCAAAATAATTTAATTAACAGATACCTTTAAACGGGCATTAACTGTGTGAAAAAATCTCTCATGTCAATCGGCAAATCCTGTCGGGACATACACTTAAAAAATCCTGTGTGAAATAAGAGACATTTTTTTTTACTACAGGAACTTGCACAGATTCGGAGACTGAGTGTAACGATGGTCAATGTATCGGAGAATCATTACAGTGTGATGGATATGATCAATGTGGCGACAGATCCGATGAATGTATGTGGCTCCTTGCTATTATTTCCAGCACCGTTTGTGGCGTATCTGCTTTCGTTATCACAATCGTCATTGCTTTATGTTGCTGTAGGAGAAAGGTGTTATGCTGTTGCTGCTGCAAGGTACATAAAGAACAAAAGAAACCACAAAGGGTTAGTATTTATCCTAATCGTTATGAATTCGTTTACTGTATAGTTGTTAAATTTCATGGGGAGAAATTTTCGCATTTTTCAGAATGGAACTTATTCACGGGTATTAAATTTTGAAGATTGGTTATGAATTGTCTTTCTGATACTTCATAAGTGTAAGGTATTATTATATTCACGGGTATTGAATGTCGTGGAATTTTTTATGACTGCGAATATAGCGAAATTAAATCCCACGCGAATAAAACCAACTATACAGTAATAAATTCATTCCTAAATATCATATAACTGGTTATATCTGCCGCACGGAATTTTCGCGATTTCGGTAGTCAAATGAATATTTTTTTTGTGATTTCAATGTTTGCGATTTGCTGATGTCTACATCATTTACTAAACTGAATTTTATTATACTCAAAGCGTTACCTTAAAATCGACGAGTCAATTAGGATTGAGTGGTTTTTTCAAGACATGTACTTTAATAAAATGGGTGGTGGTTTTGTTGGATTCAATATTTTCATATTTGTTTTCGATTTTAATACTATTGCGAAAATCGGAGAACCACAGAAAATACCGGTTATATGTTAATTTGGTGAAATGTTCTGTTGTTTTAGACATGTCTAAGATGTGTAGCGTTAAAAGGATTAAATGGTGATATATGCCACACCAAAAAAAAAATCTATTAAAGTGTCAGAGAGTTTTCATTGATGGTGGAGATATTGAAATACTTGTACAAATTATACGGAGTTTCAAATTTATACACTTTTCTTAACTATGGACATTAAATACACAAGCGTTTTGTTTGGTTCTTTGGTTTGAAAAAAAAAAACAGATAAGAACTACATAGATCTCAGATAAACATGATTCTTGCATTTATTTACATGTTTTCTTTTCAGGTTAATCGAATACAATTAGCCAGTAATATTCAACAAAGGCTGAACACATCATATCACCCTAATGTATCATATGACTCCGCCGAGACAAACAACACAGTGATACTGTTCCCACCTCATCAGAAGGAAATACAGAGTACGTCTGCTGCTGCTGCTGCATATGAAGCACATCCACCGTCGTATGCTGAAGTAATGGCGGCAGAAAAGAAGGCAAAATATCTTCCCTCGAAGTCCCATATCTAAATAAAACTGACATTGTTCTTAGTAAAAAAAAAAAACTATTTTTGTGCATATAACTAATTCCTGTTGTCAGGAATAATTGAAAATGCTATTTTTCATGCTTTAAATTTAGTTTAAATGTTGAGTTACCTGTTCGATATTGATTGGTGAATCGTGTTGACCAAATATGACGAGGATTCATTCCTCAATTATTTCATTTGAATTTAATGTGGACTCACGGCGGGTGTGACCGGTCAAAAGGGGAGGCTTACTCCTCCATAGCACCTGATCCCACCTGAATTTTCAGAGGTCCACGTGTGTCCAATTTTCACCTGATTTGTATATTGTCTCGTGAACCTTCTTTCGATAAATACTTAGGTGTCCGTGATTTTCATATTAGTAACTGGAAAATACTTTGTATATTACACTCAATAGAGGAAGTGGAATTCCATAACGGCCGACCAGTCATTGGTTAGCTCAGTGTCATTTACTAAAATTTTGTGAAATTAAAGATAAGTACGCAAATACATATTTACCAAAATTGGAAATTAGCAAACAAATTACTTTAAATACATGTATTTTTAATTGCTTATATTTCGCACTACTTTATTTCGCGTTTCAGAAATATTCGTGAATACAAGAATTCATGATTTTGAAGCTGTGAAAAACTTGAGTTGCAGGCACTAATGTTGTAAGCCGACATGTATACGAACTGTAGGCATATATGTCCCCGGTAAAGTCCGATTCACATAACTTGGCGGGGCAGAGTAACCGTTTGATTATCATACGGATTACTCTACTCACTATTCGGTTATGACTGGCTTCACGGTAAATGCATTTTATTCCTCACTGGGTACTCGTAGGTAAGGTGACAAGTAGGAACGATAACTCTTATAATTGTAATGCTAATGTCCAGGACCCAGTTGCACAACAGATTGTTAAATTTAACGTGAAGTTACCCAATGTTAAACCAATGTGCTAACTGTAGGTTAGATTTAACAATGTGTTGTGCAATCGGCTCCAGGTCAAGAGAGAGAGCTCACTAAACTAAATGATTTCCATATCTAAAAGAGGATGTACTTTTTGTTATTTCATATGTTAATTTCTTTAAATAATAAAAAACGTTCCTGAAATGCTGTACGGACTTTACTTTTTAAGAAACATTTCGATAGTAACACTGTATTGTTACTAATGGAAACACAATGTGTAAACACAAACTGGTATACATGTTATACAATATAGGTGTACATATTCCACCGGGAATGTGAGTTTGAGATCAGGGCCCGAAGTCACCAAATTTACTCAGTACTCAAGCTCAACTAACTATTTATGATTTTAAGGTTAAAACATGCAAAATTTATTCTGTAACTTGACATGTTTGTATATTGACAGCATACAATTGTAAATAATCATCAAAATTATTGCTCATTTGAAGAAAACTTCCGAAATTATTAAAAAATAGTTGAGTACGTACTCAAATTTTGAGTACTGTACTCAACATATTTATTCATTTTTTTTTACAGGAAAATCATAAATGTGACGCAAAATGTTTTATCTAAATGATGAAAAATAATAATATGTTACCTAATTACTCTAACCCAAAAGTTTTATAAACAGTTATATAGTCAAAATAATAAAATAAATTTTGAGCTTGAGTACTGAGAAAATTTGGTGACTTCGGGCCCAGATCCGAGTGATTTACAGTGTTCATTTCTGATATCAAAGGACCAGTGCAGTTAAGTAGATTGAAGAAGTGTAACCGTGGATATTTCCGCGTGTTGTTAATTACGCGATTTTCCTATGCAAACCATACGCGAGGGGGTATGTCACATTTTGCTGTGACCAGCACTGTATTAAACAATGATTCTTAGCACAACTGTGGGACTGTTATGCGAGAGTTTATTTACATGAAAAGCCCACACGTATATTTCCACGTTTACAGTAGTAAGTAGTAAAGGTCATATCATTCAATCAGAATTAAGCATACGTATCTAACATTTTCATTTTTCTCTATATTGTTCACATAAAACCGTATTTTTCTTTAAAAAAACTACAACAAAGTAATTTCGTATTTAATTTCAATACAATTTTCTCCATTAGCAATTAATGTTTTGATGTTTCTGTGTTTGTTTTGTTATAAAATTCCACTGTTTCATTTTGTAGTAAGATACCGTATTATAGAGATATAGATGTTATAAAAAAGAGAAGGTGATGTAAAATTTTGCAAGATATATTGTTTTAATGTCAATATGGAATCGTGACATGAAGAATTTTATTTTTGCTAAAAAATTTTGAATTTTACATAAAATTTGAACATAATGAGGAAATATACAATGATATTGTATAGTTTTATTAAAGTTGATTTAGAAATGCGTTTAGATGAAAATTTTGAAAAATTGTGGATTTATATAAAAATGGAGAAAAATGTATAAATAAACTCACATTTTGTCATTTATTTTATTAGTGAAGAAAAATAGATTTGCTGAGTTTTGTACACATCTGCATTTACTGTGACCTTACGTATTGTTGTGTTCAACGGGGTATATATTACAATGTTGTCTTTGTAATGATATTTTTCCTATCTAAAATTGATTGATAAACCCAAACGACATTTTTGTAATATCAAATCATTTATATTGCAAGGATATGAGCTCGTTTTAAACCACATGTGCTTATTTCAAAAGCACCGAATATCACTACATGTATATGGTCATATTAACCCCCACCCTAGTGACTGAAGACTTACCCCGAGGTAGTGAACTTCACAATATTGATAGAGGGGTTTATACTCTCTTGAACCATGTATACATTCCTCGATGTGCAGGAATAAAACACTTTTGGCTTAGGTGGATCATGGATCAGGAAATCTTTCTCGCAAAGTTTGAAGATGATTTGCATGGTAGTTTTCAAGAAGTTGTTGCGGTCGACGAAAGACAAAGACTGAATGCAATCGGTCACTTAACAAGGACACAAACCTATTTAGTTGTGATAAAATGTTGGCCTAAATGAAACAAATATTCATGAAAGCTTTAATTTCATTACAAAAGTCTGGATAGGTGATGATTTGGATAGAATGGATGCACAAATACATGTAACATTAATTGGATTATTATCATGTTGTAAATCGTACGTAAACCACAAAAGTACAGTAACCAGTGCGGCCTCATGTCCTTTGGTATTGCGAAATTACAAAACATATTTGGATGGTTGAAATATTTCGTTTGATTCACGCACAAAATTTGAAATAATACGCACACTAAACATCTAAAGAACATGAACTACATTTGTACACATTTGAAATTCTGGGTAACTGTAAACTTCGCTGCATCAAATTGACTTGTGATTGGTTTATACTATAAAAAGTACCAATATATAGAGCCAAGGTGTGATTGGTCATGCTGTTGAAGAAGTTCAATTTAATGGGAGGTACTGGTGGGAAAAATCATTGCATACCACTGGAGTTCAAATCAGTTGAAATATATTTCCTATTGAATGAATCAGAGACTACACAACTCAAGAAATTTGATCCTGGTGAGACGATATCTGAATCCACGAGAGCTGTGTATGTAAGAAGAGCTTGATATCCGTTTATATCTGTTGTGGAAACAGTAACGCATGCCTGGTCATTCTGGCCACGGTAAATGGGTACATAATCAATATTACCAATAGGGCATCTATATGCGTGTATCCGAAAGCCCGGATTGTGACGTTTATCTGTAAATACATAAAACATATTGCCATGTAATAATATAAAACATGCACATGTATATGATCAAGCGGAAGTGTTTATCAATATACCCAAAGGTTTAACCATCAAAGAAGTCCGGAAGACAATATACAGACATGGTAAATATTGGATAAATACAGACCCCTGGGAAATCCAAAGATAGGATTAGATGTCAAAGAGTATCATCTGACGAAATGAAAGGTCGTTACTGTCACTTACAACCTTTTACGATTTTTTTTTTCTCATTTTTGGATAGAGTTTTCAATTCTGCATCTTCCTATGAAAAAATCAAGTCAAAACTCCAATAGTTTCCGAGAAAATTAGGAAAAAGTGACTTATGAAAGGTTGTAAGTGACAGATACGACCTAGATAAAGTCAGTCGGAAAAGGTCGTAAGTGACAGATACGATCCAAATTACTGTATAGTTAATTTGTGTATCATGGGTTGAAAGGTCATATCTACATCTAATTAAGCTTTTACATGAAATATTTGGAATCTATCATTGCTGTTTATTAACTATTTTGACTTAGGTATTGAATACATATTCTGTTACAATATCTGTGTTAGTCTAATTGAAAATATTTTTTTTTACTTCTACTGAAAAGTTTGAAAATTGCAGTTACATATAACAAAACAACACAGTTTCGCGGATATACTGTAGATTACTTTTATTTCACGTATTCCACATTCATTATTGAAGCCATCCCATATGCGTATAGATTCGTTATGTTGCTAATCAATGGATTATATTGAAAACAAATCTCGTTGTTATGTCTCGAATTTGTCTCCCAAATTTTCACATTGCTGAATTTGCAGTTTTGAACCTGAATAGAGGATACATATTTGTCCGTCTCAGTGTTTAACTTTGCTCTGAAGATGGTGATGTTAATTATGCAGCATAATGTAATACTATCATCTCGAAGATATTTCTTGATATTAATCTGTGTGGGGCCCCCGTGCCTTAAAATGTTAGCGATTTGTCCGTGCTCGTAAGCTATAAATAAGGAAGGGGATAATCACATTAATGAACATACGTCACACAGGGAGAAATTGTTATAGTTAGCATGGATACCAAAATATTACTGAAAATTGGACAAAACACGGAGCTCTGAAAAAATACATAGGTGGGATCAGGTGCCATGGCGATGTGCTGTAAGCGATAAGCAATATTTTACATAATTTTTTACTCAATAGTCACCTTTGCCAAATATAATTTTCATCAAATCATATATATGTACATGTACTTATTTTGCGCCATTTACTTTCTATTTCAGATTTAATTAATTAATTAATCAATTTATTTATTTGTTTATTTATTTATTTATTTATTGTCCTTACCAAAAGTGAAAACCAGAATCGTGCTAGGGAATTTGAGAGATGTTGTATATCACAAGAAGTAGGTGTATCTATATATTGTAGTACAGTTTACTTACGATTCCGTCAAATAGAAGATGACTTATATTTCAAACACACCATGAAATTTGCAGTAAAACGATTTACGATAGACATGTTGCAATCAAGTTCATGCTGCGTATCATATGTTTCCCTTTCGCCAATCGGCCGATACAAAAAGTGTAGGTCACGGGTCTATCAGTGAGATATTTATTTGTTTTAACCCTTTCAACCCTACAGACCGCAATAGACTGATCTAAGACAATAGAAAAGAACATATCATTAAGTTATTTAGGGGTGAACGGGTTAAATTAAAATGGCATTTTACACTACAGTCAACATTTTCCATTTCAACGGCGGTTATCAGATTTGGTGATTGAGAAAACCTGGTTATGATTTACTCGTGGAAAGAGCAAAAATCCTCTATAAGTAAACAACCTCGCATAAGCATGAGAATTAAACCTCTGCTGACTGGAGACTAGAATCATTTCATCCCAGTGGGTACATATATTATCTACGTTTCTACAGTAGGTAAAGCTAGATAATTTTCTACTGTGGGTAAAGCTAGATAATGATATAGTTATCTACAGTGGGTAATGCTAAATATTGTTTTACTTAAAAGCTAGATAATTCATTCTTATTTATAGTGGGTAAAGCTAGATTTATTTGTACTTATCTAGTGGGTAAAACTAGAACATTTTCTACTTATCTATTTGGGTAAGGCTAGATAATGATAGAGTTTTCTACAATGGGTAAAGCTAGTTATGTTTTACTAATTTACTGTCCGTAAAGCTATATAATATATGGATAAGATATATTGTCTACTTTTTAAGTGGGTAAAGCTAGATATATTTCTACTTGTCTACAGATCTAAAATCTATCTGGCAATTAGTGGGGGTAACTATGCTGTCATTCATATGACAATTTCCATGAATTTGAATGCATTTTGCATACATTACATGTAGTGTTTCTCATATCACTACAAGATTTATTACAGATTCATAAAAGTGTTGAAATATAAAATCTCAGATTCCAAAGTATAAATCTTCAGAATGCCCATGATACAATATACAAATATTGTGATATTGGACAAACACAGACCTCTGGAAATCCAGAGGTGGGATCAGGTGCCATGGAGGAGTAAGCATCCCCTGTTGATCGGTCACACCCGTCCATAGTCAACAACAAGTAAATTGATCATTTTAAAACAAGGTTAGTGATCTAGTTCACGACAGGCATAGTCTTACCAGGTATAAATAAGTGTCTTCATACCAGTAACAAAATGCACTCTTTGGAGCTCTCAAGGTAACTGTTACCGCTTTTTCGTTAGTGGTCGAGGCCATTGCTTTATCACAAAGATGACTTCAATATCAAACTTTTTCCATGTCTGTTGATAACTAGCATACTCTGTTGTAACTGTTTTGGCTTTAGTCGCTCTGGTTGATTTCAGTTGAAAGATAATTCCAATGTTGAAAATGAATTTCATTAAATATGTGTTGGAGAGAATGAGGCAATATTAAAAGACATAATAAAATATAACATAGCGTTACATACACAACAATGGCTTGTGTCTAAAAACAATGCTTAACACTTTCAACCCTATAGGCCATAATAGACTGGTCGTAACAATGGAAAAGATCATACCATCCTGATTTTTAGGGGTGAAAGGGTAAAAATGATGATTTCTGCTCTCCGTCCGTCAACTTTCCATATTCAAGGTTATATACGTGATTTTTTTCATTCTGGATTTCCTTTTGTGTCACGGCAGGGGGAGATAACTTTGCTATGGCACCTGGGCCCACTTCATGGTTTTTGTAAATTCCCATGTTTGTTAGATAATTATACTATGTATTTGTGTATTGTAATATTAACGTCCTTAAGCCGTACTAATTTTGCTGGTTATGTAATTACATTAAGAAAATCTAACCTTTTCAATGTGATCATCCGTTAAAACACCTGATACAAAAAAAAGAACCCAGTTGTTATAAGTGAAAGTCTCTGGATTTGGAATACTCCAGACTGGATGTGGATATCTCGCCATGTTTACTGTAGTAGAATTTAATCAGTTTATTGTTGAACCTTGATCGACTAGTATAATTTATTCAAATTAGTATTATAAACTGTATTTAGTGTATTTAACAGTACCATTTTATGCAATTAAAACGATCGGGGAATGACAAATTGCAAATGTCAGTGTTATCATGGTTTGCCATAAAGCCTAAACAGACAGCAAGATGGGATGTCTCTTTGTGATTCTTGTTTGTTTATTACAGTCATATTTTATATACAAACCTTGTTTTGTGTTCCATTAATGTCTTACTGAAAAGCTGAGTTCGGAATTGTTCGGACGTATAGGTTTACCAAGATCCAAAAAATAGAAAATCCGGGTTCTATTAGAAAGTAAAACAGTTCTGTCCATTTTCCAAAAATAGGGGTTACAGATAAAACATTTTTCCTTGTTCTAATTCCACGCATTACTGTAGGTATAATATGTTGTGTGGACAAGTAACCTGTTACCCCTGTTATGATCTAATATAGATGTAGGTTTTACTGTTATTGACGAGTGTCACCGAACAGCGGTGATTCTAACGCCACCATGACACCTGATCCCATCCACTGATTTTCTGTAGGTCCGTGTTTATCTAATATATATTGTTGTTTGCATATTACTTAAGAACTCCCTTGTAGTAACGCTTTGGAATATACACGGGTAAATACGTTAAAATGCTTAAAACGTTTGTCTCGAGGACAGCTGTAAATATAACTGAACACGCTGTAAATGTTACCCAGTTTCTCATTGGTGGATTCAAAGGGGATTGTAACTACCCCCACCCCCCTTGAAAAATATTTTTTTATAATATCATCACGTCTGTAATCCAGAAAAAGGCTTCTCAGAGCTTTTAAATTAGGCCTACCAAAATTTTCGTGCTTCGCTATGCTCGACGAAAACAATAATAAATTATACTCTTCCCTCTAACTAAAAATCCTGGATCCACCCCTGGCTTTTCTGCATATTTTAGATTTTATGGATTTGGACTACCGGCTTTGTATCATGGGTTGTGTTTGCCCTACATATCGGCGAATAATTTTTAAATTTGATTATGGTCTAAATCGCGATGCTTTTACCACTCCGACTCACGTAGAAGGATGACGAATCTGAAATCGGGGGTTTTTAAAAAGTGCATGGCTGTAAAGTATGCAAAGCTTTTATTTTATTTTTTATTTTAAATTTATTCACAATTTCCCGGCCACTTTTAAAATCAAAGCGTTGTCGCAGATTGTACAGTTATAGACATTAAAGATGGTTTGTTTCTTATTTTCATGATTCATTTTTTGTACAAATCTATGAATCTTTAATCCGTTTGTTTTTAGCTGTTTGTCGGGCATGACCGGTCAAAAGGGAATGTTTACTCCTCCATGACACATAGTCCCGCTTCTGGATTTTCCGGAGGTCCGGGTTCATCCCATTTTCAACATATTTGTATATTGTCTACAGAACTTCTTATTGGTGAACACTTTGGTAGCTGTACTTTTCATATCTTAAATAGTATCGAAAAAAAAAATATCAACTTCATAACAAAAAATTTAAAAAAAGTTTGAACAAATTTTATGTTGTTGCTTATCTAAATAAGAAAGTTTCAGAATGGTCTTCCGACAAAGACAAATTTTAAGCTTTACTCAGCAATGAACTATCATGAATAGCTTAAATATCTCAGAAATATTTTTGTATTGTCATCGAAAACTAGCAAATTATTTCAGCATTGCAAACAGACTTGATACAAGGGGGATAACTCTTAAATAATTTCGATTAAGAATTATATGCGTTGTCGAACTTAGTCCATCGTAGAAACGTAATGGGATTTGAAAAAAAGCGTATCGCTTATATAAATTCATCTCCCAAAGCATAACATGATTGTGCAATGCATAAATTAGTCGTTACATACATGTACATGGAATTTTAAAGCGGAAATTCCGAGAGAGAATTTAACCAGTTAATAGATATTACATATTTATTTATTAGAACAGTATGTAGACTTCTATATATTTATTTTGATTTATAATAACCAACAACAACAACAAAATAATGATATAAACTAATACATGTATTATCGTTGTTATTCTATCACTTGGATTAGGATCACAAAATATATATCCTCTACTAAATCATATTATAAGATATGGAGGTTACGGGTTGATATATATATATATATTATTTTAAACATAAATATGTAAGTACATTTATACACTTTTATAAATACGCATATATAGGGAGGAAAGTAACCTAACAACTGTGTCTTACAAAAAAATCTTGATTTTTTTTTTAGACCTTGGTTCTGAGAGAAAGGATTTCCTAAAACTTTTCAGAAAAAAAAACTATAAGAACGACAGAAAAGTTTCTAAATAACAGGGTCGGGTGGAGGTAACCGTAAAGTATGATTGATGGAAAAAATGTAATACTGATCAAAATACACGACCTGCATTAAGATATCACGCAACAGTATCTTCTAGGCAATTTAAAATGACGTTCAATGTCTGAAGATGTAAGTTTAAAAATAAATAATATTGCTGGACTTGTGTTTGGAAAAAATGGCCCCGTATTTGAAATAAAAGTGATCACAAGGTGAAAATCAAAGAGATGTTTATGTTTCTGATAAAGATGAAAATTCTATGTAAGTTCCATTCAGTTTAAGCGCATGTTTATCATGGTAACTAATATATTTTGTTTAACAATTTGTATTTTATTTGTAGAAATGGAATTGGGCATACGTTTTTCAAAAATATGTGATAAACCAATAATTTATTATTACACCAAAATATTTTAATTTATTCTGTCATAAATAGGCAATAGATGGTATAGGCCTATAAAGCATATTATAAATGCATACATTGTAGGCCTATACATAAAATATTGCTCAACAAGTTTCCAACACGACACAGAAAATTATAGATTTTATATAAAATTTAAGTGAATAACTTTATATAAAACTGATACAGGTAAACTATAATACCTGGCCTTGTTTAAGTTACACAGCATAACTGTATTTAGATCTAGTTTTTGTTCGACGAATGATCGAAATAGGCCTAGTGCGCCGTAATCTCTCAGCTGAACGTCAGAAGCCTATGAAAATAATGTATGCTCCCTTGTGACGTTGAGTGGGTTCAGAGGTCATAAGGAGAGAAAAAAGCTCGAAAATGGAAGAAGCACGTTCGAAGACTTAGGAATTTGTTTACTTGTGGATTTTTATTTTTACACATGACATCCATTTTTTCTTGTAATTTTCATAATGAGTTTAACACAAAGTAATGGAGTTTTGCCGCTGGATTACCAGAACAAGACAAACCGAAAGGTAAATCCATTTTCTTACTGTCTGAGGGATTCTAAAGATCTGTCAGTGTCAGTGACAACAAGTTGTGTCCAAAGTTTGTTCAAGTTCTTTACATGCGATATGGACTGACTGTGTAGTCCTTTTCTCACTCTCGGTTATATGTTTCAAAATGTGCATTTGTTTTAACGATAACAGTAAAACACGTTTGTATAACAGTCCGAACAGTTTAACCTTTTTTGCATGAAATGGGTCTTGGCTATTAAAATTTACATTGGCAACGAGCGCGGTATATTGATCTATCTTGTAAAGTTTCATTTTGAGTAAAAGATCATCTTGTTACTGTAGATGGGATTTGGAGCCTTAGATATATCTTTTTTATTTCTTTATTTTCAATTAATACATCAAATGTAATTATTTAGACGTGCATGTATGTGTGGTACTTCGTGTGTCAGCCTACAGACGTACAGTACTGAGTACTGGGGTTTCTTCGAAAATCGGTTTCACCCGTTGTTCGTTATTGTGTAGGCCTACATGTATCGATACAGTACAGGCGTACATTCCAGGTGTATCATCCGGGTGCAGCATTTTCACGGAATTGGGAATTTAAATTAGGCTTAGATCTAATAGTTATACATAGATATCTAATCTAATAGATATAGGTCATAAGTAGACAGTGTACTGCAAATGAAATAGCTCTAATACAAAATAATTTGCATATATAGATCTATTAAAAATATTTAAAATTCCAAATATGTCATCTATTATATCTAGAAATGTGTTGTTTGATAGCTAGGTTTATCAGGTGAAAAGGAACGGCTTAGAAAAATAAGTGCAAGATATTTTTTTTATGGTTGAATGAATCGGTAGGTTTTAAATGACTTGTTGTCACAAAAGGTAATGCTAAAGATAATTTCAGGTCTGATATCTAATACTTGACAATTTTTTTTAGCTCAAATGAATTTGAAAAACATAAGACTGACAGAGAGATAACTTTAATTGCAGAATAAAGGTATGCATGTTAGACAACTACAGTCAAACTTGTCTATAAAGGCCACTCAAGGTAACATGCAAATTTAGCCGGTATAGTCAGGTGGCCTTTATAAAGAGCTTTATTCATTATTAATAAGTTACAAATGTACATGTAACAAAGGTTACATCCATGTTTGAAGGGCCTTTATAGGCAGGTGCCCATTATACAAAGGTAATCTTAAATGCAAGTATGACTCTACATGTACATCACTCATCAGTACAACATGCCCTCAGATTAGTCGCAACATTTTTTAAAACATCTTGTTCCTCATTTGGGACAGCTTGCCCATTTTTAAACATCATTTACATGTATTCCATGACATATTGGCACCATGTACATGTGAAAAAAAATTGTAACTCAAAATTTGAGGAATCGGCTATATTTAAAGCCTTAAATAAACTATTAAACTTTATATATTGCTGCTGTGCATGTAACAACAAATAAATTCAAAAGAAACAAAAATTAATATTTTCATCAAAATGAAGCCAAAAGAAACATATTTTTCTTGTATGTTAACCATATATCTTTCACTTGCATCTTGTCTTTGTTTAAGTAAAGAGCATTTTTCTATTCATTTAAAATCCAATTACTTTTGTGTGTTATCACAAGTGAAACATTCCAGGAATTTGTTAAGGAGAATGAGATATGCAGTAATCACATGGTTTCTCCCTTACCACTACACTTAGACAGGGATGAAAGAGTCCGTTTTATATTTAGTGTGGTTGACATTAATTACATGATGTGGTTTTTGTTTTGAAATTAATCAGGACTCTTATCTTTGAAAGAGACGTCCTATGGTGTGGTTTGTACAAACACAGACCTAAATATCTGCCTAATGTTTAGACATTTTATGGGGTCGTTATACAATGCAGCTTCAAACAGAAACCTGGATAGCGAGATGTGAGATATATGTACAGTTGTACATGTATTTACATATTGCAATATTTAGAGTCTTTTTCTGTTGTCTTACCTTAATTTAACTCATTCACCCCTAAAACATAATTGGACTGGTCTAAGTCACCTTTTTACAGAAGATCCCACTGTTTTACAGGGGTTGGTGAGCTAAAGATACTCTTTTACCAAATCTTGTACAATTTTGTTTATTTCAATGTTTATTTTTATTTTTATAATAAAACATTTCTAATACATCATTACATCATACATGTACAGTGAAACTTGTATATATATATATATATATATATATATATATATATATATAACAACTCCCTTAGGGACACAAGAAAATCGGTTTTTATAGGGAGGTGGTCTTTATAAGTTTATATAGAGGTTGATTTGTACACAAATGGTACTATTGGGGACAGCAAAAAAATGATCTTTTTGACCAGGTGGTCTTTATACACAGGTGGTCGCTAAAGCAGGTTTTACTGTAATTAGAAAAAAAATGGTCATTCATTGCATCATTTTAAAATTTCATGCCCAGTCAAGATGCATTAGCTATGAAAAAGAGCACTGGAAATTGCCTTGAGAGACCACCCTGTTTTTGGAATTGAAATGTGATCTCTCAAGACAGGTGGTCAATCAAAAGAAGTTTTACTTACAGAGATTCATCCAAATGTTTTTCAAAACGTGGTCTCAAAAGACGAGTGGTCTTAAAAGACAGAACGTCTCTCAAGACAGGTTCCTCTGTATATATGTACTGTTCCTTTGCAAGTGCAAGACTTAAAACTGAGGTCTCATTTCACGGCAGGTATGGGATGCACACATTAAAGAATCTTCACAGCATTGGTGTCAGTTCATAGGACATAGGTAAAAAATTGTGGCACTGACTTTACCTAAAACTGGTGACATCTCCATATAAGAAAAAGATTTGTTGGGAATTAAGACAACAATAAATTAAACAACATCAAACTTTGTTCTGATACAAAGTAAAAAATGAAGAAGTACCCATTGATTATCGAAACTCAAAGCCCATTAGAATATGACAAGTTTGATTAAAATATAGTCTTAGCATGATGAAGAACAATTGCAAATCCCCAACGGTATGGGGCCAGGTGTCCAGAAGGAGTCAATGTCCCTTGTTATCATGCAACACCCTTTGCAAATGAAAAATAAATGTTCAAATACATGTTAACATTGGACAGTTAAAAGTTACCACCACTGACCAGTGCTGTCCATTGTGACCTATAAAAAGCTATGCCTGTCAATGACCATCATCCACCGGGAACCTCGGACAGCCACCAGACCACTAGTTTTGATTTATTTACGAACTCATCATAGGGTCTTTGTGTCCAAGTGGTTTTAATTAGAGCATTGCTCTTTATACCAACATGTCTCCTATAGTAAAATCCAAATAACCTGGTGGGGTGGGGTCTTGTGAACCCTTTCTTGACCTGGCTGAGTTTAAATTTTAGGTAATAAAGCATACATGTAACGTTAAAATCACACTGACTAGAGTGATTGTTCCTATTTGTCAACGTATATACGAGACTTTCCAGTGAAGAATAAAACATTTTTCCCGTGCAGCTTGTCATAACCGAAAAGTGAGTAGAATCTTCCGTATGGTATGATAATCAAAAGGTTACTCTGTCCCGCCATCTTATGTGAATCGGACAATACCAGGTTTGGTCTGTGTGGTCTGAGCTAATTATGCCCAGAAGGTTGCCAGCATGTAAATAAATGTATATACAGAACATGTAGAATCTCGCTATCTTGAAATTCATGGGACCACCCAGTTTACTTTGAGATATCCAAAATTGAGATAGCCAAAATTTTCCATTCACATATTTTATATTGTTATTGGACAACGAATAGACCTACTCAGGGTACTGCCTAAATTGGATTTAAGCAATTATTAATTACACTGTCATCTTGGCTTGTTAACGGAAGTTGATTGTCCCATGTTTTGCAGGTAAACAAGTACTTTTAAGAGTGATTTTTGCATACAAAATGTAAACCTTCAATCGCAGATTGTAACTTTGAGATAACAAGTGAAAATTTTGTAATATTTTGATACTTTGGACCAGAAAAATACTTTGAGAGAAGCGAAATTTTGAGATAAAAAAACTTTGAGATATCCGGAATAAAAGCCATTCAACTTTGACATAACCGGGAAATTGACAGGTCCAATTTGGACATACAATGTAACGAGATTCCTCAGTATAATCTTTGGAAGGCAGGTTCTCTGCTCCATCCTTTGACCTAGCACATCTTCTACATGTAATTTCTCTGCTCCATCTTTTGACCTAGCACATCTTCTACATGTAATTTCTCTGCTCCATCTTTTGACCTAGCACATCTTCTACATGTAATTTCTCTGCTCCATCTTTTGACCTAGCACATCTTCTACATGTAATTTCTCTGCTCCATCTTTGGACCTAGCACCCATTCTACATGTAATTTCTCTGCTCCATCGTTTGACCTTGTACCCATTCTACATGTAATTTATATACATTTAGTAATTTATATTTGTAAAAATAATAATAATAAATTATCATGTGTTGCATATAACTTTCAAAAATAATGATCAATTGCTAGCTAAGAGAATGGTCATCTCCTTAAATCACGTGTATTGTCAAGCACTTCCTAATTAAGGAAAACTTATGGCTGACCTTTTATCACTTATTTATTGCTGTCTACTTTATTATCTCTGATAGGTAATTATGTATTTTGTTATCACCGTTTTATCGTCATTATTATCTGTTTGTTATCACTAAAATGCTCATCATTATTTATTTATCGGCTTATCAAAGCCTCATTACTGGTACAAATACACTAGTGATAAAAAGATATTTATCCATGATGGCTTCTTTGGAAGACAGTTTTACAAATGGTTGTAAGACTAAGACTTGGTATAATGATGTTAGGGTAACGCCACCTACATGTACAAAGCCCATACCCAGGAATTTTCCTGAGCCTTTTTGAGGTTTGGTTAGAGAACCCATTCCTCAAATTTTCTCAAAAAGCATGCAAATATTCCCAATTTGGAATTTTACAATGCAGAATAAAGTATTTTCAAACAATTTTCTCAAATAAGCCAGTTTTGTCTACTTACTGGTGTGTATTTTTTTCTAGTTAAAAATCTAAAATTTTGTTTAATTATATCAAAATCAAATAAAAAATAATTAAAAAAATTGTCAGCAAACCAACCCTCTTCTAAAACTAATGGTGAGGATACTTCTATATATGTACATGTACGTGATTGACCTAAAATTTCGGACTGGCGATGTTTTGATTAAGTGGTCAGCATTATTCTCTTAGTCTCAAATATTAATGGCCCTACATTGTTTTTTACAGAACTACATGTAAACAAGGGGCCTCCGTGGCTGATAGGTTAGAGCATCGTGGTGTGAACCATGAAGTCTCTCACTTCTGGTCAGCGTTCGAGCCCTGCTGGAACCTTAGCTAATTTTTGTGAGAAAGTTTGCTAGTTTACTTGCGGAAGTACATGTAGCCTACATTGTAACAGGGTTCTCTCCTCTACCATTAAATTTATTTATTTATTTATTGTTGTTTAACGTCCCACTCAAGAATATTTCACTCATATGGAGATGTCACCAAATGCCGGTGAAGGGCTTCAAATTTGGCCTATGCTCGGCACTTATGGCCATTGAGCAGTGAGGGTTCTTTAACGTGCTGACACTTACTGTGACACAGGACCTCCAGCTTTTACTGTCTCATCCGAAAGACAGGAAACCAACCTGCCGCCGGCAAGACTCGAACTCACGACCTCACGATCCAGAAGTCAAGCGCGCTACCGACTGAGCCAGGCCGGCTCTCTACCATTAAAAACTGGTGACCACCATATACATGTAACTGAAAAATTGTTGAGTGTAGTGTAAAACAAAATATCGAAATCAAATCAGAACTAAATAACAATTTTAATTACATGTATACATTAAGGCCATAGAAGCATCCATGACCAAATTGTTAAAGCATCATGCTTTAAACCATAAAGTATCTTTCTTTTAATAAGAGCGGATTCAAGGGAATTCTAAGCTGATTTTTGTGGGAAAGTTTGCTAATATACCGGTACTTGTAGAAGGTCAGTGATCTTTTTCTGGGTACTATACATTGTATAATTTACTTGTCAAACAGTAAAAATTGACCACCACCAATTACCGGTATTGGAAAACAGTGTAAAACACTGTTAAAACCAAGCTTTATTATAAAATGAATAACAGAAAGTCATGGATAGGAAATTGAATTAGTAATATTATCTACAAATGTATGAAATTACATGTTGAAGAAAACCTGTATCTGAAAAATCAGATATTAATTTGAGATTTACTTGTATAATCTATAAGATGTACGTGTACATGTACAAGGTACATTGTACCTTGGCTTGTATGTACATGTATACAAGAAAAATGTTTTATTCCTCAGTGAATAACAGAAAGTCATGGATAGGAAATTGAATTAGTAATATTATCTACAAATGTATGAAATTACATGTTGAAGAAAACCTGTATCTGAAAAATCAGATATTAATTTGAGATTTACTTGTATAATCTATAAGATGTACGTGTACATGTACAAGGTACATTGTACCTTGGCTTGTATGTACATGTATACAAGATACATCGGATATACAGTTTGTTGTACATGTAGTGGTATATACTACATATATAATAATATATGCAGTTAGAATCCAAATGATCTAAACCAAGAAACCAGCCAAGATTTTTAGAAATTTATTCATCCTGCAATTTATAAATTAACATACATGTACCATGTAAGTTCAATCGAAGTTTAATTTTCTATGTCATGTATCATTTTCAACTCTTGATTTATCGATGACTACCATTCCAGTTCATTAACTTGTACTGATTCCACCGTATTTTTAAACTTCCGTGTTAATTGAAGTTGGTAATTTTAATCTCAGCAGGAGCCAGAACTGCCATTTGTAAATATTTAAAGCGCTTTTAATTTTCTGCTGTTTAGTTCATATACTGTAGTGTTACATTTGTATTACATCATACATGTAAATGAGTGTTTGCATATTGATCCTGTATTATGTCCAAGTACAGTCATATTGGGTCAATGTTAACTATTTTAGTTCAAGGCCAAGGGCCAATACAGCTGACCAAGACACAATACGACTTTACAAGAACATAATACAGGATCAATATGAAAACACCCATTTTAATTTTCATGACATTTTTATTAACCAATGACTTCAAATTGTCACCAAAAACAGATTTAAAAGAAATAGGACTATAGAAGGACAATATTGGATCATTACAAAAACACACTTTGGATGGCATTTTTATTAACCAATGACTTATTGTCCATTCCAGAATGTTTGACTTTTCAGAATGTCCACTAATAAAGTCCATTTCAGTTAACTAACTAATGCCAGAATACTGTAAAATAATAAATTTTCGTTAAGGATTTAATTTCATTGTTGTCATGAGAAACCCAAAACAATGAAAATAAATCCATGACGAAAATCTTTCCCTTGAATGATGGACAATAAAATATAATGTTGGTATATTCATTTTTGAAGGAAAAATCATGAAAATTTAAACCCACAAAAATCAGTGATTTTTCTGTATATCTAGAAACCCAAATCTTGTCATGACCAAATGAATGTTGAAAAAAAAATCCTTAAAACACGCTTAAACAGAATATTACATACGGGTATGATTTATCAAACTGAAATACTATTTTGTTGGTTTTTACTTGCAATCTAGGCCTACATGCATTTGCCATTGTTGTGTCCGTTTTGTACAATTTCAATATGTTCTATTGATGGTTAAAGTCCCAGGCAGCAATCTGTAGCTTAAATGGTGTCCTATTTAATTCGGTGAATGAGAGCTAGTTTATGGAATGTGAATTTTAATTCTCATACCTATTTTCTGTGAAAGAAAATTACAAAAGGAAAAGAAAAATAGTGTACATTTAAGATTCTTTACAATCAGAATTTGATAAACACAAGATCAAATAAAGTGTTTAAAATGTTAGGTAAAGTCTTTTGTTTGCTTTGTCATGTCGAGCTGACAACACTGTCGGTTCATTTATAAACTATCGGAGATTCGGGTGTTTTTTTTTTCCACTGTCGTCCTAATTAAAGATTGAAATTCCGGAATGATATAACAAGTGAGGGATTAATACAGACAAGAGGCTTATTGCCGTCATTTATGATGGCCAACGGCTTCTTCCTTGGTTTTTTAAACTCTAATTTATAGTGTCACTGTCTGGTTAATGTGTATCTAGACAGGACATTTATAAGCTGTGATTTGTATTTTCATAAACCCGGTAAAACATCATCATGGTAATGTACATTAATTTTCTTGCTGTCTTTTCAACTCCCGTTTCTTTGTATGTACTGTGTAGCGTTTTCTCTTCTGACAGAAAACCATAATGGTGGTGGGTACATATTTTTTCTTCAGTTCTTTAATTCTGAGATGAGAATAGATTTTCATTTTGGATAAAGTATCGTCGTTTCATTAGGTTTAGGTTCTGTAGTCCTGTTTCAGTATACATGTATCATGATATGTCTTTGCAATAGTCTACTAATGGCAATGCAATATACATGTATTTCATTTAATTAAATGATTCTACTTTTCTTTGAATTTTTTTTTCTATTTGTGTTTTAAGGCCATGCTGAATATTTTCTTAGCTATACAGTCAGTGGCTGTCAGATTTTCAATAGTTCGGGAGAAAAATCAGATCGGAAAGTACGGTACCCAGGAAAAGGGTCACTAACAAACTTAATTGCCGAGATAATTAACATAGGCTCCAGTAAGGCTCGTTCCCTTGTTGACAAGACATGAGAGATGTCACACTCACAGGCAAAATATTTATGGTCTAACCAATTGGCCAAGGAGGCCAACGTGAAAATGAATGCATCACATACAGTGATACTGGTACATGCATATGTATACATAGTTTTGTTTTGACAGGTGTCTTGTTTATGAGTGAAAAATTACTGGAGTTTTGTGTCCTTGCTACATATACATGTATGATTATATTGTATTATAGATAAATCTACTTAGTGTTATGAAGAACTTATATGTATTTTTCATAAGTTAAACATGCATTGCAAAGAAAGGTATAGGCACATGTCTTCCAAGGTAAAGTGGCATTTCTAGGTTCTGTTAAAAACCAAAACAGTATAGCCTTTTTTCCAAAAATAGAAATGCACAGGTACATAGTAAACCCTGACTCCATGTATCACTTTAGCTCTAATATACATTTTTGTTGTCAAAAGCAAGTCTGTCACCCCTGTTATAATTAGATTTAGACTCATTTGTAAACATGTGCTAATTCAACTTGGTAGACCTATACATGTACGATGTACCGCGAGTTAAGATGCAGATTTTTTTTTTACTTATTTTGACACTTACTTCCTGATAGGTCTAAGCTGGGATCAGTAGAGACTTTGGGGAAAGTACATGTAGAATTTTTAAAAAGAAATATGAAAATGCCACACCCATGTTCTTGTTGACATAGATGTATCAAATACTATCTATGTACTGATATATGACAACAATTATTCATATTGGGTGAGGCTTCACAAATGATAAAAAAAAATGCATGAATGATTTTGGGCACATGAAACCATGGGTAGGATAGAGCATAGTAACTCCAGACTGTTTTTTTTACGACCATGGGCTACCTGTGATAAAACTCGTAAAACACCGGGAAAATGTAAACGCTGTTTAAATGATATTTTGTTAACGATGTAGAATATCTCTGCTGGCTGTTCACATGATTAAAAAACAATGATATTACCCATAATTAAATCTATAGTATAGGCTTTGATGATTAGGTACTGTAACTTTCCCTCCATGAAACTTTGTTGCTTTCTCACATAATTAAATTAATACATACCAGGTAGTACTCTGATCACCTGACAGTAATATGTTGTTTTGGGAACAGTTTTACTTCAAACGTGGTGTATTTTCCCAATTTTTTTGGACAGTGGGTAGACAGTGACATTGAGTTAGCAATAGCATAGTCATTTCTAGATTTCATTCTCCTGTGACAGTGGCCTGTTTATCAACACTTGATCTTTGATGTGGGAATGTTCATATCTCTTTGTACTGATTGTAAACACAAATTGCAGTGTATATTGATATCAAAGAATATGTAAATATGCTTAATTAAACAGGTATTTTCGTATGCTTTGTGAATTATTTCTGATGTAAATGTTGAGCTGTTTTGTGGAAAAAACGATTCATGATAAATCGGCCTTGGTCAATCGGTAGTGCATTCGACTCTTGATCATGAGGTCGTGAGTTCGAGTCCAGCAGGCAGCAGGTTGGTTTCCTGTCCTTCGTAAGAGACAGTAAAAACCGAGGTCATAGTAGGTGTCAGCATATTAAAGAACCCTCATAGCTCAATAGCTGTAAATGCGGAGCATAGGCCAAAATTTGAAGCCCTTCACCGACATTTGGTGAGGTCTCCATATGAGTGAAAGATTATTGAGTGGGACTTTAAACAACAGCAAAACAAAACAAACAAACAATTCATGGAATATATCCTAAAAGTCAGTGGCAATGTTATTATCACTTCATATAAAATGTTGAAAAAAAAGAACATTGCTATCCTTAAGAAAAAGTAGGTAGCTAAAGTGTTTCTTACTAAGAATGACAAAAATAGGATAAAAGAATAGATGCTTTTTATTTGATTGTTCATTTATTACAGCAGATGACCTAACCACAATGTTCATGTAGTTTACTTACAACTTCTGAGAGAAGGGTGTGAGATCAATGTAATCTGGTCCTACTAATATTTATTAGTAATTGTAAGCACCCACTTTTTTCAATACAGCATTTTCTGATCAAGTAATTCAATTTAAGTAAGGTAGAAGCTTTTACAGTCAATAATAATTATACATGTACCTGTATAGGGCAAAAGAACGGCCATTTTGTTGACTATCTCATGTAATACTACTGATGATGTAACTTGTTTATTGGTACGAGACAGGGGTGTGAGATTAACGTAATTCTGTCCCACTGAAATATATGAGCAAGTATCTCATGAATGTAATGTTGTACAACATGTATGTTTTATCAAAGGAACCAGGAAAGGTATTACATGTGTTCATTTGTAAGGGATTGTTAATTCTGCCTGGAGGATAAGATTTAAAATCACTTACAACACCAAAAGTCTCATCCTTAATTGATTTCAAATTTAATCCTATTGGCCAGATGAATTGATATCCTACATGTATATTTAGATATAAAAAGGCACTACAAAAATAAGGAAAAAGGGGTCTCTTAATGGGACAAATTAATAGTAAAACTGACATTTTGTTTGTTTGTTTATTGTTGTTTAACATCCCACTCAAGAATATTTCACTCATACGTCACCAAATACCAGTGAATGGCTTCAAATTTTGGCCTATGCTCAGCACTTACGGCCATTGAGCAGTGAGGGTTCTTTAATGTGCCAATACCTACTGTGACACGGGACCTCGTTTTTACTGTCTCATCCGAAGGACAGGAAACCAACCTGCCGCCGGCTGGACTCGAACTCAGGACCTCACGATCAAGAGTCGAGCGCGCTACCGACTGAGCCAGGCTGGCACTCAAACTGACGTAAAACAGTTGATTTTTTATAAGGCACAGTGGTAAAGTTGTACTTATTACTTAGGACACTATTGGCATTCTTCTTTTGCTGGGGACCACAGATAAACTGTTACTGAAGGTTTTTCAGATCCATTTCTCCTTCTCAGCCAGCTCGAAAAGATTCTAGATCGTATGAAATAAAAGGGGGGAAGGGCACTTATAAGGACATGGGGAGAGGGTTAATGGGTCGAATGTGGTAATAGAAGATTAAATATGTGTGTATGATACAATAACATTCTTGTAGAGTATTTAGAATGTATAACATGGATATCATATGATATATCCTAGTGATGTAATTTACAAAATGTGTCATTCAATAATTCTCTCTGATGCATGTTAATTCATGTAATTAGGCATATAATTGTATAATATTATAACAGTATGGAAAAAATATTTACGTAATGAGACTATTTTGGTTTTTATTTTGGATTACATGTATTTCATGTTCTGGGTTTACATACATTGTAGCCTAGGGAATATAAAACACATATATTTTCACTTGTGCTGTGGCCGAGTGGTTAAAGCATTAGCTATGAAAACATTAAGTCTTTCACTTCCTGTCGAGCCCTGTTTGGTTGTTGGGACCCAGTCTGATTTTGTAAGAAAGTTTTACCAGCTTACTTGCGGGAGGCTGGTGTTCTCTTCTAAGGTATATGTACATTGTAACCAGGTTCTCTCCTTCGTCATTTAAAATGGCCACCACCATTGAAATAAAAAATGAAAAATTGTTAATTGTGGTGTAAACACCATCAAAAACAAAATAATACAAAAGCCAATCTAATGATAGAACTGTAATAATATGATTATTTTTGCTCCTCGTGTCGAAGATAAATAGATGTACATGTACATGTAAGTTGTTTGTAGTAAGTGTATTTAATGTATAGTTCATCTAATAATTACCAAAAAAGTTTGACCAAAAAGAAAATTTTGACCCAACACCCGATAATCGGTGAAAGAGAAAGATGAATATGATAAGTACCAAATGTTAATTAGAGTTAACATACTTTGTTCCGTTTCTTTCTTTCATTGAAAAAACAAATATCAAAATCCTTGTCTCAGTTGTTATTGAGTAGATGAAGATATAAAACTGATTCACAGAATGAACCAAATAATGTGTGTGTTTGTGTGTGTGCATGTGTGTGTGTATATGTGTGTGTGTATATGTGTGTGTGTATGTGTGTGTGTTAATGTGTGTGTGTGTGTGTGTGTGTGCATGTGTGTGTGTGTGTGCAGGGAGTTTTCATGCTATCATAGAGGGCCATAATAAGGCCCCATCCCAAATGCAAAAAACAATGCAGTTTTTTCCAATTTACAGTCAAAATTTTGCAATTGAAGTCAAATGACAATGAATCAGAAGAGATTCCTGTATTTTCAAACAATTTTGTGTATTTTTAGATTCTCTATTTTCAATTACATGTAAATATTACTCAAATTCCCAATTCAAAAGGCCCAGGCTCAATTGCCATAAGAGTGGAAAATCCCTGGTGTATCACATGTAAAAAAAGGAAAAAAAAGCGAGATCGAAAACTGCATCATTTTTACATCGTGAGGTGATGCATACATTTTATGTCCTTGTTACTTTATATAAACCAGGAAGATATTTAAAATGGTTAAAGTTTATCGAATGGTAAATGCTTCAACTCTCTTAAAGAGAAATTCCACACAACACGTTTATTTACATGCGCCTCTTTACTCCCTGTTAAGTTCTTACATTGGTGCTAAACAATTGTGTTTGTTAACAAATCAACAATTTATGTTCAGGCACGAACATTGATTTCTATTAGCATAAATATCTAAAAAAGCTACTTGTATATTTGTGCTTGTGGGAGACCTTGCAATGAAATTGTTTTAAAGTAATTGATCGTTTTATGCATAGACAAGACGTTAGTCATAACAAAACGTTTTGTTTGATTTAGGTATGTATAAACATGAAGCTATATACATTGAATATTTTTAAGCTGCAGGTATGAAAATTGGGGTAGGGGTGGGGGAGGGGAATTGACATTGCAGTTAACCTGGTTCTTTCAAGAAAAATTTATTTATTGATATCTTGATAAGAAATTCTGTTCTGCCTTCTCTTTCCTAAACATTTGTTTACCATAATTTCTCAAGTTTACACAATTTCTGGGGACCATTGTTTTTAGTCACATCTAATACATTTAACCAAAAATATATAGTTATGAATAAATATAAATTTTTAGCTTGATGGACAAATGCAGGTCATTGCTAGTTGTGTCACTGAAATCAAAGGTTTTGGAGAGAGATTGATAATTGAGGCATGATATCATCATGGTAGGCATAAAACCAGAAAGCACATGTATATTCAGTGGACTGACATATATGACTAGAACATGTGTCTTTACTGGACTGACATGATGAGAACATGTGTCCTCACTGGACTGACATATGACTAGAACATGTGTCTTCTCTGGACTGTCATGATGAGAACATGTGTCTTTACTGGACTATCATATGACTAGAACATGTGTCTTTACTGGACTGTCATATGACTAGAACATGTGTCTTTACTGGACTGTCATATGACTAGAACATGTGTCTTTACTGGACTGACATATGACTAGAACATGTGTCTTTACTGGACTGTCATATGACTAGAACATGTGTCTTTACTGGACTGTCATATGACTAGAACATGTGTCTTTACTGGACTGACATATGACTAGAACATGTGTCTTTACTGGACTGTCATATGACTAGAACATGTGTCTTTACTGGACTGTCATATGACTAGAACATGTGTCTTTACTGGACTGACATATGACTAGAACATGTGTCTTCACTGGACTGACATGACGAGAACATGTGTCTTCACTGGACTGACATGGCGAGAACATGTGTCTTTACTGGACTGACATATGACTAGAACATGTGTCTTCACTGGACTGACATATGACTAGAACATGTGTCTTTACTGGACTGACATATGACTAGTACATGTGTCTTCACAGGACTGATATATGACAAAACACATCTTCATTAGACTAGTATATGACTAGAAGTAGAACATATATCTTCAATGAACTGACATGATTAGAACATGTCTTCATTGGATTAACATATGTCTATAACATGTATCTTCACTGGTCTGACATCATGTCTGTACCACATGTATCTTCACTGATCTGACATTATGTCACTACCACATGTATCTTCACTGATCTGACATTATGTCTGTACTACATGTATCTTCACTTGTCTGAAATCATGTCTGTACATCATGCATCTTCACTGATCTGACATTATGTTTGTACCACATGTATCTTCACTGATCTGACATTATGTGTGTACCACATGTATCTTCACTGATCTGACATTATATCTGTACCACATGTATCTTCACTGATCTGACATTATGTCTGTACCACATATATCTTCACTGACCTTGACATTATGTTTATATCACATGTATCACATGATATGTGTCTTCACTGATCTGACATTATGTTTGTACCACATGTATCTTCACTGATCTGACATTATGTGTGTACCACATGTATCTTCACTGATCTGACATTATATCTGTACCACATGTATCTTCACTGATCTGACATTATGTCTGTACCACATATATCTTCACTGACCTTGACATTATGTTTATATCATATGTATCACATGATATGTGTCTTCACTGATCTGACATTATGTCTGTACCACATGTATCTTTACTGACCTTGACATTATGTGTGTATCACATGATATGTGTCTTCACTGATCTGACATTATGTCTGTACCACATGTATCTTCACTGATCTGACATTATGTGTGTATCACATGTATCACATGAGATGTGTCTTCACTGATCTGACATTATGTCTGTACCACATGTGTCTTCACTGATCTGACATTATGTGTGTATCACATGTATCACATGAGATGTGTCTTCACTGATCTGACATTATGTCTGTACCACATGTGTCTTCACTGATCTGACATTATGTGTGTATCACATGTATCACATGAGATGTGTCTTCACTGATCAGACATATGTCCACAAGCTTAAGTAAACTGGCAAACCTTCTCATAACACCAGCTTAGGTTCCAGCAAAGCTCAAACCTTTGCTGACTTGAGTTAAGAGACTAGTGTAATGTGTTGTGGAATTACATTGTATATGTTAAGGGTTTATATGTACATGTATGTATAGTACTGTCTAGGCATATACATTATATGTATAGAGTAGAACCTGGATATATTGGAACTGAATACTGAATGAATTTTTCTTTCAAATAAACAGGGTTTTCAAAATTAGGTGGTTATTATGGTAATAAATAAAGAAATTGGAGATGGAAATAAAAAAAAAAACATTTCAAATAAAGCAGGATTTCAGTGTAACAAGGTTCATAAGTTCAACCTATATTTTAATAAGCACAGAACCTCACTTAAGAGACCACCTCAGACCACTTTGAGCCAGTCAATAAGGTGGTCTTAAATTGCATGGTTCCACTGTGTGTACATGTTTGTGTGTGTATATATATATATATACACACATGTATGTATGTGTGTATATATATATATATATATATATATATATATATATATATATATATATATATGTATATATATATATATACATGTATATATATATATATATATATATATATATATATATATATATATTATATTTTATATATATTATATATATATATATATATATAAAGACAAAATGTACCAGTAGGTCATTGACATATTTTCCATGATGGTTAATGAATTCTGTATCGATCACTTTTTTAAAAAAAAATTTCACATACTTTAGCTTAGTCATATTACTTGAATTCTTCTTCCTGTTGATTTAAACATGATATTTGATATCATGGAGATGCACTATCATGTTTATATAAGTCAGGTGCTTGTGTGCCCCTGCTCACCTCACTGTAGCATCCTTTGTCAGGATTCTATATTAAGTTCTAGAGAATAAATATCAAGTCTTACGCAATATATATACGTTGTGTATATTTTTTCAAACTTGCATACTTGTAGTGACATGTACATGTTGTCACTTTACTGCACATGTACATATAGGTTGTTGGTGAGTTGGTTGAGGCACTTTTCACCATTAAGCAAAAGAAATTTCCAGTCATTCAGTGGAACCTGCCTAATAGCAGACCACCCCTTTGGCCACTGAAATGTGATCTTCCAGGGCATGTCCCCACTGTAAGCAAAACTGATTTTGTGAGAAAACTTGCCATTTTGTCCGTTGGCTTTTCCTTAATACGTTTTAACCATCATCAAAAACTGGCCGCCACCATACATGTTGTATAACTGAAAAAGTTTTAAGTGTGGCGTAAAACACTAATCAAAATGAGAAAGAAAGTCAACAAGACCAATCACTTCAACTTCTTATGCCAAGCATTTGATGAGGAAATAGGCAATGCCTGTTTTAATCACAGGTACTTGTCTTAAATGGTAGCAGATTTGGTTCGCATGCAGGCGGTCCTACATATACGTTGGATTTCTGGTATTATACGGTACCTAAGTGTAACTGTGTAAGACTTTAAAATAAAGGGTAGTGTCTGTTTCTTCACCAAGCACTCGGCATAAGAAATGAGAGTCGTTGCTCTACCGGATGGAACTTTAAAACTGAGGTTCAGTGTCATGACACTGGCGTGGCACTTAAACGAACCCTCGCTGCATTGGTGTTGGCCCATGGCATAGCATTAGCCACAGGTTGAAATTTGTGGCACTTCATATTATTGAGTAGTTCTTAACAGGATGTAGAACAAAAATAATACACTACTATCTGATTCACAGAAGATGCATGGGGGAGTTATCTTTTGATTATCATACAGGTTATTCTACTCACTTTTATGTAATGACAAGCTGCACAAGAAAAACGTTTTATTTCTCACTGGATATTAATCTGGTCAGTGTAATTTCAATGTTATGCTTTATTACCTAAAATTTAAACTTGTCCAGGTCAAGAAGCGTTCACAAGACTCCACCTCGCCAGGTTATATGGATTTTACTAGACCTGTGTTATAGAAGTGTCGGTTTATAACCTAGATAAAGAAACCAAGTCCATCTCTTTTTGTGAGGTAAATTCTCTAACCCCTCCCCCCGAGCCACTGCAGATGGTGCAGAGAAAGTGAAAATATTATAGTTGTGGGACAATAAATAACAAATGAATAGACTATATATGTAACCATATATTCTTGATGACCAACATTCTGTAAAACACACAGGTAGAGATATATATGTTGTTTTCTCTTAGTATTCATCTATTCACGCATATTATTGATCTGTTTATAATGAAAGTATTCACCTGTGCTGTTGTTTAATCTATTTCACCTCGTGACATTCGCACTGATAGATTCATCCCCATATCACACTTCCAAGCATCCAATCTTGATATATCTTTACTTAACATTTTTCTCTCTCTGTGGAGATAAAAATGTTGAGTATGACAAATATTACCTTTTTTGTCACTGGTAGCTGCACTTTAAATTTATGTCACAGTAACATTGTTTAAATTGTCTTTGTGGGGAATGTTTTGTTTACACTCACAGTTGCTTCTAATTTAGGCTGTCATTAAAACAATCTTTGTTTGAAGTCGGGCTGGTGGTCTCTTCGGAGGTACGTTGTAACCATTTTCTCTCTTCACCAATAAAAACTGCCTGCCACCATATAATTAAAAAATTTATGAATGTGGCATAAAACACTTCAAAATTCATGTTGTTTGACGTCAGGGATTTTATACCCTATTATAGGGGCTGAAAGAAAGCCCCATTATCAAAGGAAAAAAAAAGCATTTTTTCCCAATTTGCATTCAGAATTTCACATTTGAAGTCCTATGACAATGAATTTGAAGACATTCTTGTATTTTCAGTTTTGTGTATTTTAAAGATTTTTAAAAATTCCATTATCAAAAGGCCCAGGTTCCATCCCCATAGAAGTGTGGAAAATCCTTGGAAGTTTTACCTAGGGTGTTATAAGCATGTCAGTCGAAATTTTCTGTTAAAAAAGAAATTTATCTAGTTCTAATATTCAAATCAGTTTGTACATGTATATTTTATAATGAAAAATTCCAGTAGGAGAGCAAAACTATTTAAATTTCTTTTTGTGTGTGTCATGGCTTTTTGGCGAGTTGGTTCAGCCATATTAAACAATTTGTTTTTTGGCCTTTATTATTGTAAAGTTTATATCAAGGCAAAAGGGCCCTAGTATCGGGATATCATTGACTTTTAAAAAATAATAATAAAGTAATAAAAAAAAAAAAACTTACAGATTATTTTTTTTTTTCACAGATAATCAATTATTTTCTGTATTGTTACTGATTCAACTTTTACTTTTTATAAATACAACAATGACTGACAAATCTAACAGTCTAAAAATAAGTTCCGGTTACCTTCCAGTTTTAGTGCATGCAGCTTGTCAACACCCCTATAGGGTAAAACAGTAGTTGCAATGTATGCCTTTTAAGGTGAGAGAATCTTGGTAGGTCTCTACTTAGGAATCATCAATATTCATCTAAGGCTATTGTTCTAGAAAAGTTTAAAATATTTTGTCAATATTAACACATACATTTAAAATATGTTTAAAACAATTGAAAACTCTACAAAAAATATGTAAGTAGCAGTTTATAATCAAACTTGATACGTAACACAAAAATCAAGGGACTTTTACAGGTAAGTATGTAAAGACAAGATTTTTTTTTTCATTTAATTAATTTTTAATATCTTTTAAAGAAAAAATTTCCAATTTAATCTTCCAAAAAATTTTGTGACATGTCTGCTTGAAAAAAATTAATACATTTTAATTAAAAATTGTACTTTTGAGAATTCTTTGTAAAATAAAATTGAAGTAATACTACTACATGTACACTGCTATGATTTCATATATTACATGTGAGCTACATGTAGCATTAAATTATGTAAATTTTACCAGTAAAAATTGACAAATTCCCTGAAAATATCAATAAATGTCCAAATTTTCCATTGCCATGGGTTATAGATTTGTTCAAGGCTTGCTGTTTGTATGTTTAATTTCATTTTCTTTGGCTTATTCAGTCATGCCAATTTACCAATAAGACATCATTATTCCCTCTTTGAAAGGAATGCAATACATGATAAAGGAATCAAATTCTTGTACAAAATAAATACATAAATCAGTATGGTTTAGAAAAGGAGGAACTCCCTATTGATCTCTTCACAGGGTCTCTATCTAAGAACTGTCCATTTAGCTCGGATTCACTATGTTGTTCGAAAAGCAATATCTATGCAAATGAGGTGAAATTAGTAAATAAACATGACCTTAACTCCAACCATGTTATTTAAAAAGTTTTCATTTAAAGTGATATAAACTATAATAACTTATAATCCAGATGGTGAAAGGGTCAAAAGGTGTCAATGAATAGTATTAGCATATTGATTTAAGTTTACAGTCACAGATCAGTGTCAGGTTAAAGGCTCAACGTATTGAATGTAAACTAAAGTACATGTAATTATAATGTCCTGAGCAGTGCATATTTTACATTTATAAGTATATACCCTGTTAGTATTACGGTACATGTATACATGTATTATGTTCTATGTTGGGTCACCTGAGTCATGTGCATGTGTGTTGCATGTTTTAAACTTAAAAAAAAAACAAAAAAAAAACACACACACATCCAAATCCAAAATCCCCCTAATAAAAAACCAAAAAAAAAAACCAAAAAACCAAAAAATAATTGGGCCTTTTACCCTCCCCATCTCCCAAAAAATAGTTATAATAACCCAAGTAAATACATATAGCATCATTTACCAATATCTATATAACAAAAAAAACCACAAAACAAACAAACAAAAACAAAACAAATAGGGCCATTTGCTGATTTTATTCAGATTTGGTATGAACATGTATCAAGGTATTGAGCCTCAGGGCTCTACTGCTCTTGAGTCAGAAAGGTGCCACCATTTAACAACCACTGCAAGTGGTCCAGTGTTAAACCTGACCTGGATTAAGTCTCCTTTGATAAAATTCTTGTGTTTTAGTATGACAATTTAAAGAAGTTTAGTAAAAACATGGATATACATGTAGGTTTGAATTATTTTCAGACTTAGCGAAAATAACTTTAATTCATTTAGCAAAAATCGGGAAAGATTGATAATTGAGTCTGGGAAGAACGTAATCAAATCAGGAAAGAACAGTAATTGTATTTATATGTTATTCAGAAGTGTATTTATCTACTCGTGAATTCTTGCCAAAAAATGCGGATGAGTTTCATTGGAAACAATCTTCTTCTACTCTGTCCTTGCACAAACAAAACCTACAGTGACGTGCCAAAATTGATACAACACTTTTTTTTCTCTATACATGTATATTTCATGTTTCTGTACATTTGCATGTTTTTTTTGATAATCTAAAACAAAGTCATTTCCTGTTTAATGTCAGTACGACTTCCCCTACCAATAATGCTTTGAAGTGTCGGTGTTAGTGGTACATGTAAATATTCAATGCTTTGTTTTAAAGTACTGATGAGTTTTGCAGGACACAGATTTTAATGTCTCTGTTTAATATGCAGGCCTATTAATAGGGAATGGTGATATAAAGAAATTGATTTTCTGTTAAAATTTGCTGAATCTTGAAAACAGAAAATATGAATATTATGAACAAATACACAATGAACCTGTTGAATATTTTTAGTTTGATGCAGGAAGTTTTGTCAAAGTTGGTTTAGAGGTGACTTTCTGTGAATGTTTTGAAAATTTATTAATTTGTTTGAAATATATAGAGAAAAATAAAAAGTTACATCGATTTTTGGTGTGTCACTGTATGCCTGTACTACATTTACACACAGCCTGTACTCTAGTACTGGTAATTAGAAGAGAGTGTGAATTCCTAACCATCCATGTGCTGGGAATGTTGGGGCCAACACTTAGATCAAAGCATTTTGTGTTATGTAGCAAATGAAACTGTTAGAGAATAGTTATGTAGCAGTTAAGGGGATAATTATCCATACCAAGTACTGAACTATAACAAGTATAATTATGATTATATAATAATGAGATTTGATTGGTTGATTAAGTGTGTAAATTAAATGAGTCAAGGTCCAAGTCAGTTGTACCTATCGGTACATGGATATGAAAAAAAAATCAAATCTTATTGAAATGCAAGAACGGTACATAAAAATAATCATACTCCAAATGATTACTGAAATTCTGTATCAGCAAGGAGGCCCCTCTCCTCCCCCAGAACATCAGTGTCAACAAGACACTTTATAAAAGTTAAATAAAATATGTGTATTAGTAAAGTAAAAATTAAAACAACAGCTTCAGGTAAACAAAAATAAAAAATTTCATGTGGCATACCATATCATAAAAATATTCACTCCAGGAGTTTCAATTTATACACTAAAATAACGACTGCTAGTGAGAAGTATACATGTACGCAATAAGAACAAAAAGATGATTGATGAATGTTTATTATTAATAGAAGTACAGCTAGCATACATGCATGTACTGTTGTTACTAAAAGTACTTGTCATGCATACGTGTACTTTATCCTTTGTCAGGATAATTGCCCTTAATTTGTGGTCAACTCCTCAACCCCTGAAAAACAATGGAGTCTTAGAAAGTGTAAGTCAATGACTAAGACCAGTCCAAACGTGTGTCTAAGGATGAATGAGTTAATATGTTTATATTTATCATTTTTATGATGAAAATTACAAAAAAAGAAAAAATCTCATTTGATGTATTAATTATGTAAGTTGAGTAACATGCTATCGTCATCATCATCAGCAGCAATGGTATATGATTACAATTCTTTAAGCTTAATGCATGAATGTGAAACTTGCACTTACATCTACAAATGTGAAACCTATATTTACATGTACATATGTTAAATATGTGAAACTTTCATATACAAATATGAAACTCACACTTACATTTGTACATATGTGAAGCTCACTCAATACAAATGTGAAACCCTTATTTACAAATATGAAACTCACACTTGCATATGTTACAAATGTGGATTCCACACTTACAAATGTGAAATCAAAATTTAAAATGTGAAATCAACACTTACAAATGTGAAATCCACACTTAAAAGTGTGAAATCAACACTTACAAATGTAAAATCAACACTTACAAATATCAAACTCACACAAGTTAACAAATGTAAAATTGACACTTACAAATATGAAATTTGCACTTACAAATGTGAAACTTGCAAAGTTTACAAATGTGAAACTGACACTTGCAAATGTGAAACTTGCACTTACAAATTAAAGGTGGAACTCAGATTTGCAAATGTGAAACTCGCACTTACAAATATGGAACTCACTGTTTGTTTGACGTCCCATTCAAGAATCTTTCACTCATATGGAGATGTCACCAATTGCCGGTGAACGGCCTCAAATTTTGGCCTTTGCTCTGCACTTAAGGCCATTGAGCAGTGAGGGTTCTTTAACATGCCGACACCTACTGTGACACAGGACCTCAGTTCAGTCTTACACACAAAGACAGGATGAGTGTTCAAGTGATATTAACTTTTTGACCTTGTTTCATATACATTTTTTGTCCTTGTAAAATCATACAATATGTGAATAGTTCATGTGTAAAAATATGTTTTATTTTCCCTGTTTAATACAGTTTTAGCTCAAAATGATTATAGAATATGAATTTCGTTATATGTTTAATGCAAATATATGTATAAGTATCTAAAATTACATGTCATATAAAATCTGACATTTTTTTCCCTTCAGGGTTCTGATCCTCTCATATCTACAGCCAGAGGGAAGCTTCAGTCCCGTAGATCCAAACTCAATGACCAAATCAACCGTGAACTACGGATGAGAAATGGAGCAGAAAATTTATTCAGGTGAGAGAAGGTTTAGGAAGTAGATGTATAGGTGTATCGATTACATGTGTTGGCTAGAGGGATGGCATTACTGGTGTCAATAGGTCAGGCTGAAGAATTGCAACGTGTACATGTATTTAGTTATACATGTATCCTTTGCTGCTTTATTACATGTAAATATATATCACAATGGTTCAGTTATATACATTTGTAGTTGTGACCAGTTTTATCTCAGCTTTTTCATCTGTCATCATTATTGTAAATTTTTAACGTATCTTTAAAAAAAGGTAACATTTAATGGTGCATAGGGGAAAGGACCCTGGGTTGTTATTTCTTAACTCTCATGCCCCTGAGAAACAATGGACTTTACTTAAAATCAATGACACAGGTCAGTCCAAATGCGTCTTCAGGGATGAATGGGTTAATTGCCACATGGTCAGATATCCTGAAAATATGTATAGTGACATATCTTCACACCCAAACCATATATTTTCTTGTTCCTTGTATCAAATAAGTCTATTGGTGTCAACATGTACCATGGTTGAAATCCATACGTAATCTGATTTCCATCTTGTGACAAATGAATTTGCTTGTGTCAATCCATGTGTTTACAGTAATGCAATAGTATTAATTTCATTCCTTTTGTGTCAAAAATGAAAGAAATGTACTTAATTCAAAAGTTGTACCTTACCTGGAGGAGAATTTTCATTTATTTTTTTTGTTTTTCTTGTTCATGAGCATGAGATTAAATCAATTATGTTATTTATGGTAGTTAGAAAATATACAGAATGTCAAAAATTAATGATCTTTTCTGGTCCGTAAGTGCTTGTCATATTTTCAAAGAGGAATTGACATGATTAGAAAAAAAAAGAAAGTGAAAAACAAGAAACAAAACAACAAAACACACACACAAAAGAAAAACGACATAATGACCTGTAAAAACACTCTTCAAGTCTTGCCTAAATGTACATATAAGGCAAAATTAAAAATTTTCAAAAATTTACTGATCTAATTTTTCAGAGCAACAGGAAACAAAAGATTAAAAGAGCTTGTCGCTGTTGAATTATCCTTCTTTAATTCAAATATACAGCTTCTTAAAGAGGAAATGTCAGATCTCAACAGCTCGGTTATTATCTATCAACATGAAAAGTATGTACATTTTCACAGTAAATACATACAGTAAAACCTCTTTATAATGCCTTTGTTTCATTTGCCACCTCGCTTTATGCCACTATTTTTGAAAGTCCATTCTTCCAATTTTCCCTATAACTTCATTTAAGGTTTCCCTCAACCTATTGCCTTTATAATGCCAAATTTGGGATGAACAAATGGTGGCAGTATAACGTGGTTTTACTGTATTCACGATCAAATTCCAAACAATTCAATAGATTATAATGTTTGGTCAATGCATGAAATAAATGATAGATTGATATAGGAACATTATTAATCATTTCATACCCAATAGACCATAATGGACTGGTCTGCTACTAAAAGAAAGAGCATACCAATAAATTAATTGGGGAAGAAAGGATTCACAAGAATAGTAAACATATATGTTAACATACATTGTACCACAATGTCATGGCCATAGCATGTATGATCTTTTCTTGAGGACATGGAACAAAGGGGGGTGATTTTGTTTTTTGGAGACATGAAACAAAATGGTGAATCTCTTTTTTGAAGACCTTGGACAGAGTTATAAATCCTCTTTTCTTGGGAGATATGGGACAGAGTAGTGAAGTGTAAAGATTCTCTAAGCTCTAACCAGTTTTTTTATGAAATTACATTCTTTAAAAGTTGTTTTTTAATCCAGTTTTGCAGTTTTCTCCAGATTATTAAATTTGGTTAAGAACACGAAAATTCTCATTCCCAACAGCCCTTGTCACATGCCCCTCAAAAAGAGACTTTCCTTCCAAATGGTTGGAAACATTTTCCAGCATTAGATGAAGTTATCGCATGTGAGAACAGCAACTTGTTAGCACTCATTGTGTCTCAATGATACACACAAGGACATTGGTTGGTGTAGCAAGTCACTTGAGACAAATTGTTTTGTTTGTGTGTTTGACTTTGACACCAATCTCCCGCTGGAAAAGCAATAAAGAACTTTAATCATAGTGTTTGACTGGATATAAAAGTAGGTATGATAAATCCTAAAATCATAAATCTAATCAGCACAGCATCAGACGGTGAAGGACATGTGATTAACATACATACACACCTTATGAGAGTGTATAGGACAAACGGTTGAATACAGAAATGATGGAATACTTGTAATTTGTTACTGGCACACAGTCATGTGCCCGTCAAGACTTTTATGTCTATGTGTTAATTTGAATAAAAAGTGATAATTTTAGATATGAGCACAGTTTCACAATATTCATGGTGTCAGAAAGTCCAGCATGTGTATGTGTCTATATGTACAGTATACATACATGTGTGTGCATTTATTTATATACATATGGAACTTTACTATTTCACAATAACAAAAACTAATACACATTTATATTCATTGATTATTCTCTTTATAAATCTTTGACATGTAAGTATTCAACTAAAATACTGGTAATTTCTTTCTCTGATTGCCCCGAGTCCCTCCCTTTCTAAAAAAAAAAATTAAAAATCATATAGGATTTTACATACATCATAGTACATGTAGATCTGTATTGTATGTCACTTCATCTCAAGAGATTTGCCCTCAGATTCCCCCAAGTAAGAAACTAGATAAATAAATACATATACATGTACATATGTATTTATATCTTATTTTATATAGTAATCATGCAGTGTTTTTCATAAAAGTTTACATATATTAGTTCAATTACAAACAGTATTCATAAATTTATGAAGATTATAAAAAATTATTATGTTAAATAACTGAATTTTTAAATTTGAAAACGAAATAGTCCTCTCATCCCTACTTCCTGTTGTAGTTGGGATAAGACCTTGCACATGTACGCGTTCTGTGTTTTTATAAGGAATTTGATGTTAAAATATCTCTAATAGATTAACATGAAATTACAGTTTGTTGGTGGTTGATTATAAACAGGCCAGTCAAAAATATTTATTTGATGTGACGCAAGGGACCCACCTTAAAAGACCCGACCTCAACATTGTTATGGCATTGAGAGTTCTATTTGTCAACGTTCATATAGTGATCGTTAAGATTTTGACTCCACACAGATTTTCTCCAGTCTCGAAACAATATAGTACACTAAAACTAAGCCTTCCTTCAAGGTAATTCAGTGTATTATTTTTATTTTAGCATTTTATAATTTTGATCATGATATTAACCATGATAACAGGAAGCAATAGACCATAACGACACTTCTTACTATCAAAGCCATCTGATCTATATTTAGCAGTTTTGCCCACTTTTTTTCCCATCATGATGAATATGGAATTTTGTCTAATTTACATACCAAAGTGGAAGGAAAACTAAAAAAAAAAGATGTAATGTATGCCTCGTTGCTTACTGGCCAAATGAAACTGATCTTTTAAAACTGGTCGTGGCACATGCAACAGATAATTGTTTAATGAAGGCCTTACGGTTTTTATAAGGAGTTGAGATCAAAATATTTTTTGTTGTGGTTTTGAATATTTTGCTAGAACAATGTAAAGTCACATTAAATTTTGATGAGTAATGTATTGTATTCAAGTAATTAAGGGAGAGACTTACAAATTTTTGGTAGATTTTTTGAGTAATGTCGAAAATATACAACAGACCTCAAAGTTTCCTGTGAGTCATCTGACCTCCTTGACTTTAATTCTTTTGTAATTAAAATTCAACCACAAAAGAATTCCTCAATGAAAATGAGTCTCATACTGAACGTTATAATACGGTGTCTATCACAGATAATCCTGTGTAGGGTCAAAATTTATTTTCACGTAAGATCTTGTTGATGATAATTTTACTGGACGATCGTGAGTTGGACATAGTAACATTGACTTAGAAGAATATACAGTAGAACTTGTCTTTAGAGACCACTGTCTTCAAAGGCCACCTGTCTTCTGACGCCACATTTTGAAAATCATTCTAATAAATATCTCTGTTAATAAAACCCCTTTTGAAGAACCACCTGTCTTGAGAGACCACATTTCAGTGGCAAAATGGTGCTCTCTCAAAGCAGGTTCCACTGTATAAATAATGGAAAAACCTTATCATTTGGCAATTTTCTAGTCTTTATATAAAGAACTCACAAAATATATACAGTGAAACTTTTATATAACAACCTCCTTATGGACACAACAAAACCCAGTCTTTATTAGGAGGTGGTCTTTATATAGAGGTTGATTTGTACACAAGTAGTACTATTGGGGACAACAAAAAATGGTCATTATGACCAGGTGGTCTTTATATACAGGAGGTCGCTAAAGCAGGTTTAACTGTATGTAATTTTATGCAGTTCTGTGAAAAAGCACAATTGAATTCTTCTTCTTTTTACAACAATAACAAATTTTACTAAACATTTTTTCCTTACTCTGATGCACATGTATTCATACATCACTAGGATACATACATGTAGGTCACCTTCTGAAGTGAAAAGTGAAGGATAGTAAAACAATAGTGTGTATTAAATTTGTTTTGTACAGCGGATCGGAGATAAAGGTCATTCAAGTGCTTTTAAATTATAATTATAACCTATAATACCAACAACATTTTTTCCAGTCTGATTGGAAAGACGTTGATTATATATTGTATATGAGTTTGAGTACGAGTGACTTTCGGTACCTTGAAATCCACTGGACCAATGAAAAATTTCAAGGTGTCGAGAGGTTCATGAATTGAAGCTTCAACCGATATTGGTTCTAATCTCTAGTCTATACAAACTAGCAGATGTTGACATTAAACATCTTTTTTTTACCATAATTCTGGTATTTTTTAACCATGAACAATCCTCACATGTTTTTGAAAATAAAAAAAGTTTGTATTATTTTTGTTTTGTATTTGAATGGTGCATTAGGTGCTATTGACATAAGAAATGCACAGTATTACATTGCAACGTCGCTGATTTCCAACTGATACATGTAACAAGTTAAAAAAATGCCACTTATATTAAGCCTGTTATCAAAACAAGCTAACGATGACTATTTAATCTTGGCATCTTTATTTTGGACATGCCTGGCAGACGGAATTGTCTTTTTATCTATTCACCGATAATTACTTAAACTTCAAGGTTTCGCGAGTGAAATACAAAGAAATTAACAAATCAGGACCTCAAATTGATGTTCTTGAGGTCTTGACATTCAAGAAAGTAAATTTACTTGTTTGATGAAAGGGGAAAAAAAACTGAGGACCTGTACAGAATTTTTAGAGATTAAGAACTTCCAAGTTGTCCATGTTTGAGCCTCCATGAATCACCTGTATATATACTGTTGTTCTGTAATAGTTTCCATATATAAATAGAAAGACTTACCAAAGTTATGACCTTTTGTGAGTATGTTCAGGTAATTTTACAGCTGTTACCTGCCCATGAAAAATGATTCTGTGTAAGTTTATCATTTTTCTATATTTCAAGTTTTTGTCATATGATTATTTTTCTTGTATATGTGTGCATTATAGCTAGAAGAAGACACAGGTATAGTGAGAGACTTAAAAGTATTATTGATAAAAAATATGCAAAAAAAAAAAAAAAAAAGAAAATTATTAACAAAGTAAAAAAACATTGCACACACAGCACTTAGAGAATTAACCTTAATGGTGTACATGTACGTTAGAGTACTTCCACTCTACACGTGGCCATACATGTTACATGTGAATGAACACCTTTAATTTTAGGTGTCAAGTTACAAACACACAATTCATATGTAAGAAGTGATCAGTTATCTTTAACGATTTTACAGTTTAGTCACAAAATCTTTGAGTGTCCAATGTCAGTATGACATTATTTATGGGTGCCTACCTTGGGGCTGTTTTACATGTGGCCCAGATGGTACATCTAAAATTGGATTAGCACATTTAACCAGGATTTAATAGGACATGTATTATAATCTGATGTGTTATTTAGCCAGCCTTGTTGGGTTTCACTCTTTTGGTATACACACAGAATTTTTAGCATGCTTATTACTATGATACTTATTCCATATGTTGGACATAAAACATCAAATTAAAAAAGTGTCATATTGATGTAGTATTAGATTGATGTAGTGTCATATTGATATAATGTCAGGTTGATATAGTATCAGATTGATAGAGTGTCATATTGATTTAGTGTCAGATTGATAGAGTGTCATATTGATATAGTGTCATTGATAGAGTGTCAGATTGATAGAGTGTCAGATTGATAGTGTCATATTGATTTAGTGTCAGATTAACATTCAAATTAACAGCCAGATTGACATAGTGTCAGGTAAATAATGTCAAATTAATAAAATATCAGATTAATATAGTGTCAGATCAGTAGTTTCAGATTAACATAATGGCAGGTCACTAATGTCAGATTAGCATAGTGTTAGGTCAGTAGTGTCAGGTTAATAGTGTTAGATAAACAGTGTCAGGTCATTAGTGTCAGATTAACATAGTGTCAGATCAGTAATGTCAGATTAAAAAGGTGTCAGGTCATTAGTGTCAGATTTACATAGTGTCAGGTCTGTAGTGTCAGATTAACATAGTGTCAGGTCAATAGTGTCAGATTAACAAAGTGTCAGGTCATTAGTGTCAGATTTACATTGTGTCAGATCAGTAATGTCAGATTAAAAAGGTGTCAGGTCATTAGTGTCAGATTTACATAGTGTCAGATCAGTAATGTCAGATTAAAAAGGTGTCAGGTCATTAGTGTCAGATTTACATAGTGTCAGGTCTGTAGTGTCAGATTAACATAGTGTCAGGTCAATAATGTCAGATTAACAAAGTGTCAGGTCATTAGTGTCAGATTTACATAGTGTCAGGTCTGTAGTGTCAGATTTAACATAGTGTCAGGTCAGGTCAATAGTGTCAGGTCAGGTCAATAATGCCAATAAGTGTCAGGTCAGTGATGTCAAATTAAATAGTGTTAGGTCAGTAGTGTCAGATTAACATAGCTTCAGGTCAGGTCAATAATGCCAGATTAACATAGCTCAGGTCAATAATGCCAGATTAACATAGGTCAGGTCAATAATGCCAGATTAACATAGCTTCAGGTCAGGTCAATAATGCCAGATTAACATAGCTTCAGGTTAATAATGCCAGATTAGCATAGCTTCAGATCAATAGTGTCAGTTCAATCATGTCAAATTAATGTACATGTATATGTATCACATTAATAAAGTATTTAATGAGAATAATGTGCACAAAAGTTAAGATAGTAATATTTTTTCAGTGGTTACACTTGGACAGATTTAGCAATATATTTAAGCTTAGTGTTTGGCCTTGTATGATACCTCTTTACTTATCAGAACTACATGTGCAGTATACAATACATTTATTCTAAATTTAAGCTCAACTAATGAAGTCTTATTGACAGAAATCATCTTGAACATTTGCTTTGGCCTTTCTTTTTTCTTTTCTTTTAATTTATTAATTTTGAATTATATTTAGATTATATTATGGGAAAAGTGTCAAATTAATATTATATCAGATTAATATTGTTTCAGAAAGTGTCAGATTAATGTTACCGGTATGTTATCGGTTTCAGATAGTGTCAGATTCAGAGTATAAGATCAAATTAATAGACATTAATCTTTAAAGAGTAGATCAATACACATTGTCATCTGTTTCTATAAAGGATACATGTAGTTGTATACTGGTACTTCACTTTGAGAGGATATTTGAGGAGATTAACTCACCCACCCCTGAAAAACAATGGATGCTTTTGTAAATGAATGACTTAGACCAGTCCATATGTGTCTTTAGGGGTGAATGAGTTAATTACACCCACCATGTTGCAAGCTGGTGTAATTTTGACTTGCCAAAATTTCAGTAACGTATCAAAATCAATACTGTATACCTGGAAATTTTTCGCTCCCGTTTAATTTTGCCATTTTCGCCCTTATATGAAAAGGCAAATTTAAAATGAAAGTGAAATTTTAAAGGTGATTGATTTAAGCACGGAAATCTATTGTCCTCCATGAGAAAATGGTGATTTAGGGCTATTTTCAGACGGGCCGATATGTTTTCTATCATAAGAGGGTGAAAATAACCAAGGGCGAAAATGTCCAGTTATACCAGGGATTAATATCTTCTACATGCAGGTCCTGCAAAAGGCCCCATTACCACTGCAAAATCTGCTATATTTTTCGCAATTTTGAGCAAATATTTCCCAATTAGGTTTACCATGTATACGTAACTCATTTTGGTATACAGACAAAGGAAATATATGACAACTTAGAACTACTGCTCAATTTAAACCCCCATGTCTTCAAATGAACTCTATCTTGTCAGTTTAAAAAGTATAATTAAATATATCCTTATTTAAGTTAATAAAATGACCCTAGTTGCTTTTTATTTTACCAAATTTAGCCCATTGTGAAAGGGTACAGGACCCTGTCCCTGAAAGGGTCTTTTAGCCTCTGTACCTCTGTATACAGTATGAGTAAGTCAATGCTTATTTAAGTAATTTGTATATTCACCATGCAAAAAGATTGTAACAAAAAAAGGAATTTTATAAAGTTAATGTAGAAATGATCAGGAGATTTTGTTTGTATAGTGACATTTTTATCTGCATTAGTATGCATGATCTTTCTACATTTACATAACGAAAGCATCAAAAGTGTAAACACAGACCTACTGTGATTTGCATAATTCGTATTTTCAATGTAAAGCTGTCTGGTTCTGTGACTGAAATAGGATTTGATGGGAAAGCAAAATGAAACAGAGTTCTGTTGTGTCTGAGTTTACAGTGAATAGGTGTGAAGCATTGTGACTTGAACAGTATAGTATTACATGTAGATCTACCTGTATATATTTAGAGATATGTTTACTGTACTGCCAAATAAAGCAAGCACCTGACATTTGTTTAAGATAATTGACTATCAACTTTTGTGTATTTTCATGCCATAGTGATATATTTCAGTCTGTCTCCAGTATCAAGCTACATGTGGGATTTGAGACTATCTTAATATAGGTAGCGAGCGAATGTTTCTTTCTTTATTTTTTCTATTTTTTTTTTCTTTATTTTTTCTTTTTTTTTTTTCTTTGCCAAAGTTTTTTTTTTTCCACTGGGGTTTTTTTTTTTGGGAAACAGAAAATTATTTCTTTTCCAAACAAGAAATTTTAATTATTTCTTTGCCTTTTTTGTCAGAGCTTTTTTCACAAGAACTTATTTTAACATAGTCTAGTACACAGGAAAATACTGTTTCCTTGCCAGGCCTTTTTGTCAGAGTTATGGTACTTCAAAACCCTTTTGAATTGCTTAGTTCTAAGAGGCATAGTATTTCTTTAACGCATCTTGCTTTTTGTATGTAAATTTTTATGTAACTTACAATGTATGTCAGGGCCTCCATGGACAAGGGGTTAGTGCATCACGCTTTTAATTATGAAGTCTCTCACTTCTGGTCAGCAGAACCTAGGCTGATTCTTAAGAGAAAGTTTTCATGCAAAAGGTCAGTGGTCTCTTCCTGGGTACATCGTAACCGGGTTCTTTCCTCCACCAATAAAAACTGTCCGCCACCATATAACTGAAAAATTGTTGAGTGTGGCACTAAAACAGTATTCAAAATTCAATTTTCAATACAATGTACAGTGTATGACTGAAAATACGTGGATCGTAAATATGTTGGCTAAGATGGAACAGTAAAACATTTTGTACAGTTAAGGCTTCTAAATTTCTCTCTCTTAAATCAGTTTTTATGTTTTCTTGATGACAGTATGTTGACAGACTGATGATTGATTCCAGAGACAATAAATCTGTTTCTCTTTGTTTTAAATCCCAGTCACCTTTGAAGGGGACCTCTGTGGCTGAGTAGGCATAGCATCAGAAGGTTTTAAGCATGCAATAGCTTTTGGAGCATGAGACAAGTTATGTTAAGTTGCCATGAAAAAGATGTAGGTGAACTCTTAAGTGTACATGTAGTATTGTAGATAGAAATCGGCAATTTTTTTGTCGAAATACATGTACTTGGTACATGTAGATGAGAAAGAAGCAGAGAATTTAAACTGCCTTTCATGAAAATTGTTGACAGAATCAGTTGACTGTCGGCTTCTATATTGAAAGGGCTGAGCATGACATCTTTCACCTCTAGTGCTCACTACAGACTTTAAAGGATGGTTTTTCACAGATTAAAGTGTAGAAGGTTAAAATTTAATCCCCCCAAGACTTTTTATATTACACCTTTCTAAAAATGAGGATATATACAATTTGGCCTGTCCAGTTAAGACTATGCATCTGTTCTTCTTTGAGACTGTCTGTTTGTCTCCCAAAATCTTTGCAGACATATTCCTTATCACCCAAAGATATGTGATTACCTTGACCTTCATGTAAAGTCATATGACATGTTTCAAGGTTGCTATTATTACATATTCCATGGATGCCATATTGACATTGTTTAATTTTGTTCAGGCTATAAAGTCAGCCATTTTGCAATAGACTTTGATAAATTTTTTTTATTCCATTCTTTCATTTTTGGCTCACCCAGATGAAAGTCCAAAGGTCTAATTCTCAGACTTGCCAACCTTGAAAAATGTTCATGGGGGAGATTTTTCAATCTCGTGGGGGAGACTCTAAATTTTAGTAAGAATTAATAGGAAAATTAAAATTTTTCATGGGGGAAATATGCATTTTTCTAGAAGAAATTATCGAAATTGTACACAGAAAATAGGGAGTCTCCCTATTTATGGGGAGACTTGGCAAGTATGAATGCTATAACCCCTGCATCATCGGCATCTGTTGACAAAACTTGAACCTGGCCTATATCTTTTTAACTGCAAGAGGCAGGGCTTTGATATTTCACTTATAGATTCCTTATGTCCAGAGCTTTCATTTGGTACCTTGAGTTTTGACCTAGTGACCTCGACCTTGAACTTTGACCTACTTTTCAAAAACTTTGACTTGAACTGTACATGTACATGTATCTGTTAAACCATTATGGATAGAGCTTTGATATTTAACATATAGGTGTATTATGACCAGTGCTTTCATTTGGTACCTTGGTTTTTGACTGTGACTTTGACCTTAGACTTTAACTTTTAAAAAACTTAAACCTTGGCAATAGCTTTTAAAGCATGAGGCATAAGGCTTTGATAATTTACATTAGATTTCTTATGACCAGATCTTTCATTTCATACCTTGACTTTTGACCTAGTGACTTTTGAATTTGACCTACTATTCAAAATTTCTAATCTGAGCTGAAGGAACTAAAATATTAACCAGTCCTTTGACCTTAAAACCTGACAGCTGAGGGTCAAGTATCTATTTTGATAATTTACATCCATTTTGGAAAGCTTTGTTGTTAAATATTTTATTTAGAAAGCCTAAACTAAACTTTTTCCTGTGTTGGTTTTATATGGTGTATATGTTGATCTCGGTATAGCATAGTTTCACCCCTGTGCTTCTTAAAATAGTTAAATGAGGATGCAGTTTTTGAAACAATGCAATGAATGATATTTTTTCATTTGATAGAAACATTTTATACTTAACAATTGATCAAATAAAATTTCATGAAAATCACTGAAAGAGCACCTTTCAGAGCTCTTAAGACGACCAATAAAACCCCTTATAGGTCATGTCAGGTAGTTTGTCAGTTATGGAAGGACATGGGTTTTTTCCTGGATAAATTGTTACATATACAATGTACTATGTTACCTCCTCCACAATTAAAAACTGACAGCCTTCCTTGTGACGGAAAACTTGTTGAGTGTGATTTTTTATTTCTTTGAATGTTTTTTTTTTTTTACCCCACATTCAACAAAGTTGGAGTTATATGGTGGAGGAGAGGACCCAGTTACAATGTACATGGGAAGAAAGCACCAGCCTTCCGCAAGTAAACTATACTCTCAAACATTCTGCCAAAATTAACTTAGTACCCAACAGGGCTGGATCCTGTGCTAACTAACGGTAAAAGACTTCATGGTTTAACTCATTCACCCTTAAAAAACACATTTGGGCTGACCTAAGTCATTGATTTACAGAAGAGTCTATTGTTTTTTAGGGGTTGATGAGTTAAACCACAGTGCTCTAACCACTAAGGCCCATAAATGTGCTATAAAAACGATGTTTATGCCTACCTATGTGTAAAGGTTGTTCATGGTAGTATTTTGATTCTTTCATGTGCATGTACATGTATTAACAGCAGGATAACTTAGTCTGGGAGATTCCATTCATCAGCAGCTCATTAGGTTCGATTTACATCCTATCAAAAATTCAAGTACATTGTGTCTTTTTTTTTTACTGTACTAGTTAGTATTTCTCTGCGGTAGAATGATTGACAGCTATTTAAATGAATGATGGGATATCATAAAACTGAGATCAATTGGGATGTCAATCATCTGGTTATTTACTTGTACAAATCTACTTTCCAAGTTGGTGGTCCACGTAGTACTATACAGCGAGGTATCATAAGGGTATCTTTGTACATGTTGACCGGGGATATCATGATCCCCCTTCAGATGCTATTTTTGTGCAGATCAAAAGGTCAGTAAGGTCAAGGTCATTGGAAAATATCTCACACAATTACTTGTATACTAATGCCAGAAATTCTATCTTTGTTTTTCACGGTTCAAAGCTTTCTATATTATGCTATAAACTGAAGGAAAGGAAAATATCGAAAACTGTCCATGATCTACATGTATAGTCTTGTGGGCATAAGAGTTCAAATGTTTTCATATGAAAACAAGATGTGTTTGAGAAATATCACGACCTAGAGAGCCAAGCCATTCGTAAATATTTTAAAGACCCATAACTCTGGCAAGTGTTGTCATCCTGTGTTGTATTTATATGAAGCAGCAAACCAAATTTAGTTAAAACTTGAGTGAGTAAAATCATCCGTATGATAATCAAAAGGTTATTCCACCCTGCCACCTTATATGATTCAGACAACAGTCTGGTAGAGGCAGTCAAAGACAGGTGTACCCCAAATACTTGTGATACAGATTGATGCAATCTGAATTATTTATTTCATTGTTGAATCATATCATCAGGATTTTTTTTTTAAATAAGTGAAATGGTACAAATTTGATAATGTGGTATGGACTTATTCCAGTACATTGAGATTTTCTTTTTTTGACAATCCATGCTTACCATTACATTGGACTTGGGTTTGTGCCCAGCTCACTTCCTGTTTTAAAGAACTACCATGGAAGAAATGGACAGAAAGATAAACGGAAGTTTTGTATTTTTGCAGTGACTGATTATATTTACGTTACAATTTTAAATGACAGATACCAGGAAGCCAATTATATATCAGATTTTTATAGTGGTGGAGATCACATTAAAGGCAATGAGACATATAAGCCAACTTTATAGTATTGCTACTGTAGTTTTTTTTATTGTTGCAGTTCAGTGCATTCTCGTTAGGTATTACATCAAATTTAATTTTGTGTGAAATAAAAAGTCAACAATGAGTTCAGTCTAAATACATTTTCCTTGAAAAATAAATCCTTTTATTTCTTCCGTGAGCTTTTGTTCTGTTCTCCTAAAAGGGTAATATATTTTTATTTTTTGAAATGCAAGTACAATGATATAACAATATAAAATACGGTATGCACAATTTTATTTCCTAAAGCGCATAAAAGCCGTAAGTAATTTATTTGGACATTGTTCCGTTACTATTTTATGTACATGTACCGTTGATATTTATCTGATACGAGGAATTCTTTGTGATTACTAAGTGATAAATGCTATACCTGTAAGTGCTGTAGGATTTCTCAAGTACCTATTAAACACTTAAACACCATACTTGTCAGGTTTTGCTTGGTTTTATATATTTTTAGTTCTGTTTGTGTGACTTGAGATCACTACAGTCCATGTGGGAAGCTATGTAACACCAAGATAAACTAAATACATTATGATTATCTTTTGTTACGTATTTTACCTCTCGGTATAATGAATTACAACTCTGATCCCTGTACCATGTGGGTATATGTACACTTCCTTATGTATAATATTTCAAAATCTTGCCGGATCTATATAAAATGTAGCTATGTGGGGGGTGTGGGTCTTGGAACATTGATTTTATAATGTTAAAACTTCAAGAAAATACATAAAAAAAACCCAGAATAAGGTTAATATTAGATAAAATATTAAGGAAATAAAACTTGTTCAAAGTGCAAAAAATGATGATAAAAAAAATTGCTTAATACTAGAACAGTTTTGGTTTACATGAAATATACATGTACATCATGAAATTAAAACAGACATGAAATGTACATATATGTACATGTACATGTACAATTATGAAAGTATGCAGAGCTAAAGCTATTATGGAACATTGTGTATTTTCCATATTTCCAGGTCAAGGTTTTCTTATCTACTACGTTACTCATGGTGAAAAATATAGTGGATCAGTGAGTGATATAGTGGATCACTCACAGTGAGTGATATAGTGGAACGGAAACCTTTTCTTGGATAGATGTGTATTTTCATGCTTTGTGTATTTCCATGCTTTGATTTCTACATTGTTAGTTTGTTGTGAAAGTTTTGGTGATAGTTTATGTGAAATTGCCTACATATGTACAACTGTAGGCCTACATGTAGGGGGCTGGGCCTCTGTGTCTGAGTGGTTAGAGAGAGCATCAAGCTTTAAATCATGAAGTCTCTCACCTCTGGCCAGTGCAGGAACCTAGCCAGATTTTGTGAGAAAGTTTGCCAGTTTACTTGCAGAAGGTGGGTGGTCTCTTCCTGGGTACATCGAAACCAGGTTCTCTTCTTCACCATTAAAAATCTAGCTGACACCATTTAATGAAAAATTATTGAGTGTGGAGTAAAACACCAACATAACAAACCTATGTGTAATGCCATCACCTTAATTGTTATTTCAAAATAAATTTGAATTCCCTTGAAAAGAATTGAAGCAAATTAAAGTGAAATTTGTATATAGCGACCTCCTTAGGGACACAAGAAAACCGGTCTTTATAGGGAGGTGGTCTTTATATAGAGGTTGATTTGTACACAAATGATACTATTGGGGTCAGCAAAAAATGGTCTTTGTGACCAGGTGGTCTTTATGCACAGATGGTCACTAAAGCAGGCTTTACTGTAAAGCGGAACCTGGCCTTAGGAGGCCGACTCGCATTTCAGACGACTAATTTTCAGTCTCTTGATAAAAATCTAATAAATTCAGAACCTCACTTAATCACTTTCAGTCAGTCAGTCAGGTGATCTTAATAGCCAAGTTCCACTCTAATACTTATATTCTGTGTACAAAGATGAATGATCAGAAACCTTCAAGATAACTTCCGTTGAAGCATTGTAAATCTTTTACACTGTTTTAAGACAAAATCTGAAATAAATATAAATTAACAGAATTCAAAGGGGCATTAGCTGTATTTACCAAAACAATTATTTCAGTTTTTTCTACACTTACTACTTGTGCATGGTGTACAATAACAAATAAGATCTCTACACAGGCATAAAAAATCCTTTACATGTATTCCTTTAAATTTTGTGAAAATAAGGTCAGGTCCAATGTGGTTTACATACCCGGTATACAAATAGTAAGGTTGAATTAATCAATTGCAAGTGAATAATTGCCAAACTGGATTTCCCAAGCAATTTTCACAAAACACATAGGAATTTAGGAATTTATATGGCTTTGTATATCTCTTTTTTTGTTTTGTTATTTTATATCAGTATAAAGTAATAAAAAAAGGAAATATTTTTTTAATGCTCCTTTAAGGTAAGTAGTTATGATATGTAACGCTTAGTGTGTGGGCTTTCAGCTATCTTGGTTGTAAAATTCCTGTGTATTATGTCACCCTTAAGTCATGTGTTGCCTCATAGCCAAAAGTAATGTTATGATGTTTATATTTACGTACATGACACTGTGGAATCTTTCAATGCCCTGCTTATATATAAGCAAGTTACATACAATAGACAATCTTAGGTATAATAGTAATTCACATTTTTCCGATAGATAAAATCTCTTGTATTATAAGATACATGTAAATAGTATTAATTCACATCTCCAGGATAGAGATGACGAGTAGTCTGGACAGCTGATTAGGTCATGAGAAATGTCTGACCCTTTAATCACAGGTAATCTCAGTAAGAATAGGTAACTTGATCAGTGGGTGTAAAATGTGCCAAATGAAGTGTGGGTTATTATAAGAGTTATAAGAGTATGTCATACAGGGAGCAGTCATTATTTTATTTACAGTTTGTTTATAAGTACATGTATATTTACAAGTGTTGAAAGCTCAGTGCAGACTGAATTAAGTAAGCTAAGCAGATTGTTTGTTAAAATAAAGAGGAAGCCTTAAAGTTGGCCAATTATTGGAAAAGCAAACATTGTAATCTGTCAGTAGCCATTACTTGAGAACCGGTATTAGAAAGGTGTGTAAAGTTTGTACAACATAAATAATTACATGTGTACATATGTATACTATAGTCTTTGAGTCATTAGGTTGTCTTTCAGATATTGTCACATATACATGTAGGGTCAAAATTTAATTTTTATGTACATGTACACATGTCCTAATTGTGGATTTCCCCATTTGGATCGAATCTGGAATTCACCCATGTGAATGGGGATTCCCCAAGTGTAAATCAGAGATTCCCCTGAGTGTCTAATTAATAAGGAATTCTCCATAATGTCTTAATTGGGGATTGCTCCTAGTGTCTTAAATGGGGATTCCCTGTATGTCTTAATTGGGAATTGCTCTTTGTGTCTTAATCAGGGAATCTCCTATGTGTCTTAATTGATCCAATATTTAAAACAATGCAACAAATGATTTTGTTTTATTAAATAAAAATAGAATTTTATGAAATTCTGTGTACATATGTTAGATGATTGCTTGCTGCCCATATTTGAGCCCTGCTGGAACCTAAGCTTTGTGAAAAAAGTTTACCAGTTTCTTAAGAAAGTTTGCTGCTCTTTTTCTGGGCACTTTTACAAAAAATACTATAATTGTTAAGTAGAAGGTAATATGAAATATCGGTATAAATGTTTGTGTGTATACAGTGAAACTTGTATATAAAGACCCTCCTAGGGACACAGCAAAACCGGTCTTTATAGGGAGGTGGTCTTTATATAGAGGTTAGTTTGTACACAAATGGTACTATTGGGGGCAGCAAAGAACAGTCTTTGTGATGAGGGGAACTTTATACACAGGTGGTCGCTAAAGCAGGTTTTACTGTATATAAGAGATTTATTTCCTTTTACACACCAATTGTATTTGTTTTCACTCTCTGTCTCTCCCACTCATTCCACCTCCTCCCTTTCATAATATCAAAAACATGTATCATAAATTCATTACTATATTGTTTTTTTCCCCCAATTTTACAGCAGTAGTCCAAGTGTGCCCATGATACCATTGGGTTTAAAAGAAACCACAGAAGTTGAAATTACAGTCCCATTACATGTGAGTATAAGATTATCAAATGTAGAAAAAATCTCATAAGATCCTAAAATATAGGGAAAAAATCATAAGATCCTCAAAATCAAAAAAAGAAATGATAATTTCGTGAAGGACTATGAAATATATAAATACAAGGTCACATCTTTTATCTAGGGCCTTAAACCAATGAGGCCAATCACATATGCACTTAATTCAATGAAATATGAATGGTATTTTATGTGGAGTGTTTGACCCAGTATTTTATGCCAAACTATGATTTTTTATTAATATTTCGTTAATCGTAAATGAAAACACTTAACTTGCAATTTTCCTGGAAAAATCATTTAGCCCCATGGAAGTAAATTGGCAAAGTTACCCACTGTCCAAAATATATTGACCACTCTCGTGAGAGACCACCTGTCTTGTGAAACCAATTTCTGACAACCATTCTGTTAAATAATTCTTTAAATAAAACTTCTTTTAACAGACCACCTGTCTTGTGATACCACAATTCACTGTCAGATGTGGTGGTCCTTCAAGAAAGGCTCCACTGTATAGTTACATGCAAATCTTATCCCTGTCAACACTTCAGATCATCTTGGACTGATCCATTCAATTGTTATTGAACATTCTATCTAGATACGTAGGGGTTCATGGTATGATTAGATCAGATAGGTAAATTATTACATGTTTATAATCAAATTTCTTAACCTTTGACCCCCAGGATTTCATTCTGGAGCACTACAGTGAAGAGGGAGATAACTTCAGAGAGGAAATCCAACATTTACTGGACTTACGACAGGTAACCATAGCAACACTTGTTAACTACATTTATATGATTTTTTAACATACAATACACTAATCCACAGAGAAAAGGATAGTTTAGGTTACAAATAGACCTTTTACTCCCAAAAAGTTTATTGAAACCTAGACAAAAGAGAACATTAAGTGGGACCAGAGTTGGTTTTAAGCATTATGGACAAATGTACTTATTCAAAGATTAGAGGTGCTATATATAGTAGAGCATACCTGGCTCAGTCGGTAGGGTGCTTGACTCTTGATCATGAGGTCATGAGTTTGAGTTCAGCCGGCAGCAGGTTGGTTTCCTGTCCTTTGGATGAGACAGTAAAAACCTAGGTCCCGTGTTACAGTAGGTGTCGGCATGTTAAAGAACCCTCACTGCTCAATGGCAGTAAGTGCCGAGCATAGGCCAAAATTTGAAGCCCTTCACCGGCATTTGGTGATGTCTCCATATGAGTGAAAGATTCTTGAGTGGGATGTTAAACAACAATAAACAAACAAACAAAGCTATATATAGTATAGGAGTACCCTCAGTTTCCCTCCTTGATTGAACAGTTTAGGTATACTGTTTTAGAGGTTTACCATTCAGTAACTAATAGCGTTAGAATGATATTGTAGGTTCTTTTTGGTGTGTAACATTAATGTTATATACTGCATTTGTAGAAAAAAAAATTTCAAATTTTTTCGTTTTTGTTTTTATTTTTGGACAACTTTTTTCATCAAAACTTCAAGATTAGATTTTTCAGGTAAGTTGTAATTAATGTTGTTAGGATGCGGATATACTAGTGGGAAAAAAGAAACTGTGTAGTTTAGTAACTTCATTTATAGATTCATATACAAAATATTATGTTGCATTATGTATATCATTATTTAATATAATGCATTATCTTTCAATTCAAACATCAAATCACAAATTATGTCCATTATGCTTGATATGAACAGCCACTGAAAGTAAGGTTGGGTGCAAAAAAAGTTTCACAAGTTTAAAAGCGTGTATGACCACCATTTGCACGATGCATTCTTCACACCTACGATGCATTGAAGGAATTAGGTTATGCAGAAATGCTTGGTGAATGTTCTGTCATATGCAAAATAAAGAACGACGCAAAACGTCCAACGTAGCAAGGGGGTTTGGCTCTTGACGTAGACATTGTTCCATTTCATCCCAAACATGTTCTATAGGTGATAAATCTTGTGACATCGCAGGACAGGGTAGCACATTCACGTTTTGTTGCTGTAGATGGTCATTAACAGCGTGTACATCTGTCTGTCTGTCCGATTTTCGTTTCCAAACTCTAACTTTAGTTTGCCTCTTCCAGATTTTATGAAACTCATACCAGCTTGAGCATTCCTCTCCACAGACACATTCTTATTTTATTTTTCCATGTTTAAAACTTAAAATAATTTTAAACCAAAATCTCCTTTTTAAAAGTTTGGGTGTATTATTTTTATGGCTCATCATTCATTGAATAATTTTTTCAATTGCAGACATTTTGTTTTAGGTATGTGAGTGATGTGTCAGCCATGTTGTTCTCTTACGATTCCTGTTATAATCTTTGTTTATTTACGTCTATTTCAGGCAGTTAGAACTCCACTGAGAAGTGAAGCCGGTGTGGAATTACTGACGGAATACTTCAATCAGCTACACTTTATAGAAAGGCGATTCTTTTCCCCTGACCGAGTGTTGGGGGCACATTTTCACTGGTAAGGCATTTTGTTGATCTGTAGGTATAAAGGGTTTAAAAATGATAAGCACAGATGTGTTTGCCTTTGGTATTAATTTAATCAGTAGCATTCCATTTTTTTTTCTGTAGGTCTTTGAAATACTTATGAAACTTACAAAACACAGCTGAAGTCAAAGATCAAAGGGCATTTTCTTTTTGTCTGTCTGTTTTTCCCATTTGCAGAATATTTATGTTTTGCGTCAAATAATTTCTTTCGTTAAATTTGGTGTAAAGCTTTATACCAGTAATTTCTAGGACGAGTTTTATTAAAGTTAAGATTTGGCAATATTTTCCACAGTTATGAGACTTTATAATACTCAGAAATGGCTTGTTTTTTTTTTTATATTTGATATGTACATATAATTTTGTTTAAGGTATGATTCCCTGACAGGTGTACCCAAAACACAGAAAACAATGGGTTTTGAGAAAGGCAGCGTTCTCTTCAATATAGGTGCTTTATTTACACAAATAGGATGTAAACAGGTATGTGTACCATTATAACAAGTTTTATCTCCTGTGGTTGTTTTGTTAGTTCAGTAACGTTCTTGACTGTGATGTCCCCCTATAATCCCTGTGTTTTCCTGTAAATATATCCTGTTAATATTTCCCATTATTTTCATCTCGAGACAGAGGAGATACAAATCTGGATCATTTCTTCCCACGTTTTAATTGTTTTACTTATGTTTTATGCCACACTCAACAATTCTTCAGTTATTTGGTGGCTGCCAGTTTTTGGTCAGATGAAATACAAACCTTGATCATTTATTCCCAAGCTTTTCAAGTTTGTTATTTTACTTATGTCCTATGCCACTCTCAGCAAGTTTTCAGTGGCAAGATTAGCGATTTTTCACACGTAAACTGACAAACTTTCCCTCATAACCAACTTACGATCCTTTGAAGCTCTAAACCGTATGATGCCGAGCTGATTATTTGGGAACATCTGAAAGTTTCCTAGTGGAAGGTTGGTAGTATTTTTCACAAAATGCATTGTTATTAAGTTTCTACTTGTCACTAGAACGTGGCCTCCATCATCCATACCACTGAAAATTTATTAAAACATAAAATACTCATAAAACAATACAATCAAGCAAAATTATCACCTGATAGTATGGTAGCTGATTTGTGTCATTTTGTTGTTTCATCCTTTTTGCCCGAATGGATAACATTTTTAAAAATGTCATCCTTTTGCTTTGAATGGACTGAAGTCACCTGCAACAATGAAATTTCAAGTTTTTTGTTGTCTTTCAGGATAGAACTACACACGCAGGTATACAAGATGCAATTAGTAGTTTTCAGATAGCAGCTGGAACGTTTCGTTATCTCCATAATCACTTCAGCAATGCACCAAGTATGGACATGCAGCCACAAACACTGACCATGTTAATCCAGTTAATGATGGTAGGTCGATAATCTTATTTATTGCAGCACTGTAAATTAACCCTGTTCTGATTGGCCAAAACACTGCTGAAATGTAAAAAGTACAAACAAAAAATGCAAAATTTCTACCTTAAATAATAGCCCACAGCGACTGGTGGAATTAGATATTGACCAGCCAGTAGATAAGAGAAATAAAGCAGACTACAGACAATTTTACCAAATTGTGTTTGGTCCGAAAAATGTTGTGACATTGACGTGTTATGATAAATTGGTGAAAAATAGCATATGCGTTTGTTTACTAATAAACATAGCTTTTTTTCCAATGTCCAGTGACCATATTTGTTTTCCAACACTGTCGCTGTAATTAAAGCAGTCAAAAATGTCTTAGTGTATTATTAGGAGCATTTAAAGGTAACCAACATTTTATCCTGCAATATGACTTAAGTTCTTATTTAGATACAGCTCATCTAAAACATTAAAGGGTATGCGAAAATCTGTCTGCTGTCAAAGCCAAAGGATGGAAATAGTGGCAACATTGGTCATATGAGACAGGTAACCACTAAATACAATGAGTTGCTAAGGCAGGCTAGACAGTATATGTTAATTTTCCATATCTTACCAACTCTCCATTCAACCACTGAAATGTGGTCTTTCAAGACAGATGCTCTTTCAAAAGAGGTTTTATTTAAAGGATTATGGAACTCCATGGTTTTTGGAATGTGGTCTCTCAAGACAGGTTGTCTTTTGTAATAGTGATCTCTCAAGACTTTTTTCCCTGTATTTTAATCTCATTCATTCTTGTCCACTAGACCTCTTTGTTAATAACTATTCATTATTCTTCTTCTTTTCTTCAGAGCCAAGCTCAGGAATGTGTTTATGAATGCAAGGTTCTAAGTGGCATAAAAAATGGAATTCTGGGACATGTGGAAGCTGCACAGGAAGCAGCTGTGGTAAGTTTTCTGGTTTCACATGACTTTATCTTATTACAAATTTCCTTTGTAGAAGTTTTCTTAATTCACAATAAGCACCCAGGGCAAATTTTTATGCCCCTGGCCTGAAGGTCCGCCAGGGGCATCTAGTGTGTGGATCGGCCGTCTGTCTGTTTGTCTGTCTTTGTCCATAATTCTGTCCCGCTTACAAATTAAGTGCAGTATTTCAAGTTTGGATTGTGATACAGTAAACAAACTTAGACAGTAAGTTCATCTAAGGGTTGCTCAGACTTCACTGACATCACAAGCCCCTGGGGGTGGGGTGGGGTCATAATGTAGGACATTGCAATATTTTGCCAGCATAGAAATTTGTTGGGACTGGGGCATTTGTGTTTCACAAACACATCTTGTTTGTTTATGCTTTATCTTGAAAATGTAACCATTAAATTAGTTCAAACTCTAACACTTCTATTAAACACAGTTGTATGCAAAATGACAGATTTTTAGTCTGTGTGTTTGCAGAATTATCACAAGTTTTAAAAAGTTGCTAAGCATTAATTAAGCTATCATCTTTCATATCGCTCGGTCTAGATTTTAGTACAACAGAACTGATTTAGTGTGAAATGTATTTTCCAATAAAAATTTTCTTTCTGGTTTTGGTGTTTGGTTTATTATTGTTTTACATCTTATCAAGAATTTTTCACTTATATCGAAGTGCCATAAATTTTTACCTGGACTAATACCAATGCAGTTAGAGTTCTTTTACGTACCACGCCTGCCGAGACAAGGACCTCAGTTTTAATATCGTCCCTAAGACCAGTGACTTTCACTTCCTATATTGAGTGTTTGGTCAAAGAACTGAGTCACTACCATTTTTAAAGTCTATAGCATTACTCGGTACCGGAATTGAACCTGGTACATCCTGTTTGCGAGTCAAACCCTCTACTACTAGATTGTCGCAAGTTGTCCTGACATATCGAGCTTGCTGTTACATATGTAAGTGCATTTTCACAGGTATCGCAGATGTATGAGGACACACAGCTGTTGATGTCGACAGAACCAGTCAAAGGCTACATACCATATTCCTGGATCTCAATGGCTATCGTCAAATCCCAATACTACATGGCTATTGCTCATGACCTAATGGCGACAGCAATTATTGATCAAAAGGGTAGGTGTATACAATGTGCATAGCTTCGTCTCTCTTTTGGTGTTTCTCTGTAGTGTTAATGTAATATTATTTGAATTACAAATGATGCTACATGTAAAAGTGTTCAAAATATCAGCCAGAGAAAAATTACAAATTATTGATAAATCACTTGAATACTTCAAATGACAGAATGTATCTCCACGTCTGATCAGTTTCCTGTATGCCATGCCAAACATCAAACATCAAATTGGGATATTTCGGCATCACTAAAATTTGGCCACTTTGGTCACAAAATGAAGGGTTGTATTTTGTCCAGCTAAATTTTGGTCGTTTATGTTTAGATCATGTTTAGATTTGACCTACCATCAGATCTCGGTCTTATCAAACATTCCTGGGGTTTGAATTATCAAAATATTGTGCCAGTAGAACAGAATTAGAATTGTTCCATCACATGGTACTTAGTTGAGCTTAACATCCACACAGTGTTATTTAAAAAAGAAATTCTATAAAATCTATAAAATCTATAATCTATAAAACACTAAAAAAAAATAATAAAAAGTACTGGTAGAAACATGATGTACATATTTTGAATGGTTTAATTTTTGCCATTTTAATGGGGTGGCCATATTGGCCAAAATTAAACAATGGCCAAAATATCCCAATTTACGGTACGAGTTTTATTTTGAATTTGCTTCGCGGTACATTGTTACTGTGGTCTCTTCTCACCTTATTTGCACTCTGAGGTGATCATTTCTTTACAGATAGTGGTGATGATGACAAACTACAGCAGTTTATGGATGCTCTACAAAATTCCATGGAAGTCGATAATGACAATAACAAACTTAAAAGTCCGAAAACAAAAGAAGAAAGAATTCAGTTAGGTAAAGTCTTCAAAATTGTTTATACTTGTAAGAATATGGTAGATGTTGTTATATGACTTCAGCTATTGTAAGGTGAGGCATCCATACTGTACCTATCACTCGGCATTTTATATGCATTCATTCTTGGCAAGTCCTTACATTCAGAATAAGTCAATGTTTTTCGAGTCATCGTGTGACAGAGTATAGAATTTGAAATGTATTAATACAGTCAAACTTGAATTAAAGGACACCTCTGTATAAAGGGCACCTGCCTGTAAAGGTCATTCAAATATAACCTTTGTTAGCTTTTTTTTAATATTGAATGAACCTGTTTTTAAAGGCCACCTGTCTATATTGGTTACTTTTACTACCTGTGGCCTTTATAGACAAGTATGACTCTATTACGTTATTCATGATCACAGATATGTCATATACAGTATTTTTCTTTCAAAATATTTTTTTTTTCTCCCAATGAACACACCAGGCAGTGTTTGGACATTTTCTGCCGCAAAATTTGGAAAAATGTCAGGTCTTGACATATTAAATCTAGCACAGCTTCTATAATTTCAATCACTAAAGTTGAAGGATATTGAATTGTGTTACTATAAATTATCTGGTCCAGTAATGTGACAGATTTATGTCAGTACTACGTTTTAATAACTAATAATATGTGACATTGTTTGTACAGGAAAGGCCCACCTTAAAGAGGCCTTACTGTGTCATGAAGAAGCCTTACGACTGCACGATTTGTGTAAGCAGCTACGGAAAATTGACACATTTTTAGATATTTTAAAGAAAGCGCATGAGAGGTATGTAAAGATTGTCACAAACTTCTGAGCTACATGTATTTCTCATCTGGCCATCTTAACTCATCAACCCCTGAAAAATAATGGACTCTTCTGAAAATCAATGATTTTAGGTAGGGTTGCAACGATACACTGTAATGATGATACGATATGTATCGCAATTCGTACCTGATGATACGATACATTTACAATACACAGGAATAAAACAACTAAGTTGAAAATTCAATAATAACTTCATTGCATTCCTGTGCACTTACTTTTCAAAATAAAGCTTTTGTTTTACATATCCTGGTTATTCTATTTTGTTTACTTTTAATGTCAACAAAATGAGATATATCCTGTTAAATAAATTAGTGACTACATTTGTGGAGAAATATATTTGAGAAGGAACATTATATTTTGGCTCTAAAATGTTAATCAATTTTCTGAAACCATCAGATTCCACGTAATTAAAAGGTTGTAAATAAGTCACAAGAAACTGAGCTATTGCTTTTGATTGACACCTTTGTGTTCATTAATTGTTGCAAACTACGTTGCCCCTGCGAATCTACGATTTATCTTAATTTTAGGCTACGATTCATAATTAATAATTTTATGTTTGGATGATGCCGTTTCATGTTGAATGACACGTTCGTGGTTTTATCAGTTTTGTAAGGTATATCCATGTTACAAAGATGACAAGTGGTGCGAGTTTTTCAAACTTATGTTGAGCCTCCTGGCATTTGTAGCTTTTTGAACCACGAGTGAGCCCATATCAGCGACTTGTATGACGACGGTGCCATGGGGGCACAAGTACATCCGTTTACCTCGTGGGTGAACTGCTTTTCACCATGTTATTTGTTTACCAGTAAACCGGAAATAGAGTATACAGAGTCTAAAACCGGAAATGGATAAATCCGGAAAATATTGTAGGTGTATCGTGGCATAAACTCAACGTACCTTGTATGGTACCGAAGGTAAAATACCGCGATATATCATAGTTTGGTATTCGTTGCACTACTAGATTTAGGCCACTCTGTCAAAATGTTCATATTTATCTTGGTTTGATGTGCTAATAAAATGTGTGTTGTTTTGACTGTCAACACATTTGGCAATGTAAAATGTGATCAGTAATTCATTTTGAAGTTGGCCACGATGCGAATCTATTTCAACTATATTCGTTAATCCAAGGACGTCACCAAAGCTACAAGTTCACAACACATTTACAACTTGTACAACACAAGACAACACAATAATGTGCCAACCAATATTATAATTCATAACAGCAGGGGTGAAATGTTTTGTCAAAAATTGACGAAATCTGACACTTGGTAGCAAATATGCTGTTTTAGTTGGTTCTGTTTATTTCTCGTGACTTTTCATTTAATACTAATTGTGATTTACAGAATTATGCATGTAGCAATATCACCAGTTATTCCATCAACATTTTTGTATAGTGTACAATTCATTATATGTATGTGTGTGTCTTAATGTTTTGTGAATGCCATTTCATGCTTTTGTTATGTCCTGTAGAAAACTGATTTGAAAATAAAGAATTATGAAAAAAAAAAAGAATTATGCTGGTTTTTTATCTTCTGATTATCTGCAGATCAAATTTTCTTAAACAAATGTTATGTTTTGTATTTACAGAACAATACAGGTATTTTCTTCACTGGAGGAAGAAGATGTCTTTATAGAAATTGTGATATTTCCAAAAATAGTTCCAAAAACAGGTCAACCTGTGTCACCTGTTACACCAGACTTTAAACAGGTCAAGGTCACAGATTTTTTCAGTAAACTGGTAAGGTTTGAAAGCAAATAAAACAAGGTTGTACTGGTTGTTTTTTTGTTTTGCAGGGTTTTTATGCCACAAGTTACAATTTTTTTTTCAGTCTAAGCTAAGAAAGTGGCATTCATTTTTCAATGGTGCCGGAGAAAACTGGGTCACATTTTATTCTGAGAAAGACCACCTACCTTTGGCAAGCAAACTGAAAACTTCCTCACATGATGATCTGTGTAGGCACTAGCAAGGCTTGAATTTGCTGTAACTTGAGGAGAGAGAGAGATAGCATGGTATAAAAAGTGATGCTCAAACCAAACTGCCATAGAGGCCCTTAAGTTTGTTGTGCCATCCATATATGATGATTTATTTAGAGCAATATTAAGGCAATTATTACTTCAAAGGTATGGCTATCATTTACCTTTCAAAATATACCTTTCACTTAAAAAGAGTAGGCCTTTTAGCATGTCAATTAATAAAGTACGTTGCAGATTCTGACTCTGGCATTTGTGTGTCAAATATACCATAGTCAAATTCATATCACATGGCGGGATGGAGTCTCGTTAACCTTTACTTGACCTGAATGAGTTTAAAGTTCAGGTGTAATGCAGCATTACAACAATAAATTACTTTGTTTTGTTTGTTTGATTATTGTTGCTTAAACGTCCCACTCAAGAATATTTCACTCATTTGGAGACGTCACCAAATACTGGTGAAGGGCTTCAAATTTTGACCTATGCTCGGCACTTACGGCCATTGAGCAGTGAGGGTTCTTTAACGGGCCGACACCTACTGTGACACAGGACCTTGGTTTTTACTGTTTCATCTGAAGGACAGGAAACCAACCTGCCACCGGCTGGACTCAAACTCATGACCTCACGATCAAGAGCCGAGCGCGCTACCAACTGAGACAGGCCGGCTCAACAATAAAGTACATTGGCAAAAGTAATTGTTCCTACTTATCACATTACATATGGGTAGCTAGTGGAGAATAAATCACTTTTCATGTGATTAGATGCTTGTGTTAATCAAAAAGTGAGTAGAATTATCCGTATGATAATCAAATCTTAAAGTTACCTGGCCCCACCAAGTTATATGAATTAGACATTAAAATCCCTAAAGATAGTGGTCATTTAAGGTTGATATTCCTCTCTGTTAGTCATTGTGTACCCTTGACCACACCAACACAACTTAAAGGTATTCTTTTACAAAATTTATTTGTAGGGTCAAACAAAATTTTTGTTGAAATTAATGATTTTGATAATAACTTAATTAACAAATACCGACAAGGGGTCAAATGTGAATGTTAACCAATCAATAAACATTATAGATCAATGAAGCAGCATTTTCATTGGTCACACAGGATACACCCACAAGGTCACTCACATATGACACCTAGCTGGTTTTTGTTAGATTTCCCACCAGACATATCCCAAAACGGGATTAGGGATTGCTTTTGAATAAGATTGTGGAAAGCCATATTTAATATGAACACATTGATGTTATTTCTTTGCCAGGGTCCCATTTCAATATTTAATGCAAAAAATACCTGGACTGTTCCGAGGACTGTTGTACTGGATAGGAGCCAGGACCAAGGTTTCGGATTTAGTGTAAGAGGTGACGCACCAGTGCGGATAGCAGAAATAGAACCAGGAAGTGTTGCAGAGGTATGAGTTGATTTTGTGATAATTTGCACTGTTTTGTGAAAACAATTTATTATTCTGTTTTTTTCCAGAACATGAAAGTTTTTAAAGCTTTCTTTCAATTTTTCAAATATTTTATTCAAGTCTCTTTCAATTTTATTATATTCAAATCTGTTGGCTTAGGACATACATTTGATTGATTTTGAATGGTATATTTTGCGAGGCAGCTGACCTCTCCCTTACATTTTGTATGGGGCTGTGTTGTGTCAAATTTAGAAAATTTATAAACAGTTTCCCTCAAATTGGAAAAAAATCACTTCACAATTGCTTTTTACTTTTAGATATTTCTACTAAAATTTCTAGACCTTGACCTTGTTTTATTGCATAAGAGTTTTCATAGGGATAAATGAACAGCCCCAGTTACAGTGAATAGAAGCCTGTACTATGAAATTGTCTTTTCAAGTTGTATGTTATTTGATTGAAAAGGGAAGAAAATGTTATACTGCAGTTTTATTCCTGATTCTGTAGAAAGACTTCAACTTTTGGTCATATTTTTCAAATTTATCAATTTGGGTCTTTCAAACCTTATACTTGATTTACTTTCAGGCTGGGAAACTTTTAGTGGGTGACTTTGTAGTAGCTGTGGGAGGTACAGACACAAAGTGGGCTAAACATGAAGAGGTGGTATCCCTTGTCCGACAGTGCGGGAACCACCTAGAAGTTAAACTTGTTACTTCAAACACTCCATTGGGAATTGACACTCCCAGATCCTCATCAGTGCCCAGTACTCCCAATACACCTCTCCGAATGCAGAGTCCAAGGGAAAGTGTCTCGACGCAAAGTAATAAAAGCAACAGAAGCCGTCTCAGTGCTCCGTGGATTTTTATGAGAAAAGGTTCGAAGGAGAAACAGGATAAGCCCGAGAAAAGTAAAGAATACGAGGATGGAGAAATATTTCTGAGATAGCCTCATTTTTTTTTTAAATCATCAAAGTGCTACTTACGTATTTGTTGTCGTTATTGTTTTTTCATTTTTTTTTCTTCTTTTTAAATGCAGTGATACCTGGTTGTACTTACATTTTGGGGTTTATTTTATATACTCTATCTAAGATGTTTTGTTTGATTTATCATAAAAAAGATGTAAAGAAAATTTAGTGCCTTAAATATTTTGATTTTTTACAGTAATTGAATATTCCAGATTGGGAAACAATTCTGTAAGTGTGTGTCTATAAATAATCGGCAATTTTTTCATTTGGCGTCCATAGAAAATGTCAAAACTTCCATTGTGCCAAATTTCCTGATTTAGGAATTTTGCAGTTAAGCTTATCAGTGAAACCATAACATTAACAAGTATAGTTTCTTAAAGCATATTCCTCACCTGTTGAAGCACGAGTCCTTAATCTTTATTGTATACACCTGAATGAAATTACCTGGCCAGGAAGTTATCCAATTTTGAAGATTACAATTGTGATCGCTAAATAAGTAAATCGTATAGCCATGTTTTACTATCGGAAGAAATATTACCAGATTTCCACTATGAAGATGTACAATGGGTCTTGATATGTCTTCTGTGAAGAATGCAGTGAAACCTGGCTTAAAAGACCACCAAATCCACCATTGAAATGTGTCTATTAAAATTAGTCATTGTCTATTGCTCAAGTACACTTCTGTACAACATATAAGTTTTAGTATAGCATGGTGCAAAACTAACTATATTTACTTTTTTATTTGTGTTCATTCATACATTAGAACCTGTCTTGAGAGGCCACTCTTATAAAAAGACCACCTGTCTTCTGAGATCTCATTCTGTAAATTACTTGCTTAATTAATCCTTAAGATAATATCTCTTTTGAGAGACCACCTGTGTCCTGAGATACCACCTTACAGTGGCAGGTTGAGTGGTCTGTCAAGAAAAGTCCAACTGTACTAACATTTTTCATATGGCTTTATGAGTTTTGTGAATTTTCCAGTAATTCCCAAGGTCATTACTATATTTAGTACTCTCTGACTGTTTGTACACAAAAGCATTAATCTTTACATGTATATGCCTCAGAGATTGATGAAATTGGGAATTTTTTTTGGATCTGTCTGTGTGTCACTTTGTAACAACCCATTAAATAATTTTTGTCCTCAAATTTTAACCAACCTAAATATGCAGCTTTATATCAGTGACACCTCAGATGAGTTCCATTATGGACTACATTCAGCAATATTTGCAGGCATTATGGGACTTAAATAAATGACTAAATAATCTCACATATGATAGTAGAGACGATGTCTGCATCAAATGTGGTAGGTGTACCCAACTGTAATTTGATAGGTCTTTCAAATGACCTTGACCTATTGACCTTGTTGATTGTAATTAAGATTTACAATAATAATAATAATAACAAAAGCTACCATATGGGAAACTAGTGTTTCTCAAAGCATCTTATATGCAGCAAAATTTGTTGCAAATACAGAAATCCAATATGCCTGCAGTTACTAGTTTTGAAATCTGTTTAGAAAGAAAAAATAGTGTAGCCTAGCTGTAGAGATTGAATTCAGAGTTCAAGTAGTTAGACTAATTTCAAAAACAAAAACATGAAATGAATTTTCCTTTAAATGTAATGGATCTCTACTTATATTGAGAATGATGGCCAGTGACACTTTTATGTTAGAGTTTAATTTTTTGTAAGGAAGATGTGTGTGTATGTAATGTATAAAACAATCTAAATAAAATCTTCAAAGATTTTTAGAAATAGACTGATTGATGGTTTACTGAAATACAATAAGAGAGAGAACACATTTAAAATGATACTGATTATAGAGGAGAAATTTGTACATTTACCTGTAGGTATTCCCGTATATTTCCAGTGGTGATAGTGCTGTTTATATTAGGTAAAGTCCAGGTAAAATGGATTTATTTATTAAAGTAGATTATACAGGTGTAAACACCCTACCTGTATTGAAATAATGTTTGTATGCCCAGGTTAATTCAGTGGAATTTGACTTGAGAGACCACTGTTTCTGCCACTGTTATGTGGTTTCCGAAGCAGGTGGTCTCTGAAAAAAGGTCATGTTGACCTGTTATGTGGTTTTTGTTTTTTACAGGTAAATGTCAGTTAAACTAAATGTGCATTTTGAATGAAGATTGTGTAGGTAATGTAGTGTCCAGTATAGATCAGGCTAACTAGAACAAAGAATGGTTCCTTTAAGAAATTTTTGTCTATCTAGATATTGATATTCATGTATACCAGAAAGAATTCCTGTATTGATGTGTTGGTCATATAGAATTTTGTTGAAGAGGTTTTGTTTGAACATAATTTGTGAGAAATCTCTCATATCCAATGGTTGTATGCTTCAAGCTACATTTTCTGTGATATTTTGTCAATGCCATGTGTGTGTATATATATCTACTTGTGTATCAAATATTGTTTTTAAGTTAATTTGAAAATTGCAGATTTCAAATATTGTACCTGTTAAGTGAGCTCTGTGAATTTTGTATTTGCTAAAAATCTGTAAAATGACATTAAAGGTGCTCTTTCGCCAGTGTTCTCGGTTTGCTGCATGTACGATTCAAATTTTATTTTCATTTGTGTTTTCACTTATGACTTGATTAAGTTTAAACTTATTTATTTTACAATGATTAACAAACAAGTTTAAACAACTTATATAAATGTCTCTCGTTGGCTCTGACGTTGGAGTTAGGGGTGCTTGCTGTGGAAGGAAACCGGAGTACCCGGAGAAAATGCACGTGTCCGACCTGGCGACTGCCATCCAATCTCACATACGACCCTGTCCAATCCAAGGATCGAACCCAAGTCACATTAGTTAGAAGCCAGTGTGTTAACCACTGCGCTACCCAAACACTTACGACTTGATAAGTTGAACCCTTTCAACCCTAAGCATCAATATGGAACACTACTATATATTAACTGGACTGGTCTATTATAGTCTATAGGGTTGAAAGAGTTAAAGATATATATTAATCTCTAAAAAAAAAAAACCACTTAAATTCAAAATTTTTATGCATAGGTTCTATGTAGTTCATATATTTAAAAGTACCCGTAACTCAAAAATTGTCTCCAACAGTATAGCTGTGTAAAATATGCATCTTAACTCATTCACCCCTAAAGACACATTTGGACTTGCCAAAGTCATTGATATATAGGGTAGTCCATAGCTTCTCAGGGGTTAATGAGTTGATTTAGGTTGCAGTTTTATAACAATGTAACAGGTGATATTCTTTCTGTTAATAGAAATGTTTAATGATAGAAAAAATACATAAATTGAATTTCATGAAAATTGGTGAAAGAGCACCTTTGTATTATCCAGAACGCTGTATTTTCAAAGAAATCAAAAACACTACAGCATTGATTATCATAGATTTCTGTAAATAAGAATGACGATTGTTTTGTTATATATGTACATTTATACCAGTATTTATTATGTCACTTTAGATCTTTTGATTCGTAGTGCTGTAATTAGGGTAGGCAATCTGATACAGATACCAACAGAAATGTCACGATACCTGATTTGTGTCTTGATGTCATTTTCCAGGAATCTAGATCATTTTGCCGTCCAAACTTACAGGACCACAATTATCAGGAAAAGAGAATATTGTAATCCGTTGTTGTCTGTTACAGTGTTAATGAGAATGAACTTTTGAACATTTTAAAATTCTCAAAAACAGCGGCGCCAGTTATGTATTTGAGACATACAAACATTATTGGTGAATTCAAGGACCCATGCAACCTAAAGAATGAATTCTGGTGGCCGATGCATTCATTTTTGCCTCTTATTACATGAAGTATATGTGTGTTGTACACACATCTGCATTTTTAACTGTCATTTTTGTAACACCTTTCAGTTGTGATTTATTTTGTCTTCAAAGAACTATAAATGAAACCAACATTCTATCGTCAACCATTTTGAATAGTAACATGTAGGTTTTTTTTTTTACTTTTTGCAATGATTACAAATTTCTCAAAAGCATAGATATATATATAAAGGACTTTTGGTACACGTATGTATAAAACCTTCAACAGGATCATGTTTTTGAATTCAAAACGCAATGAATACTGTAAACGTGGAAATTTCGGCATGTTGTTTATTACGTGATTTTCTCAAGCAAATATACGCTTGGTTTTTTTTTTTTAAACAATGTAAAAACTTACTGTGAGAAGTCCTGTTTTAAACGATCATTCTTAGCACAATCATGGAACTAGTACGCAGAGTAATTTACACGAAAAACTCTTCAACACATATTTAGTGTAAATTACCCCCTCACGTAAATTTCAGTAGTGTTACACGTTGGTTGTTAAGAATACTTTACATATCATTTCAGAAAAGTTTTACTATATATCAAAAGACATACTTAAGTCATTTAAATGATAGCACTTATAAACATCAGGGCCCGAGGCAACATAAAACTTGAGAATTTACTCAAGTCTGAGAATATTCTCAACTTGGCCTGCTCAGCCAATCAGATTTCAAGATTAGCCAAATTTGAGTAAAATTTTTAGACTTATTATCAAATTAGGGGGCCCCCCCATTGGCCAAATGTCTAGAGCGTTATGTTTTATGCCATGAAGTCCCTAATCTCTAGTCAGCACGGGATGGAGTCTGGCTGAAACCAAATCTGATTTTACAAGAAAATCTGACAGGTTACTCTGGGAAGGTACTTGTAAGTGGTTTTTTGCCCATGTACATTGTAATTGGCTTCTCTTCACCACCATTAAAAATTGGAGGCCACCATTTGACCTACAGACTGTTGAGTGTTGAGTTAAAACAAAGCAATCTTGACATTATATCTTTTTTTTATATCCATATAGATTTTTTCCGTGTAGCAGGACTCAATTTCATCTACAAATATGAAACCTTTATCTTGCCAAGACAAGTGTCACCTGACTGTGATTTTTAGCCAGGCATACTGCCAAAGGCAAGAGCTGGCTATAGCAATTGTTTAGTTGTGTGCAATCGACTTTTGGCGCACATGTGGTCTCTGTATTACTGTCAGAATGAAACTGCCTGCAGCGATATATAATATTGTGCATGTTTATTATGTTCAAATATGTTACAGTGGTTTCAACATTTTATAGATTATTCATATATGCGGAATTTCCTCTAATTGTAAATTCTTGTTACTTCTGAATGCCAGATGCCCTGAAAGCTTCTTATCTGAGCTCCTCATATAATCCAGCATTAAGCCTTCCTCTTGATTGGTCAATTCTTCAACACTTTTTTAGTACAGATAAAAAGTTAACAATTCAGTTAAACTACAAGTAGATTTTAGGTAGATTCCCGTAATTCATTTCATTAACATTGGCGTGTTTCAGAGCAGTGAATCAAAATGAAGATTAAGCTCTTCTGAGCTCTCTCTTATTCCACTATACACATAAGATAAACTTTTACTAAACATATTGGACTACCCTAGATATACGGAAGAGTCCATTATATTTGAATGTATAGGTGTAATATATTTATGTATCCAAACATTTGTTCAGGGGTGTGTCTCTCGTATACAACACATTGGCACGTTTGTGTTCTTTTAAGTGAGTCACCCATCTCTTTGTTGCAATATATTGATTGAACTAAGGTCTTGTTTACAAACATGCAAAAATGTTTTTTTTTTTATATGTCTTTGTAGGTATTTTTAAAAATCCTTTAGTTTTGTGCAATGTTAAAATTTGTCACTTTTATTGATAAAATGTTGTTTTTTTCTGGAAAATGCAGTACTTAATCAGTAAATGTTGTTGTAATGATTTATTTTCCATTCATGTAACTCTCGGACAGATCTTTTTTGTTATGTATTAAAGGCATTACTTTAACGTATTAGCCCCTGTTACAACATTTAGAGTAACCCATTTATATTGCTGGAAAAGTCCAGTCTGAATGCAGGGGTGTTTGAGCCAATTTTTTTTTTTACAGTAATTGTTTTTGCAATAATAACTCAAATTACCCCTATTTTGTGAAAGTGAACCATACTATTAATTTATAGTGGTGAGTCTAAATTTGATTTTTGGGTGCATGAGTTAAAAAAGGATGTTTCAGGGACAAAAATAAAACAACAAAAACAAGAAAGAAAAGAATATGACTATGAAGACCATGGTTAGTAATGTATAGTGCATGTATTTATTCTATCATAAAACAGAAAATTGTTTTTGTTTATACATATATTTTATGATGTGGTGACAGTTTATTGATGTGTGAAGATACTACATGTGGTGACGGGTGCACCACAACCACAGCCTTACAGAAATGTGTGATATTTTTGTTGAAACTTTGTGCTATCAATGAGAGTGAGTTAGTATGGAGGTGAGGTTAAGCCAATGATTCTCTCCCCTTTCCTTCTTCTTCACCAAAGTGTTTTCCTGTATTTTGTACAGTTCGTTTTTATCATATAAATATATATATATTTAATTATTTAATATATACTTACACATGTACCTTGGTTCAAATGAAGTTTTTGCATAGCCCACCTGATCAGTTTTCATAATTCTATTGATTGCATTAGAAAAACCACTGAAAAAATCATCAAAAAAAAAAATTATATGTGTGTTATCCATGTAACATTGAAAAAGTTCTCAAAACCAAAGGTGGCTATAATACATTTATTGACTTATAAAGAGGTTGGTATCAGATTTATTAACCTGCAGGGAAGATTAATATTCACGGAGCCAGAAAATGGGGTATATATATATATATATATTAGAGGTTACATAAATCTCAATTTTGACCTATTAAAAATCACTAATTGACCTATCACCAAATGACTAACAGATTGCTCTCAATGTATATTTTTGATGTCATTCCATTGTAGCATTACAAAAACATATGTTTGACAGGCAATCTAATTGTGATATCATAGTTGAAAACTCTGCCAAAAGGTGCTGTGTCGGGCATTTCCTGAAAACTATGTTTTGTTGTACATGTACCATACCATTTTCATTGTTTTATATATATATATGTGTGTGTGTGTGTGTGTATATGTATTTATGTATATATATATATACACACACAAACACATCGTATAAGCAGAAATTTTAGCGAAGATTCAGTTATGGCATTATTTGCTAGGTTGTTGAGATTGCTAAGATTCAATATCCCTAACAATTCATTTCTCGCGGTAGGTAAGAGTTATCTTTTTTTATTCATAAAATCACTAAAATTACTTCTCGCTAAAACAAAATACCATATTTTCAGGACAAAATGCTAAATTTGCATCTTGCTAAAATTTTGACTTATACGGTATACACACTCTGTATACCTGGAAAATTTTGCTCCCATTTGACTTTTGCCAATTTCATCCATAGATGAAAAGACAAATTTATAATGAAAGCAAATTTTTCAAGCTACAGTGAAACTTGTATATATAACGACCTCCTTAGGGACACAAGAAAACCGGTCTTTATTTGGAAGTGGTCTTTATATAGAGGTTGATTTGTACACAAATGCTACTACAGCAAAATAATGGTCTTTGTGACCAGGTGGTCTTTATACACAGGTGGTCGTTAAAACAGGTTTTACTGTATATATATATCTGAAAGGGCAAATTTTATACAGGGCGAATAAATATGCTTTTGTCATAAAAGGGCGAAAGTAAGCCGGGGCGAAAATTTCCAGGTATACAGTTGATATATATATATATAAGCACAACATCAATACTCATCTGTAAATATAAAAACAGCTGTGAAACTGGGAGATATAATTTAAAGATGATTTTGATTTTTGATTTTGTACATAGTCTGATTTATAATTTTTAAACATAATTATAAGCCATATAACATAGAGGAGTATATTCACATATAATCATATTGATCCTCAAATGTAATTCCTGGTCATTGACCTTCGTCTTAATCACAAAATCCCAAGCGTTATGGAAGATTTTGAATTTGAGATAAAATTTGAATACATTTACCCTTGATGGTTACCTGAGTGAACTAAGGTGTTCTATTATGTTTTGTTGCCGTCATTTGACATGCATCATGTTTCATGCACAAACTATAGAACATTTTAATTTTCTGCCAGAACTCTCTGAAGTTGGTATCGTGTGGCAGGTCTAACCACAAATTGTGAATTTGATTACCAGTCAGTGGTTATATATATATATATATATATATATATATATATATATATATATATATATATATATACACCGGTGTATATATACAGTGGAATCTTGTTATGTCGCAATTGGTTGAGTCAAAATTCCAGATGTGTCAAAGTTGAAAGTCTGGTCCTGATTTTTATAGAGATGATAATGTATCAATTAAAATTTTGGTTATCTCAAATTCCGGATATCTCGAATAGGGGCAGTCCCATGACTTTCAAGATAACAAGATTCCACTGTGTGTATATATATATATATAAATATATGTTCAACTCCACATATAACGGGTTCGTATATAACAGGTTATAGCAAGGATATATCTCTGCCCCTGCATTTCTTACATTAATTATACTCTATGGATCCAAATAATGAAATCTGGCTATAACAAAGTTTGAATCTATCTCCCTTCCACTTGGTTATAAGTAGAGTTGACTGTATATAGGTCAGGGAGTCATGTGACCAGTTAAGCATTTTCAATCTCGTTTTAATAGATGTAATGTATCAATTTTCCCTGGTCATTACACACACTGTGTGTCCCAGCAAAACTGAATTTAATGATTCGCAATAATCGGTGGGTTTTACTGGAAGTTGGAACATCATCCATGGGAATAAGAGTTATTTCGTTACGACTATGGTTATATTTGATGATTGCTGGGATACTGTTCCAACATGACAATTTTTATTTTCACAAAATATTTACACAAAAACCTTTTTTTGCATTTGTTGGGACACACGCAGTAGTATTGGTTGTTTAATAGTGTCATACCTACAGATTTCATAATTTGATTTAAAAATTTCACTTAATAAACATTTTTTCTTGAAGAATCTATTGTTTTTTTAGGGATTGATGGGTTAGTGAGAGACATTCAGGTTGAAATCTGTCAAGATTTTGTGGAGTAACTTTGAAAGTCATGAAACCATGTACACATGTACTTTCTGTATGATCACTGCAGAATTAGTTCCAATAAAGTTTATGACCTTAAACTTGAAAGGTCATGGTCACAGTAATCCTTTTTTTATTGATTCCCTTTTTTACACAGATCTCAAGTTTTGATTTGTTGCAATATGTAGATTTTTCTAATTTTTTAAATTTTCAATCACATCCCAGTGTTACAAAGCCCCTATCAGCTGGGCTATTGTGGCAACATGTTACCTATTTTTTTTTTTAACTTGTGTCCCCCACAAGGTATTGGTTTTCCGTCATCTGCAATTTACAAAACATAATCCCCAATGTATTTTGTTTGTTTTACGATGGAATATATTTAAGCTTGTTTGTTTGCGAGTGAGAACAGTGTAATGAGAATGAACCTGAAATATGCAATCTGATAATCATCAAATTTTAATAGCAATACATGTATATTAAAGATTTATCATTTTCTACTTCATTGTGTTTTTCTTTGATTTACACAGAAAAATATGTATTACAGTGGAATCTGTTTTGAGACACCTTTCTTTGGGCCACCGAAAAGTGGTCTCATAAGACAGATGGTCTTTCAAAAGAGGTTTTATTTAAGAGTTATTTAACCAAGTAGTTTCAGAGTGTGGTCTCAAAAGACAGGTTCCATTGTACTTGCTGGGAAGATTTGCAGAATTATTTACACTGCCTCTGGTGGAGGGATCTGGGTTAAGTTATCGACATGTATATGTACATCCAATCAACATTTGAGTCAAGTTATTGAAATGTACAATATGTACCTCCAATCAACACCTTGGGTCATATTATTGACATGTAGGCCTGTATGTACCTCCAATCAATACTTGGTCATATTATTGACATGTAGGCCTGTATGTACCTCCAATCAATACTTGGGTCAAGATATTAACATGTATATGTACCTCCAATCAACATCTGGGACAAGTTATTGACATGTATATGTACATCCAATCAACACCTGGGACAAGTTTTTGACATGTATATGTACCTCCAATAAACACCTGGGACAAGATATTAACATGTATATGTACCTCCAATCAACATCTGGGACAAGTTATTGACATGTATATGTACCTCCAATCAACATCTGGGACAAGTTATTGACATGTATATGTACATCCAATAAACACCTGGGACAAGTTATTGACATGTATATGTACATCCAATCAACACCTGGGACAAGTTATTGACATGTATATGTACCTTCAATCAATATCTGGGTCCAGTTATTGACATGTATATGTACCTCCAATCAACATCTGGGTCAAGTTATTGACATGTATATGTACATCCAATCAACACCTGAGACAAGTTATTGACATGTATATGTACCTCCAATCAACAAGACATTTTATCAGAAAAGCTCAAGTGAGCCTATAACCTTGATGATAAATTCATCCGAGGGCATCAATAAATTCACTTATTACATTTTTTTATTAAATTTATCAATTAAAAGCTTTATTTTTCACTGTTATTTTCATTGATTTTACTGTATTTTGATTGGCTTAATGAAAAATATCAATATTTTTCATTAAGCCAATCAAATACAGTGCCAGGCCACTAATGAAAATCCTTGATTAATTAATCCCATCTATAATGTAAAATTTATAATTGTCAATTCATTGTTTGATTATAAACTGATCACATTTGCTAGCAAATGCCAATAAATGGTGATAATTGCCATGGTAAAAAAAAGGCTGATCTTTTGAACACGTACTGTAGATATGACGTATCAATGAGGGATTTTCATGAGCTATTTATAACGCCGTATCGAAGCTAAACAAAATGACTCCGCACAGACTTGTTCTGTCTCAACTAAAAAGCAGACGATATTATGTTCAGATGGAGTGTGTTTAAGTGGTTGAAAGGCAGTGGAAATGTTTAATGTATCCACTATGTCTACAGTTCGAAAGTTTTAGAAAAAAATTCAGTGACACTGGAGATACAGAACAGAAAATGAACATCGAATTAGGCGAACTTTGAACCAAGTTTGCTGTCCATGTCTAACTTTTGGCATGATCTTTGAGGCATATTTCTCATTAAGGGACCAGTGTAACTTTGCATGTTGAAGGTAATATTAATTAAAGGATTTATATTTAGGATCTTGATGATTTTTATGGCCAGTTGTGGCGAAGGATTTCAGATACTGCCCCTAGATCTTAATGGAGGAATGGGATCTGCCCCGTATATTATGTCGCTCTAAATGTGAGCTCTCAATGGAAAAAAAAAGGAAAGCCAACTTCAGATTCTGTCATAACCTACCAACTCACCAGGTCTCAATATTATAGAAAGTATATAATTTTATCTACACAATAAATTACACTTTTTCAGAAACTTTAAATGCATAGTCGCAGTCAAGTGATGTATTTTAATCATAACCTGGTTTGTTTACATTTCACAAGCCGTACAGTAGACTTGTTCAGAACATTAGGTAGCCTAAATCTAGTGCCTAACGAAACTTAACTGGAAAATGTAATAAATAGAATATTTGACAATTGTTTTTGAATAACATGTTTATTACATCGAGTGAGGCAAGAGAATACATATTTAATAAACATGTTGTTCAAAAACAATTGTCAAATATCCTCTATTTATTGTTCAAAGTGCAAAATTATGCCATGATTTTTAATTTGTAAAAACAAACAAAATTATTTGAGAATCTGGTTTATTTTTAAATAGAGACAAAATTGAACATACCACTATATTCAAATTAATTAAAAAGGAAATAAAAGACAATCATGTACGTACATAAAATTTCTATATGAATAAAACACTTGACATGATCTAAACAAATATTTTGGGTGGACACAAGTGTCAACTTTTTGACATGAAACAATAAAACTGAACCACAACAGAAAACACGGTCAGACTTGTCTAAAAAGGCCATTCAAAGGAACAGGTAATGAAAGTAGCTGTTATAGACAGGTTACCTTTATAGAGAGGTTTATTTATAATTAAAAGTTAACAAAGGTTATGTTTGAATGGCCTTTATAGGCAGGTGCCCTTTATACAGAGGTAGCCATTAATGCAAGTTTGACTGTACCAGGAATTGTACATAGGTACACTAAAAAACAACATACAAAACCATGGCACAACTGATTGTATTGGATTTTATAAAAAAAAAAAAAAGACGAACAAAACTTGGGGTTCAATAGAGACTTCTATGACTTGCATGGAACTGTAATTGTATGTCAAGTTGTAGTAAACTCCATATAGCCTAATGGGATGGAGTCCAGTGAAACCTTTCTTGACCTAGACGAGTTTAAATTTCAGCTAAAATGCATCTTACATCAAAATTACACTGGCAAGTGTATAGCTGTCATTCTGACTTGTCATCATACTTATGTGTCCAGTGAGAAATAAAACCCTTTTCTGTGAAACTTTTTATAACCGAAATGTGAGTAGAAATAATCAAACGGTTACCCCACCTCACTAAGTAATGTGATTTAGACTATAAACGCAATATAGGGGTCAACAATCACACTTGTACTTTTTTTCTGGAACCAGTCCATATTGTCCTAAAACAAAATCCATTCATTAAAAAAAAAAAGGAAAAGATAAAATTTATCTAAAATGAAAGCTTTGACCAGCATTTTATTCAGTACTAAATGAAATCAAGAGATACAACGTTTTAGACTTTTAGAATCAGTCTTTGAAAACAAATGAGTAAATTGATACTAATGAACTTGCTATCGAAACATTTTTATGTTAATAATAAAATGTGTTTTGAAAAAAATATACTCTGTTGAGCTAACCAATCATTTGTTAATATCAAAGTCCCATAAATCTGGTAAATATTGCTGATTGCTTTCTAGATCTCACTGATACAAAGCAACATGCCAAATTTAATTAAACTTTGAAGAAAGCTGTATGATAGAAACCAAAATGTAGCAAACTAACTGGTAGTACCCCCTCCCCTTATATTTAATCTCAAGGCATAAAGAAAGTTAACATATAGTCGATACATTTGTAAGTCTATCTCAAAAGTTTAACAATGTTTTCACATTATTTGAAATGTTTTGATTGGATGCTCATCTGTACATTTGATACATCTTTCTGTTACGCAAATATTGGTTTAAGTAGGCCTACAGTTTAATCTAATACAAGGACAATGCTTCACTTAACCTTCAGTTGGCTCGCATGGTCAAAGAAAGTAGGTCTACTACAATGCTGTAAAATGATCTATTCTTCTTCACATGGATTCGTGTTTCTTACATCATTTCGGAAAATCTCAATCACATTTTCATTATTATGCATCAGTCTCTAATACTGTTAAACAAGATATATTTTAGCATATTCAATCCATTTACCCCTAAAGACACATTTGGACTGGTCCAAGTCATTGATTTACAGAAATGTCCATTGTTTTTCAGGGGCTAATTAGTTAATTTCAGCGATTTCTGTGTAGACGTAAATGGGCTTAAGTTTATTGTGCATAATAAATTGAATATGGTCACAGTGCTAAATTGAAATTGCGGAAACGTTCGAAACTGTCTTGAGTGCTAAATATGGACCAGACAAATAAATTTGCTTTGCAGTACTGTATATACAAGATGTTTGTGTATATCTTAACACAACATTTTAGTGGAGTTTATTTATCAGGTATTCAAATATTTATATCAGTCAGTTGACATTTTTTTAAACAAGTATATGAGCATACTTTAGATGTTTGTGGACTCCATTAAACAAGTATATAATATACTTACTTGATCAGTCAGTTGAGTTAAGCTAACAAGTACATAAATATACTTGATCACTCAAGGGTCTATCTAACAAGTACATAAATATACTTGATCAGTCAGTTGAGTTTATAAAACAAGTATAAATATACTTGATCAGTCAGCTGAGTCTATTTAGCAAGTACATAAATATACTTGATTTGTCAGAGGAGTCTTGCTAACAAGTACATAAATATACTTTATTAGTCCAGAGTCTATCTATACAGGTAGCCGTTTATGAGAGGCAACTACTGATGAAGTCACTGGTCTTGAGTCTCGTAGGACCACATTCAGAGACCAAATATTATTACATGGAAACGTTATCATGCAGCTTAATTTTAGTGCTTTGAACTTAAGCAACCAATTACCAAGTACCCAAGGTATTAGTGTTCAAGTTAATTTGCCATTTTAAGCACATTTACAATCTTTGCACAAAAATTGCTAAAATTAAACATCCATTAAAATATTTTCTATAATATATAATTCTCCAAGAAAAAACATGTCGATGGCAGGGAAGGTGTTCTATGAAACAAAATGTTCCACTGAATCTTACGCTGTCATTTGCAAAAAATAAATTATGCACATCACAGACACGAATATATTAAACATTAATATCATGTTTTACTTTTTTAAAAAAAAAAAGCAACCCTGGATGTCTTCTCAATAAAACATTTCTATTAGAGATTCCTGTTTACATTAAAATATATTCAAAACTGTATCTAAAAATTCAAATACTTCAGTTTAATCACTAAAAGTGAGACAGTGCTTACAAAATTAACATGCATAATAATGCCCTATAATTTTTGGCAAAATGCCATAAATGAATTGATTAATTGGCAAGCATTTTAAATTACAAAAATGAAAAATTTCAACTCAAATTTGTATCTTTAATTAAAATCTTTTAAAAATCAACATTCAAAAGTACACCAGTCGGAAAATCAGAAATATATATCGGAACTATTTCTAGTTTTGTCAAAGATGAAAAAAATACTCGTCAATAATACTGGTCAAAATTTTGATGAAAAACTGCTAAAAAGTATCATTTAATATAAACAGGCTTGAAAAAATTAAAATGTTCTTACAACAAAACCACAATAACACTATCATCAACAGCTGACATACTTCGAAATACTGTAAAGGGATTTCATTCAAGGGCTGTAATTTTCATGTTTTCTTTTACGATCATGGCTTTCTTTTAATTCGGGGATCGAGAATAGCATAAAAATGTTTTCAGGTACAGCAAAGGCAGCACATAATACGATACGTACATACCAATTGTTATCAAAAATGATTCTTTCTTAAATTCACGGAATAACAAATACTAACATCGCAATTTAATCTTCCAATACAGAAAGCTAGGAATAACAGTTTAACAGGTGATTTGGTCAAAAAGCTTGTACACATATTAAGCAGAGGAATGTTTGGTAACACTTCATTTCATGATAAACTTTGCATACCAACTTGTGAAAAAAAGACATCACAAAAAAAGAAAAGAAGAAACATTTACAATAAACACATGATTACTATAAAATGTCACAAAAAGATCAAAGAACTATGCCATCTACTGTCATAATGGATTCCTTGCTTATAACAATTATGAAAACACATTCATAAAAATTTTCAATTGCAATTTTAATATCCATCTACCAACACAAGTTCATTCTCAATTCAATCATATGGCAATTACATCATCACCGAGACTTCTTGAATAAAATCAGAACAAAAGTAAAAACAGCTGGTAAAAATTTATGGCTAAAAATTTAAACATTGCATCTAAATTTGAGTGTTTCTGTCTTCCCCTGTGATAAAAAATGCAGGTACAATTCATCTGTTAAAATTAAAATTACATAAGTAATTGGTTTGTATGTAAAAATCTTTCCAAGATGCAAAAAAGGTAAAACTTCAGATGACAATAAATTGATATCTCTATTCATGCTATTGCAGAAGTAAAACTTAAAAGTATGGCTGTACAGGTATGAAAGAATGGAGATAAAATATAAATCATTATTTAATCATTTATATATTAAAAATATCAAAAACAAAAAAAGAAACAGGATGTGTTGGACTCTTTTCTTTTCACTGATCAATACCACTTCATTTCATCAGCCTCCTCAATCTCTTTTTCCATTTATAACCATCAAAATTAAATAGAAAAAGAAAACCAACATTCAGAGAGTACTGATGAATCAATACATGTCCACTTACCTGTAAATCCATACTTTAGTGAATGGTGAGCTATTACAAAATCTTAACGAGACAGACGAAAAACCAACAAGTAGAAAGTAAAATGAGGATCCATACCTGATGAAATAATTCCGAATAGTCATAATAAAAGACTAAAATATAGTTCCTGTAAATTTGATAAATTTGGACATCATTTAAATCACAGTAATCCAGTGATCAGATTAATAATAATAATAATAAAAAAAACCTTACATATTTCAAATTATTACTCGAAATTCTCTGCATAAGATGCAAATAATCAATAATCAATATTCATTCACAACATCAAAGAAACATGACAAATATATAAATAGTCAACTCCACTTTCAACAAGACTATATGTAAGGAAAAACTAGTTATAGTCTATATCTTTTCCCCATGCAATTATTACAATATACTGCATGAAAGCGAATGACGAAATCTGGCTATAAAGACGTTTAAATCTATTTCCCTTCCAATTTGTTATTAGTGAAGTTGACTGCACGCGCGCGCGCACACACACACACACACAGACATATACTTACTAAAATAATTTTAGTCTTGATTAGGTGAGCTAATTAAACCTATATTTTGGGACTATTTGTCAATTTCCACATTAACATTCAATTTCATATCTTTCATGAAATGGGAAGAGAAACTTCATTAAACATCAATGCATGATACTAAAGGGCAAACACCAATCAACAAAGCACACCTGAACTTCTAGCTCAGGTAAGCTAAAAATCTAAAAATAACAATGATATTGAAAAAAAATATATAAAATATTCTAATATTAAAATATTAGTATTCTAATCTGTTTCTCAGTGTTCTTTCGTGAAAGCGCTGAAGACTTCATTTAGCTGTTGGGTTACACGTATAAAGGTTGTCCTGCGACTTAGTTCCTTTAACTTGCTGGCTCCTACGTATGTACAAGTTGATCGAATTCCTCCAAGAATATCTTGTATTGTGACGTCTACATCACCTCTATATTCAATTTGTACCGTTTTACCCTCAGATGCTCTGAAAAGATACAGGAGATCATCATGATAGGATATTCAATTCATCAAGAAAGATATCGTAGAACTTGCCACTGAAACGTGGTCTTTCAAGACAGGTGGTCTCTGAAAAGAGGTTTTATTCACAGAAATATTTAACTGATTTTTTTCTTTTCTTTCAAAATGTGGTCTCAAAAGACAGGTGGTCTCTATAAGTGTTTTATTTACAAAATATTTGACTGATTGGTTTTCAAAATGTGGTCTCAAAAGACAATTGGTCTTTCTTGAAAGGGTTCTTTCAAGTCATGTATTACTGTAGTAAGAGAGGAAATATCAATATATCAGGAAAAAGAGTAAATAAAACTTTTTTAATTCGGTTTCAATTGTTAAATGTCTTACTATGAACCTTTCAATTACATGTACTGTAAATTACTTAAAATTTCACAACTTCATTCCACATTAGGGGTGTATCAATATATCGATATATTGATACGTATTGATATCTGATTGTATATCGATACTCGATACTGTGACCAACCGATACAGTTAATAAAATGTCTGGTTCGGGATGACCTCAAAACAAAGTCGGGATCAGTGTACATATAATAAATTAGCTTTAATTTGTTCAATTCCGCCCGTCAGGTTGTTGATCTTCGAAATGAAAAGTTGTCTGCTAGAAAATGTACGTAGAGTATGGGGAGACTATTATAAGATTATTAGCAGAATGCTGAAGATGTTCGCTGCTTTAGTACTGTGGTTGTTATACTTCAGGAGGCAAAACACACGTTCCTTTTATTTAAACGACCATCATACGATCAATATTTTGGACAAGAACAACAATGTATGTGCCACTGCTGACAACAAATGTCAGGTGTACAGGATTTTTATATCGGCAGTTAAAAAACCGTCAAGTTACTGGTAAGACATTCATATGTGGTAGATTTTTAAAAATTACAGCACGGGTATGAATTTGACAAACTGATTTCGTGAATCTTGACACAACTGAAGACATTTTTGAACTCCTTGACATTTTATTTAATTAGCAATAAGAGCCTGTTTGAACCCATGTTGATGCTCTTACGAAATTTAGGGAAAAAACTCAAATTTAAATCTTGCTACTTAATTATGTCTATCAACTTAAAAGTTGTATTCATGGGTTTAAACAGTTTGTTTAACACTCGTTTTTGTTGTCTTTTCATTATCTCTTACATGAAAATTCTGAAAGATATATAAAATATATCATGTATCGCTTTTGACAAAACCGTATCGTATTGAAATGATCTGGCCAATACACAGCCCTATTTCACATACTACACATTCATGAATGCATGAATTCACAATTTTGCAGTTGTGAAAGACTTGTGAGTGGCCATTGATAATATTTCACATGTACAGTGAAACCTGCTTTTATAGAACACACCCATCTGCAGATCAAATGTAGTTTTTAAATAAGGTCTCATATAAAGTATTTTTTGATTGAGTGCATCTCAAAATGGGGTCCCACAAGACAGGTGCTCTCTCATGAGAGCAAACTCTCAAGACGGATATCAATATACAGAGGCATACATGTCTCCAGTACGACTACATGATTTACATATCTATGGCTACTTTTAGGTCTTCATTTCTTTGAATAAAGAATTCTGTTTCCGATGTTATGCACACATTACTTTAGCACCAATATCCACATAGTATTTTTACTTATGGCAACAGGGACCTGTTTTACGAAAGGGTTTGTTACTTATGGAAACAGGAACCCGTTTTACAAAAAGTCCTTTGTCTTAGACACAGTCGTAGGATCATACTTAAGACTTGCGACCATTTTTCAAAGTTAGGACTTGTGACTTAGGACCAAATCAGGTCAGGTCTTTGTGAGTACTCAGAAGTGTTGCGTAAACCTAACTTACTGTTGTATGTATCATAATTTATCTTTGAAAATGTAGCATGTATAAGTATTCATAAACTTTCAAGATCTTATTTAAAAACATGCTAACATGCCCTAAGACTGGAGTTAGGGAAAGGTTGATAAAATGGTCTTAAGTGTTGACTTAAGATCAAACTTCTTAAGGTTTGAGACCTCCTGACATCTGAAATCGTAAACAGGTTTACCATCTGAACACTATATTTATTACCTGTATTCGGCGACGCCTCCTGCATGTTTCTTCATGGCAGTAGCTGAACTCATGCCATAGAACATTTTGAATTTTTTGCCATTTTGTTCGATGATCTCCCCTCCACTTTCTGTATGACCAGCAAACATTCCTCCAAGCATAACGAAGTCTGCTCCTGCACCAAATGCTTTTGACACATCCCCTGGACAAGTGCAGCCTCCATCCTGATGAGAGAAAAAAATAATAATAATGAAGAAATACACAAGGGAAAAGATTAGTTATAAATGATGAGGTATTTTAAAGTTCCAAATCTTTTCAAATATATCTCAACATTTTGAAACAACTGCCATGACTTATATATTTATTTAGAGATGTCACCAGCAGTAGGCAACGAGGACACTGCAGTGAGGGTTCTGTAACATGGTAACATTACTGTGAAACAGGACCTCAAATTTAAGTCTCATCTAAACTCATACCTCATGCTGAGTGCTTGCTGCAGGAGACAACACATGTGTTACAAAGTCTAAACCTGAAATCTCAAAACAACAAAGTCAAATGCTCTACTAATAGTCCATCACAAATAAGAATTGTGTAATTAGTCATGACATGTCAGAAATTTTGACCTCTGCTATGGACTTTTGCAACATCATGAATTTTGAATAATGCTTTACGCCACACTCCACAATTTTTCAGTTATATGGTGGCGTCCAGGTTTTTAGTGGTAGAGGAGAGAACCCGTTCACAATTTACCCGGGAAAAGACCACCGGCCTTCCAGAAGTAAACTGGCAAACTTCCTCACAAAATCAGCTTAGATTCTAGCGGGGGTTAAACCCATGTTGATGCTTACAGTACTGTAACCAAGCTCTAATCATACTTACTGATATGATATGTCCGCCCAAACCATGAGCCGCATCAGCACATTCCAACACGGCACTTAACTGAGGGTAGCCAACACCCGTCTTCTTTCTTGTGGTACACACACTACCGGGCCCAATTCCTACTTTGATTATGTCTGCTCCGGATAAGATCAACTCTTCTACCATTTCACCTGTGACAACATTTCCGGCCTGTAATAAAAATCAGAACTCTCATAAATTTCTTTTGATATACACATTAATTTACAGTATTAATGACAGAGACTTGATCCTGGATGAACCAGCGATATATTACCCAGAAGGAGCTAAAAACTAAATTCCAATTTAACTCTCATTTGGTTTGATCAAGTTGTTCTATATATTCATATTAATTCTATTTGCATCTCTATTATATAAGTTCTGTACGTGATTTGCACGTAAATACCAGCACTGCTCTATAAAAACAGGGTGTCCAAAAAGTTAACACTCGCAGATTAACTGGCCAGGTAAGCTTGTTACGCACAGACGGTTTTTATTGTATATTAAAGCGTCAAGTCATTCATTTTGAAAGATAATCCTTTATACTATTTTTCGCAGAGTGATAGTATTTTTCTGGTGTTGCACACTAAAAATTAGCAAGTATCACCATACAGTACCGTGTTTCACTCTACGCTGAAAATAAACACCACATACTGTATACAAATAACAACACAAAGACCAAAAAAAAAAATAATTGTAAACCTACCATTACTGTATGCTTAGACACCTACCATGATTGTATGTTTTGGAAATTTTTTCCGAACATCTCTCACAAACTGTACAAAATGCTCCGAGTAACCATTGGCAACATCTACACAAATGTATTTGACACCAGGAACAGCATCCAGAATGGCACAAAGTTTTTTCAGGTCACCTTCCCCGGTTCCAGTACTAGCAGCAATGTTCTACAAGAATTCAAAGAAATAGGTCAACAAATATAGGTCATGTACACCAAACAGACAAAATTTGTAGCATTGTAACAGAAATATGACGCTTTTACAAATTGTGACAATTCTTACAGGGATAGTGTCTAGCTGTGTATAAAAATTTTGGTTGGGAATAAAATGTGATAAAATCAGAAATTCATAAAAATATTTAAAATATTTTGTCATAGATATCAATGTTTCACTGTATTTTGAAATCTAAACATATGAAATAAGGCTTTTTTAAATTCTTGTGCAGGATGACAACAATTCGGCTTGATACTAGGTCACCTCATGTTACCTCCGATTTGAACTCAATCAGAGAGCTTTCTGTGTAGGCTCAACCAGTAAACAAAGATGTCGGATAGTAACAAATTCCATAGTGAAAGAAAGAGATCGCTAACAGATTCTGCATGAAAAATGAAAAGATCAGGAGTACTGTCTAACTGGAATAGAGGCAGGATGTATATATGGGTGATTAGATTGAGCGCTGGAATGCTTTTTTCACCAGTATTATTAGAGTACCTCGGTACTTCAGCACTAGTGATAAGAGTCAAGGTTGTTGTCTAAAATTACATTTGGCCATTTAGCAGATCATATGCATGTTTGGAATCTGTGTCAGTGCATAATAAATAAGATATTACTGACGGAATAACCAAATAATTCCAATTGTAAGTGATATTAATATTTTTTCGACACAAATATTAATTCACACATTTTTTTTTACATCAATAACCATCAGTTTTCAATGATGAAAAAAATTGCAATTTTTATCATTTCAAAACTGAATATAATTTTTTGCTTAGTTCTGTTGGTTTAAAAAAAATGTTATGCATATGTGCCCATCTTTGAAGCCAAACAAATCACTTATGTTTTTTTTTCAATACTTACTTCTAGTATATCCGGATTTTCTTTTGCAAATTCTGTCCAAGCCTCAACCGAATAGTGTTTGTGTATACAGGTAAACATCAAATGCTGAAAAGTAAACAAAACAAAGGTAAAAGACTAACAGTTTGGTAGTGCATTGTACCTGGTTATTCTAAGGTGTTTAAAATCAATATGCAAATTTCATTTTTTATTTTGGAAAATACCATTATGATGCAAAATCATATACAGTCATACCTGTTTTAAGAGATCATCCACGGGAAGAAGCAAAAAGGGTCACATATGACAGGTGCTCTCTTAATTCAGGTTAAAGAATATACATTGGGAGCCACACATTAAGGTCACATAAAACAGGTAGTCTCTTAATTCAGCAGGTCACTAAGGCAGGTTAAACTGTATATCAAGTAAAAAATATTGAATGTTCCATTTACTGTTGGGTGTTTAGATAAACAGCATATGCAGTGCATTTGGATTTTCCCAATTTCTTTTAAAATATTTTACATGTATGCATGCAAACTTCGCCCTTATCTGGCAGAAAACATATTTGCCCCATCTAAAATTCGCCCTTAATCATCAATCACATGGATGACATGTATATCCGTCCTTCAATTGACATGTCGCATTGCATTTTCAATTTTTGTCCAAGGTACAATCGAGGTGTCGAGTATTATGACGTCATCAAATCAAATTTAATAATTGTTCATGCATAAATGGAAAGGCCAATTATCTAACATGAAAATTCTGCATCCATTTTAAATTCGTCCTCTCATATTTAATGGGGGAGGGGGGCATGGCAAAAATTTAATGGGAGCTAAGATTTCTAGATACAGTCAAACTTGTATATATTATTCTCAGGGGAATTTATAGAATTCCCTTTATGATAGGTGGTCTTCTTATAAAGGGTCACATGGGGAAAAAACAAAATCCTGATAGGTCACAGTAAAATTCTTGACCTACAAATTCAGTTTACCTTGGCCATGGCCTTTGCCATTTCAAACGTTCCGACGGTATCCATGTTGGCACCCATAACCGGGATTCCATTGTAACTGTGTCCGGAGTTTCGGAATGTAAATGATCGTGTCAGATCTACCTGAAATACAGTATTAACACAATATAGAATACAACTTTAAAAAATCTTCCGATGAGATTAGCAGATGATTCACATCAATCAGGTCAAGACTGCCAACTCTTCTGGGAAAAAGACACTGAAGAATGGTTCTATGATCAAACATTAGATTAAATATGGCTGAATGTGGGCCATCCATTATACCCCCCAGGAACGGCCTTCCGCAAGCAAATTGGCAAATTTTCTCCTAATATCAGTTTGTGTTCCAATTAGACTCAAGCCGTTACGGAGATGAAGTGAAAGACTTTTATGGTTTTAAGCGCAATGTTCTTACCACTAAGCCATGATTAATTTTCCTTACCAATCCAATGAAATTCACACTTGGGATTATATGTATGTATAGCACCAAGTGTGACATTGTACAAAAACATGTACTTAATAGGGGAACAAATAATTTGCAGAGTTAATACAGTTAAACTTGTATTAAAGGCCACCTCTGCATAAAAGGCACCTTCCAATAAAAGGCAATCCAATATAACCTTTGTTAACTATTTTATTGGCAAATTTCAAACCCGACTTTTTGAAGGCCCCACCTTTACCTGTGTCCTGGGAATGTGGCCTTTATAGACAAGGTTGACTGTATTTTGTATATTCAGTGTTGATAAATCTGTGAAATTCCAAACAATGAATATACAGTCAAACAAATTGTTCTCCTAATACAGTTTGCAACTCAAGGGTCACTGAACGAAGTGCAAGCGCGATGGTACCATTGCCATAAAATATAGACAGGTTCACACTTGAGGTTATAAAGAGGTTGTATTCATTATTAAAAAATTTTTGAGTTACAAAGTTTATGTGTAAAAGACCTTTAAAAGGGCAATAAAAGGCAATCCAATATAACCTTTGTTATCTATTTTATAACAAATAAACCTTTTTTTTTTTAAGGCCACCTTTACCTGCCCTTTATATTCAGAGGTGGCTTTTAAACAATGAATATACAGCAAGTTTGGTACTATATATTAAATAAAGTTTTGAATTATAAATGTTTACAAAGGTTATGTTTAAATGACTCACAGAATACAAGTGGTCTTTCAAGACAGATTGCAGTAGTATACATGTGACAGATTGCAGTAGTATACATGTGATATATACATGTACCCTCGGAATTTTGGCCATATGTAAAATTATTCATGTGAACATGGTGGTCCATCAGTGCTCCAGATAACTTTCTGAGCACATGGGTACAATACCCATCATTTCCAAATCCAATAGGTATTTTTACCCACAAAATTTCTGTCAAATGGGTATTTTCCAATTCTGTTCACAAATTACCATTGCCACTGGTTTTACTATAAGGACTTGGCTGCTAAATTACCATTAATTAATATGTATTTAACTGTCTGTACAATGTTGTAAGTCTACACTAAACATCTGAGTGTGAGTCAGCAAAAATGCATTATCACTAACACACTTAATGACCAAGATCCATTCAAAACAAGTGAACTCAATATTTTATTTCTCAGCAGCTTTCAGAACCAGTGTGTCAAATTTTACACTTCAGTTTTGATTTGCATTGGGTATCTTATGCATGGATTTTAATTTGCTTGTGGTATCCATTGATTTTTATGCATTTAAAACAAAGACACAGCTTATCTGTAGTACTGGTCCATAAGTACAACTGTACTCTTATAGCAAACCAACACAACCGGGAAATTGCTGTTGACATAACATGCATGTCAGAGGTCATTTGTTTTATTGGATAGGTAAAAGTGAAACTAATAAAGCAAGCTTTAACAACTGTGCCACAACTTCTTCAGTACTCCAGATATTTCAATTGTTCAGTCACGTACATGTAAGTATCTATGTGGTAAATGTTAGACAGAAATTAAACGCAAACAAAATTTATATACAAAACCAAGATCACATGCTCAAATCAGCATAATCACAAACATTCATCTGACCATGAATAGTGTATTTTCTCCCAATTCTCATTTGTATTCATGAATTCCCAAATAAAATTAATCATAAAATGCTAAACTGTAGTTGAGTCTGAAAACCAATATCCTAAAATACATGTATGTATATGTATATATGCATTTACATTGTCTATGTGTAAAGTCTGCATCTTATGCCTGGAAATCTGATGCGACTCAATCGATGAACTCTTAATATCAAAATCAAGGGAGCTTCAAAGATTCAAATGTCATTCCATATCATCTGAAATATAAATCTACCATGCCAGAAATCAGAATTACCAAGGGACAAAACTACATGGCGACTAATTCAAAATCAGATGAATATAAATACAGACAGATATACATTTATTCTTTCTGACATCTTTCTATGTAGATATAGAGGAAATAAATGCAAGGAAAGAGAGACCAAGTAGTATATTATATACTGGAACCTATATATTATTCATGTGAGTAAAAAGTTTGCCAGTTTATACTTAAAAAAAAAAGTAAAACATATTTGTTTAATAGACATGTTATCAAATTTTTAATAAACACAGCATAATTACATGAACTTTCTAAATTTAAATGACAAGGGTGAGGTTTTGTGAACTTTTTGTCAGTTGACACATATACAGAACCTGGCATTTATTTCTACCAGCTATACAAAACGGGAAAAGTTACGATACAACAGTGAAACCCGTCTCGAGAGACCACCCAATCTGCCACCAAGATGTGGTCTCTCAAAACAGGTGGTCTCTTAAGAAAAGGGTTCATTTCAAGGATTATTTTACTAAGTGCTTTTTAGAATGTGGTCTTAAAAGACAGGTGGTCTTTCATGAGAGGGATCTCTCAAACAGGTCCCACTGTGCTTTATTAAAAATTCTGTTTAACACATGTAAATTACTGTATAGTCGTTTAATTTTGCCGGGAGAAAATTTTGCAGCTTTCAGAAAAGAACTCATTCACGGATATAAAATTTTGCACAAGACCATTTCCAATACTGAAATGTGATAGGAGTTGAAGTAAAGCTGATAAAATTTTGTGATTTGTGTATATGATGTCCGGTTAAATATGAATGAATTTTGATTGGTAAAAACTTAATTTTTTTTATTGTTAACATGTTTTTTTTTTTAATACTTCATAAGTATAAAGTACATGTACTTTATTCACGAGTTTTTAATTCCACAGTATTTTCTTTGATCATGAATATAGCAAAATTAAATCTCCCATGAATAAAAGCAACTATAAAGTATTACTCCTATAAAGCTTCCTTCGGAAATATGCCAGTCAGAGGCCTTTGCAGCCATATTTAATGTCCTAGAATTCATTCATCTCTGGATCATCAACCAATCAGATTTTAGAACTTTGGATCCCCAACTAATCAGACTTTAGTAATTCTGGACTTTTATTGCACCTCACAAATGACATGTGTCATGATCTACAAGGAACTCTGAATACTCCTCAGGTGTGTTTAAAATTTTGGTGATTTTTGTAAATATGCTTTTGATCCCTGGTACTATGGGCATGGCTTTGGTTCCAAGTTACATAATAATTGTTAATTTTATAAACAAACAACTGCAGTATACACATGCTGTATGTTTGTGGCCAATAAAAAACAACTTTTGGTACCATTCATGGGGGCATGCTATAAAAGTAATTAACGTTATATACAAACACAAATGTATTTGACTTTCTCATCAACAGAGGGTAAAAAGTTATTGGGAAAAATGATCTGAAATTAAATTCAACAGTTCAAAAACTCGGAACAAGCAATCACACACAGTCCATCACGCCAGTGAACCCTTACCACATCTTCGACGATGGCTGACGGAGAAGTTGTGGCATAGCTTGTTAAACTCCTAGGATTCTACGTAACAAAAACCACACATTAATCAAACACAAACTTTTGTACGTAATTAACTCATTCACCCTTAAAGACATATTTGGACTCACCTGAATAATTGATCTACAGAAGAGTCCATTACTTTTTCAGGGGTTGTGTTAAATAAGCCAAAATAACAAATATGTGATTGGCGTCGAACTGAATCTAAAGACAAGGTAGGTATATGTAGGACGGCAGTAGTGAATGTTTTCATTGTTGTTTGTTTTGGTTTTTTTTGGGGGGGGGGCAGGTAGGTTTGTCAGAACACTTATTTATTCATGTATAATTCTAAAATAAAGGTTATTTTTTCTCCATGTTTAGAACAGCCATCACCTTGAGGCTTCCCAGAACAATCTAATAATTCTGAAATTTTCAGATTTACTAAAATTAAAGCTAGGGTCAGCAAAACTGCCTCTGAAATGAATAGAAAGTTAGCTGGGAAACCAGAAACACACATTTTTAACTTATTAATTTAGCCTAAAACAGAGCTTGGCATTCTCTTGGTTTTTTCCCTATATAATCTGTTCCAGAAAATGTCCATTAACTCGCCAACCCTTGAAAAGCAATGAACTCCTCTGTAAATCAATGAATTAGACCAGTCCGAATGTGTCTTTAGGGGTCAATGAGTTAATATGAAACTTCCAGAAATTATTTTCAACTTGCAAGAATGTCATTAACTGTCAAAGTAGCAAGAGATTTTTTTTTATCAAAAGTAGGCAGCTATTTATTGAGAGTAGGGGTTAAATTTGCCTGTTAGTGGCTGTTACTGACTTGTTACATGTATGACATCCTTGACTTGCCCAATATAAAATATTACATGCATTGTAGAAACAATGTTTTTTTTACATTTGATTAAGATTAATAAAAAAAACTGTTAAAAGCGGAATGGCAAAATTGCAAAGCATTATATTTCAAATGTCAAGGTCAATGCATGGTGATGGTCAAGGTTAAAGTCAAATTCTGTCATGTTCTATCATCATGATAAAAAGGTCAAGGTCAACAAAAAACAATATCTTGTTTCTCGACACATTTTTCCTACATAAGATGAGGGCAGTTTTTACTCTCCACTAATGTGATGTATGGGGCACTTTTCATTTTTTTCACTTCGTTTTAGTCACATGTGGTTTGAAACCGTCACTTATTCAATATACAGTCAAACTTGTATATAAAGACCGCTTAGGGGAAATTACAAAAACGGTCTTTATAGACAGGTGGTCTTTATATACAGGGTCACATGAGATATGAAATCCAAGGTATCGGAGATGGCTTATTATTATTTCCAACTACATATTTCTTCCATGGTTAGATATTTCATTTATTGATTAAATTGATATTGTATTTAAATACTAAAGGGATTTTCTTAACTCCAGGGTCTGGAAAATATTCATTTTTAAAAAAAAAAATCCAAATTTGGAATATTTGCATCTTTTTGGGAAAATACAAGCCATTTTTGCATTGGGAAGGGTCCTGTAACCATACCAAAAATAGTCATAGAAAATCCCTGTAGCTAATACATGCATAACATGTAAATAATAAAAAAAAATTATAACAATGAAATAATTCAATGTTTTAATAATTTAAATTAATTTATGATGTAATTGAATTATACATGTACATCGAGGATACGGCACATGATTAAAACTGAAACAAATATCTAAAATGTGCTCAAAGTCGGTGGTCTGTGTTGGTAAGTCACACGAGTCAGAAGTGTAAGAATATACAGAAAGATGTAGGTAGTTGAATTTTATTTAATTATCATTTTATTAGACGTAATCCAATGCTAAGAGAGCCGGCGATTTTACTCTTTGGATTGAGATGTTGACTTGCTAATCAAGTGATGTTCGATTAGATACAGCATTCCGGAATACGAGAAAACAAATAATCAATTATTCAGCGATGATATTTAAATGCTCCTGTTCGTAAAAACACCTTGTCACAAGCGTGTCCTTTCTGAATTTTTTTCCTTTTAAGTCTTACTCTTAGTCTTTCGCCGATTAAGTAATCATCACCGGAAACTTTGGTCATAAATTGATGATCGAAAACAAAACATCAATCAGTCAGCGATGATTGATAGTTCCTGGTTGTAAAAACACCCTGTCATAGAGCACGTACGAGTGCCTAATTACTACCCGGGTCGTTAATTGACACCTCCAGGTGTGTTGTGACTGTCGAAGCCTCGTGTATTTCGCCATGTTGTTGATTAAGTCTCGAATTGTCCCGCGAGAATTATGTACGAGTTATCTCCCTTCCAAGAGTAGTAAGTGTATAAGCAGTCGCTATACGCAAGTAGGACAACCAACGGAGGACAAAATACAGCGGTCGCCGGTCGCGTAAGGCAGGTGGTCGCTATATAGGGGGCAAATATATAGTAATTCTCAAGGGGCAGTCAAAATACGGTCGTTATGGACAGGAAGTCGTTATATGAGGGGGGTCGCTAAGGCAAGTTTGACTGTATAAAAGGAATATAGAAATCTTGTATTCTTTTAAAACACACATGACAAACACATTTATTGTAACCTAAATGTGGTGGAAACAACAGCTGACAAAATCTGTCTCAATCAGTGTACATTGGTCGCCTTGGAGTGTGCAAGTAACAAACATCAAAGAATCAATGAATTGAAAGATTACAATCAGAACTGGATTAAATCCTCAACATTTTAGACTAGATACATTGTATATATATATATAGAATATTCACTTAAAGTGTATTGGACCTTCAGAGATATTAATTTTATCACCAAACTGATTTATAAAATAAATGTCGGTGAGAGAAGGCTAATTATAACCCAAGTATTAAATCCAAAAATATATGACTGAATATAAAGAATCATCATCATCATTCACCAATCTGAATTACCAAATCCATACATGTACTTATCGTCGTCAATATTATACACCCAAACCTATTATTATCATCATCATCATCAATCTGAATTATAAATCCCCAAACATCAACATCATATCATTATCCATTCATCCAGACTTATCAAAATCATCCACTAAAAGTAGAGTTTTCATCATCAAACACCCAAATCATCATCATCATCATCATCAATTCCACAAATATCATTATACACTTATATTTTGTATATCCACCCACAGTGACCCATCAATTTCATCATCATCATCATCATAATTCCAAAACAATCTTAATTATCAATTCCACCAAGATATCATCTACCAATTCATCCAGACCCACTATAGCCATCAATTTCATTCACCTAGAATTTTCATCACAGTACCAAACAAATACCAGTATACATCAATTTCATCCACCAAAACCATTCATCATCATCATCATCATCATCATCATACACATGTTGCATAGTATTTTATTTATCATTCATGAGATATACACCAAACACAAGCCATAAACAACAGCCTCATCTGCATATTATTAATGCCGTGTAACTGGATATATGGGCAGATGGATAATTAATTAATTATAAATGACAGCAGAACACTACACAGAGAATGCAACAAACCCTCATGTTTGTATTTACATCTACATCTGGAGAACACCGAGACCTTCCAAAAGGCAAATGTCACAGTTAGTTGTTCATTTTCAGGTTAAATTACAACCATTACGGTGATTACCATTTTTATTTCGTATTTTGTAAGTGTAATTGGGATTTATATTTTTTTTCTTTATTTTTTCAATAATATGAAATGTAATTGTTAATGGCTTGATGTCGTAGGTTCTTCACCTGACATACATTGTAATTTGCATAAACACTGATATAAACCTACATGTAATAAAAAAAGACTATTGGGAAACTTGTTAATTTTGGTCAGTAGGGGGTGCTTGTTAATTTTGGTCAGTGGGGGTCCTTGTTAATTTTGGTCAATAGGGGGTGCTTGTTAATTTTGGTCAGTAGTGGGTGCTTGTTAATTTTGGTCAATAGTGGGTGCTTGTTAATTTTGGTCAGTAGGGGGTGCTTGTTAATTTTATGGGGAAACACTACTCCCATAAAGTGAATGATAGTGTTAATACAAAGCAAGTAAAGCACAGATGTGGTTTGGATAAATGTATGAATGGACAGAGAACAGATTTCTCGCTATATTGTGAAAGATAGGTTTTCATTTTATATTTATTGATTTATCAGATTTCCAATTGTTTTTATTACTCTCAGATCAATCAAAATTTTCTTATGTCATATTTTGTGATTTGTGCTTTGGAACTTTTAGAAATCATATTATTAGTAATGGTACTTGTATCTTTAAATGATATATCAGAAGTTTGATTGTTCTCTGTTTTGCAATATTTTGACTGTTGAATCGCATCAAATCATTATCAAACTGATCAGCTTGTGAGAATTATGTACATGTAGCAGAGGTAATTTTTTGCTAATACTACAGAGCAGAACAAGTTTATTTTGGAAGCGTTATATCCGACACCAAATAAAATTCTAGGGTCAGCTTTTATTGAATATGTGAAAGATTCATCTTATCCATTTTTATGTGACGAAAACATTTTTAAGTTGGAAAAATACTGTTTTGTGAATTACGTCTGACACCATACTTTTTCCGAAACAACACAATTAACGTACAACAATCAGCCTTAATGTACAAATGTGTTCCTGAGATCCCCTGAGGTTATTCATAGTTTGATATATTATTTGATTTTATTCCTTGAAAATAAAATTTATTAAATACATGTATAACATTTTGTTCTGATTGTTACTTCCGACACTGACGGAACTGCCCAATGTACTATTTTTCAGCTACAAGTTTTACACCTTTTTCTGTTAATAACACCATATATCATTTGCATTATACATAAAGAAACATGGCGAAAACATCAGATAGTTTTTTTCCACCACGTTGGTGTGACGTAATCATGAAGCTGCCCAAGCTATAAGATGCTGGCAGGCCCATCATACATCAAGAAATATGGCGAGAACATCAGATGGTTTTTTTTCGCCACGTTGGTGTGACGTAATCATGAAGCTGTCCAAGCTATAAGGTGCTGGCAGGTATGGCTACCAACAAAACAAATTTGCATATTTGTTCGGCTGCTCTGGGTTAATATCCTATGGGAACCATTGGTTACTATTACTATCGCTGGTCACCAGCGGTGTTATTCCGAATACACCTTATTTTGACAGGAAACTACACATATATGTGCATTTCGGCAACATAAACTCAACTTCAAGATTGAGATTTTGAAATTATAAGTATTTGCTTGTTGAGAGTATCATTTGGCTGAAAAATATAGTTCTAAAAGACTTGTGGAAAAATATGTTATAAAAAGGTCAGCCCAGCGTTCTTAAAGAATTTTAATTTTGTACCTGTTTGAAATGTTTATTTAGTTTGGTGCTAACAGGATAGCCTTTAACTTATCAACCCCTGAAAAACAATGGACTCTTCTGTACATCAATGACTTAGACCAGTCCAAATATGTCTTTAGGGATGAATTTGTTAAGCAAATCAAAAGAAATTAATAATAATCCATAATCATCATACATGTAACAGTATGGTTAACTATGTTATTTAAATTTGTTTGCTTCAATGCACTAATCATGGTTCCTGAAGAGAAGTCGTTATCATAAAAAAACCACAGTCACTTGGATATTCCAGGTCATAATCACCTGAAATAGCATTAAAGACCACAGACAATGATAAAGTTGTAATTACAGAAGTTTGCAAAAATTAGCACCTTATTATTTCCGACGTGTACGGACAAAAGAGGCATTTACAAGTGATTTCCAAAAGACGATCTACTAGTACTACATGTGCATACATGTAAACTGTGCATGATACAAGTGTGGGAGGTGGTGATTTAGTCACAACATTAATCGCAAGTATAATAGAGAAATGACAAAGTCCTGACTCAACCAGTTGTTACATTATATCCAATAATGCCTTTCAGGGACTAATACTAATAGATCATCAACCTGCAGGTCCTGTAAAAGATCCCATTCCCAATGCAAAATCTGCTATATTTTTTCCACTTGAGCAAAAATTTCACAATTATGCTCACCATGTAACTGACAAACGAGAAATTTACAAATTAATGTACCACTCAGTTAAAACCTCCATGTCATCAGATGAAATTCATGTTGTCAGTTTGATAAAAAGGTAAATGAATCACAAAGTTTTTTATCTTTATTTTTATTAGTAAAATGGCCATAGTTACTTTTTCATTTTACCAAATTTAGTCCATTGTGAAGTAAAATTCCCAACTGAAATGGTACCTGGGCCCGAAGTCACCAAATTTTCTCAGTACTCAAGCTCAACTAACTTTTAGCGATTTTAAGGTAAAAACATGCAAACTTTATTCTTTAATTGGACATGTTTGTATATTGATGACATACAATTGTAAGTAATGATGAAAATTATTACCCATTTGAAGAAAACTTCAGAAATATCAAAAAAAATGTTTGAGTATGTACTCAAATCTTGAGTACCGTACTCAACATATTTAATTGTTTTTTAAAGGAAAATCACAAGTGTGACGCAAAAATTTATATGTAAATGATTAGAAATAATAATATGTTTCCTAATCACTGAAATCCTAAAGTTTTATAAACAATTTTATAGTCAAAATAATGAAATAAAAATTGAGCTTGAGTATTGAGTAAATTTGGTGATTTCGGGCCCGGATTTTCCTATAAAGAGTCTATTAATCCCTGCCTTAATGGTATAAACAACATTGAGATAGCAAAGAATATATTTATTACCTTTCAATTAATTAATCTGAGAAATAAATCTATCTAAGTACTTACTACAATCTTTTAAGATGTGAACAAGTCGGATGACAAAAAATTAACATATGATAAATACATGTAAATTTTTGTAACTAGGCCTATAGTACAGACAGATGTAAAAATAAAATCAATTTCCTGATGTACTATATATACTCACACTTCACTGAATCATAGTGAATTTCAAAATGTTGAATGGTGTAGATCTTGTCTGTTCAGACACAGGAGCTGGAAAAGTCCGGTCGTCGTAAAAAAAATATATATATATATCTAGGCCTACATGTACATTGAATAAAATAGACGACCGGGCATTTCCAGCTCTTGTAGTTCAGATTTGCGGTGTATATTTATTCTACAAATGTATATCGATTAATTATAAATTTAATATATATTTATAAATTATTGATCCAACACTTAAAAATGTAAATTAGTCCTCACTGCACAAATATCACGGTTTCCCCCCACACAAGTCACAACACAAAACATTGTCGATACACGAGTACGACGAAAGCATAGACACGGCGGTGATGCAACACTAGCACTATCTAATAAATAAAGCTATTTATAGATCATTCATATTTCCCTAATAGCTCACCTCTGATCGACTCTTTAGTGTGCTACGTTTGGGTCTGACGAGCACATCTTTGAAATCCAGCTTGACATCATTATCGATTCTCGGCATTTTTCTTCTCTAGGTTGTGAGGAAATGACGGTGTCGATGTGTGGTAACTGTGACCTTCTTCGTTCTCGGGCTTCGCGCCAAGTAACATTCGTGTGTTTCAACACTGAAGAGTCCGGATCGAATTTCTCTCCTGAGCTACGTCATTGATGATTTCACCCCTTAGAATTTGGTAATTTTTTTCCTTAGTAAAGGGACGTGTGGGCGAGATACTGTTGAGTTATTTTCTTTGAACACGGGATTAAATCAGAGATGTACTTAAGAGAGGATAATTCTTTTTATAGTAAACTGTAATTCGGCCCCGGTTACTTTTTGTAGATATCGGGATATTTGCCCTAATTATATAACACCTTTAAAATTAGGCTGAAATTCTGTTTCGATTTTCAGTTACTTTTTGGTAAAATAAAAAATTAGTAACTTAAAGGGGCATTAGCTATGCTTACCAAACTGAAAAATCATTAAAAATATTATATTCCTACATATTTTGTGAGACAAGTCCAGTGTGGTATTGATACATAAATTATAAACAGCCTGTAAGGTTAAGTTAATCAAGTGCCAAACCTGGGTTTCTCAAGCAATTTACACAAAATATATAATAAATAAGAATTTTTATGCCTGTGTATATTTCATTTTTGTTATTGAATATCAATCTAAGTTGTAAAAAGTGGATGAAGAAAAAACCCACAGCTATTAATGAACCTTTAAAATCCGAGCAGAACTTCGACCTACTTTGAAATAACCGTTCACTTGGTTCAAGTTTTAGTGTCTGGAAAGCATATTTTAATGACCACTCCGATCTTTCAAAAACAGTGGAATCTCGTTATGTCAAAATCGGTTGAGTCGAAATTCCGGTTATGTCAAAGTCTAACGGCCGGTCCCGATTATTTTAATATATATATATATATATATATATATATATATATATATATATATATATATATATATTTATATATATATTATTCGGGATATCTCGAAGTTTTTATCTCGGAATTTGGCATATCTCAAAGTATATTTCTGGTCCGAAATATTACAGAATTGTCACTTGTTATATCGAAGTTACAGGTTTACATTTTGTTGGCAGAAATCATTCTTAAAATTACTTGTTTACCTGCAAAAACGGGAAAACGACTTCCGTTAACGAGCCAAGATGAAAGTGTAATTAATAATTGCTTAATTCCAATTTTAATTAAGTAGTACCCTGAGTAGGTCTATTCGTTGTCCAATAAAAATAGAAAATATGTGAATTGAAAATTTTGGATATGTCTCGAAGTAAACGGATTGGTTCCGTGAATTTCGAGATAGCACGTATTTATAAGAATTCCCTGCCCCCTCATGCATTACATTTCCAAACGTTATGTTCGCTGAAACTTAGAACCTTTTCTTTGTGGGGAAACAACCATTCTGACAATGGGTTTAATTATATAATAACAGGTCCCAATTTAATGATTGGAAGATCTATTGATAATGGCTTAATTAAAACATTTCTTGGAAGCATATCTAAGACCCGATGAAACCCGTGATTTTGTGTTTGAAAGCTAGAAAATGTTTCTTCGGGCTGCTAAAAACGAAAATTCCAACAAGCACCGCAGGGCGGCATACTCTCGGAACCTCCGTAGCATTCGACCTCTTTTCGCCATGAATCATAAACTGCATTTCAATTCTGGTGGGCAGTTATCAGTTCATCGAGTTATTATTTTGAAACGATGAAAATGTTCCAGTTTAGCCTCTGGAAGCTACAGCTTTGACTCTCACTTACTTACTACTTACTGCCATAACACCTTTGGCGTGTAGGGCAGCAACGAAGATCCTCCTCTCCTTTTTTTAGCCTTCTTCTGTAGGGTGTTCCATGTTTCCTTTAATTGTTTCATTTCTGCCTCCACTGTTCTCCGCCAGTTGACTTTTAGCTTTCCCCGCTTTCGTTTTCCATCGGGTGTCCAGAAGAGGGCTGTTTTTGTGATATTGTCTGGCTCCCTTCTGAGGACATGTCCAATCCATCTACAGCGTCTTTTCGTGATGATCGTAGACATGCTGGCATTTGCTCAGAAGGTTCTTATTTGAGATGGTATTTGACCAGAATATCTTAAGTATTTAGTGTGGAATGTAGACAATTTGTTTAGGTCGCTCTCTGTCATTCGCCAGCACTCTGAGCCGTATAAAAGGATTGGTATGATGCAGTTTTAGTTTTGTTCGGGTGGTATATTGGCTGGATCTCCTTACATCTTGCAAATTCTCAAATGCTGTTCTGGCCTCCGATAATTTGTGCTTCGGAGTTTCAGTCTGATATCTGTTGTTACCAGTTGGTGGTCATTGTCAGCACAGAACCTCTCTCCACTCTAACGTCAAATAAAGACCTTCTTCACATTCCATTGACCCTAATATGATCAATTTGGTTTTTGTCTCTCATATTTGGGGAGTGCCAGGTCAGCTTATAGATGTTTCAATGAGGGAATAGTGTTCCTCCTATTACGTAGTTGGTGGTTGTGCATAAATCGGCCAGTCTCGTTCATGGTTCCGCATCCATGTTGTCATGCTGTAAATTTTGAATTTACTGGACGGGTGTAAATACAAAATTTACAGCAAGACAACTGTCATGTTGCAAATGCAGTTTGTATTTGCACAATTTTAGGCAGAATATTGCCATTTGGAAATATGGGAAGCTAGGTTTCATTTTTCTCCCAGACACAAAATTACGATGCGTCCACCAGTAAAATTTCGCATTGATTATATTTCTGTTAGAAGGTTGTTTCAACAAACGTATTAAGCCAATATACAAATCCAAGAGAAGTGGGGAATGCTCCCTGGATTTTTTTTTCTTATCTATTTTACAAAAACCCGAGAGTTTAAATTTGTAGCCTGTAATATATATACACTATATTATGACCTTTTTTATCTTTCCAAAATTTAATTCCCTTAAACAATGGAAATTCTGCTGACATAAACTGGATTGTGTCAGGGGCATTTCCAGGAATTCAAGTAAGAGATAGGGACCTGCTTTTATCTCAAACACATGTAACTGGCAGACTGATTTTTATCCTCAACATGAATTGAATTTCAGAATTTGAATTTTGAAGTGTTTAACGCCACACTCCTAGTTATATGGTGGCAGTCAATTTTTTATGACGGAAGAGAAAACCCGGTTATAATGTACCCGGGAAGAGACTGACCTGCGCTGACCACAGAGTGAGAGAGTTCATGGATCAAAGCGCAATGCTCTAACACTAGACCCAATGGATATCCATTGAATTTCAGAAAACAATACTCACAAAAGCAATTTAAAAAGGATCGGTGGTGGAAAATATTTACATTTTAAAAGCTATGAGAGTCCAATTTCTGGCTTCCAAACTAAAACTTAGACTCTCTGGAGCACATCACTGATTTAATTCAATTTCAAAAGAAGTTTCAACAGTCACAAAAAAATGACAATTTTTGGGGTTGGATTCCCCGTAACCCACTCTAGAATCGCCAATGTTCTTGATCGCCATACCCACACCAGTCTCGAAAAACCGAGGACACGTTTCAACGCCGTGCTACAAGATTTGCCACAACCTTGCTGAACACTTGATCATTGGACAGCCTCAAACAGCGCAGGATGCGGACAAAGAGCATCATCAGAGTCCTATAGGATCGTCAACGGATAAGTAGACATACTACTAACTTAACAGTACTTGTAACCAACTGGCAGCCACACTCAATGCCATTTTATGAATTTCCTTCAACTACAAGTCAGGATACAACCATATCAGTACTCGTTCTTCCCGAACGCAATCAAATTAGGCCTATGCAACACCCAACTAGCGTCGGTATCGTGTTCTCACTTTTTATATGTACCAGGGGTTTTTACCAAAACGTGAAATTTATCCTGGTAAATCAAAACTGAATGTGATCGAGATTAGCTCTGATGAGACTTTCAAGCAGAGCTAGGAAACTGTCTCATTCTTATAAGCCAACCACAGTTTCTAACCTGTTAAACTTTTAAATGTGTATAATTGATTCGCCCCTTGTGTGCCACATTTGGGGTTTTACAGTGCAAAAAATAAGGCGAGTTCGAGAATTTATCTAACAATTTTGAAAATCTGTGCCGAGTGAGGCATGTACATTGATGCGCCAAAATTGAAGCGACTTTTTATTTTTCTCTATGTTCATATAAAACAACATTTAAAACTATTACAAAGTAATTTCCATTAAATTTCAATACACTACTCACTATTAACCATTAACATTTTGACGTTTCTGTGTGTTTTTTGTGTGTGTTTGTTTTGTTATAAATATCCATTGTTTCGTTTTTAGATACTGATGAGGTTTGTAGGATGCAAACTAGGAAAGTTTTAATGTCTCTTTGATAAGTGTAAATAGGGAATTGTGACATAAAAATCGATTTTGTATAAATGGCTGAATCTTGAAAACAGAAACTTTGAACATAATGAACAAATACACAAATTACTTTAAAAGAATGTTTAGAAAATTTTTTTTATTTATATGAAATATGTGGAGAAAAAAGTAGCACCTATCTTGGTGCATCACTGTTTTTATAACAGTTTTAAACTATTTCATTGCTCGAATATGATATGTACCCCCTCCCTCCCCCCACAGACTGGGCTCTTAGCGAATTTCGTTAGATCCTCTGCTCGACATGTCAGAGAACGGTCTGAGTAATGAGATATCGATGTTTAGATCAGTGGCGGATTCAAGGGGGGGGGGAGGCGTGGAGGGCGTACGCTCTCCCATTTCGACGCCAAAGTATAGATGTATGTACCGGTACAGTAAAAACAACTCAAAAGTCCAGAAGTGACAAAAAATGGTTAAGACCCATATAAATATATATATAAAGTTGGAAAATTCATAAATAAATTACCAAAATATTCACGCCTCCCTATGTACGCTCAACGAAAACATTTAATAACTTTTCCTTCCCTCCAACTTGAAATCCTGGAGCAACTCTGGCTTTGTCTGTATGTTTTAGATTGTATTGCTTTTGACTACACTTTGTTGTATTTCAGTTTTTCTCTGAAGTGTTTGCTCTTTTTTCATTTACGTTTTTTTTTTCATCATGTATGAATATGATAATTTATTTGTAAACAAACACTGGATCAAATTGTTTAAACGATTTTCCCTGGTGTTATAAGCAGTTAAAGATTGCAAAATTTAATCATCGATGATATCCAATTCTTTACACATAATGAAAACTCCACTTTCACAAGCCATTACATCGATTTAAAGCAAAAATATACTGAAAGCTACAGTACAGTGCCATAAGTTTATGAACAAACATAATCGCCCCATTACTAAAGGCACTGCATATACAATGTCGATGAAAATATGAATAATTACCGATCGACAAATGAATTGTCACATTCGGGAAAAAAACATATACTCGGGAGTACGTATGGGTCATATCGGAGACATTTATTACACTCTCCCCCTATTTCTATTTCCCCGATGACATACTCATGTTAACGAAAGAATCTCGGTCACTCTAAAGCTTAAGCATCATTACACTGAATACCATATATCCAAACACACTGACTTCGTAAGAAACACTACAACAATAATGGCGGTCAAACACAGGAATGTGATTCTTGTAACGCTTTTGTGTTCGTTTATAATTTTTGTTGAGGCACAGAATGAGTTTATTCCATATGTGAAACAATCCGATTGTGAAACTTCCCAATATTTCAACATATCGTTGATGGAATGCAAGTCTTGTCCTATAAATACAACCAAAAGCGCTGATGGTAAGCCATGTTTGGACTTGAATATCTTGTTTTTACCGACTGTTCGATGGATTTTGTTTTTGTTTTTAACTCTTTTTACCATATATTTCATACTATAAAACTATATTTTTTCAAAACAATATTGTGAAGCCATTTCTTATCGGATTTTAATAAGATTTTCGAAGTTAAATAGAGAATTGGATACAGTTTCATTATATATTTTTATTTCAATTTTCTGAATTAGAAATTAAAATATTCATCAATTTATACCGAAAGTTTAATTTATGTGATGAAAATTCCGTATTTGTGTAAGTAAAATTGTGATATCAAATTTTTACTTTTTGTTTAAATTCTCAATTTTTTTTAAATTACAAATTAGAAAATTACATCCACAGGCGTGAGAATATCCTATGGCTATGCCCTACTTGCTCATCCTTTACGTTTACCTTCTGAAGAAGTGAATTTTTTTTTAATTTAGTTGTCTGTGGACAAGTGCATTATAAAGAAAAAGAAATCTAGAGTTCAAAGTCCTATTAAAGTATTTTTGTGTATAAAAAAATTGTCAATAAACATTGGACAAGTAAAAATCTATTTTGGGCAACCATGCATTTTTTTTTTTGCATTTACTTTCCCGGGGACGAGTGCATGGAAGTCATATTTCCACACCCCTGATCCAAATAATCAATGAAATTTGGAAACATTCTCTGTTTAACAGTGAAAAAATCTATTAAAATGTGATAAGAAATGGCTTCACAATATTTTTTTTTTAAAAAATGTGGTTTTATATGAAATATATAATGTCTATAAACTTTTGGCAAGTGGCTGTATCTCGGGGTTTTTGCTTCTGTTCTTGTAGCTCTCTTTGGAAATCAGAAAATCTTCGACATTTCAAATCAACAAAATCATGTAATGAAAGTAACTCAAGTTTTGGACATTTAATTTTCTGGTCTATTAATACAGCGCTGTACAATGCTACCAAATCACTCGCAAATGCGACCATTTTTGAGGTTTTGGAGAGTGTTTATTCTAATTCAGTCGCCACATTGCGACCAGTTTTTCCCCAAACCAGAAATCAGAAGTTTGTATGTTTTCACTGTGAAATTACATTATCGAAATCATGATCTGTTATGCGCTTTACAACAACAAATTTGGCTATTTAGTTTCGATAAACTAGAACGTCTAACTCACATTGATTACTGTATAAAAACACTGTCTGCTGTCATGTTTTTGACTTGAAACTTTCCAAACAGAAAACAATGACATTTTCTTTTCAGTGTCGATTTCAACAGAAGCATCTACCTTATTATTGGACACTAGCAAATTTAAACATAGTTAGTGTTACAGGAATACTGGAACTGAGTTATGGCTAGTGTTCGATGAGGAGGGCGGGCAGACCAAAGGCACAGCCGGAATTGGAAATTTTATCAGCAAATTAAAATCGAGAATCAAACACCCGATTGTCAGACAAAAACCTTATAAAGAACTTTATAGGTGTTTGTCTGACGATTGGGTGTTTGACTCTCAATTTTAACTTAATAGATAAAATTTCAAATTCTTGTGGGTGGACATTGTGTTATAAATTCAAAAACAGAGTTTTAAGTGTGCCTCAATATTAGAGCAACAAATCGGAAAAGTATCGGCATATAAACACTCAGATTTATTTAAAAATGGACAACATTTGATCTTGTTTTAAATGGATTGAAATAATAAAAAGTCATGTCGACTTATTAAATTAATGTTTTACTTTATTTCATCCAGCAGAATTTTTTAACAAGAACACACACATACACATTATATATATATATATATATATATATATATATATATAAATATATATATATTATATATATATATATATATATATATATATATATATATATATGTATATATTGGCTAGTAAAATTTCTGGTTCACTGGCCAAATGCAGAGTGATTTTTTTTAGTGTTGTAGAGTCCTGATTATTATTCATGAGATACACTTAAGCATCGAGTATGCCCAAACATAACAACTGTCATTGTTTACAATGAAGGCATGTGCCCTCTTTAGGGCCAATGTACATGTATTGCACTTAAAATATATTTTAGTGACGATTTTTCAAGAATGAAGGATTGTTCTTTTCATCAATTTTGGGGATATTGTGTTACATGTACTTACCATTTAGACTGTAACAAATATATGGTTTTTTTTCAACCGAAGTATTAGGTAGGTTACCGGCAGACAACAGCCATAGGTCACAAGGTCAATGGACATGTGATGTAAAATTGCGCACGAAAACAATTGCCCTTAACTTGGGAGTACCTTGAATTTAGGTGACGTGCCTATATATCTAGTAATAATCTACATCATTTTGTCTAATTCCATGCATCATGAAATTCTGTTCGCTACTTTATGCTCAATTCACTTTGTATACCAGGGATATATAAATCCTAACAGTTGTGATTTATGTGTAATGTATGTGGTTATATGTGGTTCCAGTTAACCTAACATGCATTTCTCCCTCACTGTGGTGAAATTTAGATGGACATCAGTGATGGAGTCGGGTTGATTCGCACTGATTCCAGTTTGCCCCTAGGTCATTTTGCCCAGATTCAAGTTCGCCCTGTGTCGTTTTGCCCTGATTCTAAACGTACAGGTCTATGCATATATACTACATATTTACTGTCATTTGGGTTGGTATTAATAGATTTTTAATGAGCAAGTTGGTAAATATACCAGCTGATATTATTTTGCAACGTTTGTCGTTTATATGACGATTTTGTTTATGTATTTATATAATATTATAATTATGCATCTATTTTAAGGTAACTTATTAGATATCTACAAACTTTTGGCAAGTCTCAGTTGGTAGGCCTACCTAAGTATCTTACTAGTAGATCTAAAAACAAAACGTTCTGTGAAAACCGGGGATAGTGAGAAAAAAGAACATTGAATAATAAAGATAAATAATTAAAAAAGCAATCGACTTCATGCAAGGTTCGCCTATGCTCATAAACTCAGGCTGCTTCGACTTCACCTGGCTGATATATTATAAATAAGGGCAAAACAACCCAGGGAGGATGAACTCAGGGCGAATCAACCCACATTCTCAGTGACAATTTATAGAGAATGGATATGATTTAAGACAACGTCTACTGCTGTACGTGCTTTCAAATACTGACAGGGTCACTCAAAAGCACTAAAGTTCATTCCAAAATAAGATATAGCATTATGATGTATTAAATAAATATTTTAAAATTAAACCAAAAGTATTTCATAATGTTTTTCTTTTTTATCTTTCATGCTAAATGAACTGAATATTTATTATTTACCAAGCATGGCAAGATTCTCAGCACTCGATTTAAGGTGCCATTTTGCTAAAATCTTAAATTTTAAGAGACAAATGGGTGTTTACATATTTGATTTTATCAAACAGTAACTCTTTCTAGAAACAAACACTTTCCATTCGGGATCTCTGATGATGACCTACATTTACGATGTTTTTGGAGTCTTGTATGTTCATGGTTACAAATATAATAATGTATAATTGATGAAATACGCAGAATTAAATGACTTTAATAAGGTTTAGGAAACATGGATATCAGTGTTTAAACCATGATTTTATTATTTATTTAGCTTACACTGTGATAAAATTTGATCAACTGATTGCTAAAAATGAGTTCACATGTGATAACAATTTGTTTTTTAAATATCATATATATAAATACAGTAGAACATTGATGAGTCAAATTTCAAGGGACCACCTAGAAAAGTTCGAAACATCTGGACTTCAACTCATGGGTGGGAACTGAGAACCACACATTTTTAGTTTCACAGGTACTATAAGGTGTATATGACTGCTTCAAAACCATTTAAGACATAAACGGTCATTATAATTAATAATCAGTGATAAATTTAACATACTTTTTGTGAAATTAAAACAATGAGTGTTTATGAGAAGGAGAAGAATTATCATAGGGCGATTTCGTATACATGTAAATTTTGACTTCAAATTATATGAAAGAATTTTCATTGTTTTTATAGAAATGGGCCCAAAAAATTATTCTAAACATCAAGAAATTCGACTCATAAAAGTTCAAATTATAAAATATTTATTAATAGCGTTAAATAACAAAATAATTCGGAACTTTGTGAATGGTTCGAACCATCGAGAAATTAGACTCATTGAAGTTCGACTCATCGAAGTTCTACTGTATATAATTTTTTAAGGGTGGTTTGGTTTTGGGTGGTAAATTGTGCTAGTATTTTATATTGCATCCCAGTTTTTATTGATTTTGTGGTCCCGAATAGATTTTAAGCATCAGAGATGCAGAAATTGCATTTGTAATTTTATGTATAAAGGAAAACGCTTGTTTTTAGACATATGATTTGCACATCAGACAATGACAATCATGTGTAATCGGTACTTGTTCATGTATCGTGATGTCACTTTCTGTGAAAAAAATGAGGAAATATGAAAATAATTGCACGTTTTGATTCACAGATTATGTGACGAGGACCGCAAATTTGGCACACCGAGTAAAAATAAAAAACAGACTGGAACACATACGATAGTTTGAGTCTGTTGTATTAAGTTATTTCTGATTTACATCTTAAAATCAAAATTTTCGTTGTAAATCAGAACAATTTACAGAGAACATACACAAGTCTTCATCACTGAATGAAATAAAATTGAATTAAATTAGGAAAATATAAAAGAACAAAAGAAAGAATATGGCTTTAATTAAAAATTTAGCACTATAAATGATAATTTTAAATAATTGATATTAGAAAAATTATTTATTAAATTTTTGTTTTTGTTAATATTACATTGTGCAGTGTAAACCAATATAAACTGTTTGATAATAAATGCATTATATTTCGTGTTATGTTCACATCAAAATTCACATTTTTCATTTCAGGGTTTTCTTGTGTGTGTGGTGATGGCTTCAAATTTGTGGTTGACTTAGGCCCTGCAGGTGTCCAGTGTGAAAAATGTCCTGCCAATCAGGTAAACATTCTTTTTTTATATTACGTTAACACAATGACTATCTAGGTTCTATATGTAACTTTTTTTATCAAGCAGAATTTGATTTTGGCCTTTGTAGTACTTTGATTAAATTTTGGTTTTTAAATAAGTTTTTATAACTCTTTCATTATAGGTTCCTTTGTGTAGTGTCAGACTTTAGTCAATTTCATAAAACTGGTTTTGGTTTATGACTTGTGGGGTTGAAAGTGTTAGTGATATTTTACTCACTTGCGTCCAAAAATGAAATGGATCTATTTGGTCCTTATGACATGCTCCCCTTTTTTGGCTCACCTGAGCTGAAGGCAGAATAGGTCCCAGAGGGTACAATGTATCCCTTTTAAAATCTTATTCTGCAGAACATCTGCATGAATTGAAAAAAAAACAGATTTTATCTGAGTAATCCACATGGATGTATGATTTAACTTTGTGTTTTTTTATGGAAAGTGAATAAGTTTGTAATTAACTTTTGACATGTTTTTTAGTTCTTTTCAGACTTTGTCATTTTCATTCATTTTTGTTTGATTTCTTTGATTATTTTCCCTTGTATTCACTATATACATGTATGATGCATTCATTTTATGTGTTTTACTTGTTGTCAGGGGAAGAAATACTTTCGTAAAAGAATTTTACTGAAATATAATTTTTAGAAATTTTTATGATTTTTTTAAGACTGAAAAAAGGGGGGGGAATGATATTTTTACATACCAGTAGTCAGCTTACAGGAAGCAAGTACTCACAGTCTTCTACCATATTTGCATTTCTGGCTAGATCAGCTTGAATATTATTCTTGGTTTTCTTTCCACCTCTGTAGAAGTTTCGTACAGGTTCTGATTTTTTTCCTTCATAAATCAAGTATATTAACTCTTGATCTCTCGAATGTCGAAACCTCGAAGTTCTTGAAACCTCAGAGTCAATTCGAAGTCCCAATTTGTAGCCTATATTCCTTTGTATTTCACTCTTAAAACCTCGAAGTTTGAGCAATTATCAGTGAATTTATAAAAAGTCAGAACGACACTGGGGTCCTTACCTGGAAGATTAAACAAAAGGTGTTTTGATAACTGGGTAACATGAAGGTCTTGATGAGTTGTGATTGACAGGGTTGTTAATTAATTAAGATCATTCAAAACAGAATAACTGTATAAAGACGCGTCATAGACTACGATTTCGAGTACAAGTGTCACAGCCGAGTGGTGTGTTAACTTTTAGATCAAGCGGTACTGTAGGCTACATTATAGGACATATATATCGACGACCGTTTATATCCTAATTGGAAACATAATAAAAATAAGGTATTTACACATTTTTTGTTTGTTTGAAAACTATGTATGTTCATTGTGACAAAAATTCATGTTGATTACGAAAAATATGTAACTCTTGAAACCTCAAACTCTTGAAACCACGAAGTTTTTCAGTGGTCCTGTGGACTTCGAGGTATCGACAGTCATCTGTATCTATATTCTTATTTTAAAGGTGAGATCAACAGATGGTTATAGATGTGTTGAAGATAATGTCTGCAGTACTGCTAATAGTATAGCTGGTATGTATGACTAGTTACACATACAGTGAAACTTGTATTTACACCCATATTACATGCATGTCATACTGTCTGCAGTGATCCTACTAGTATAGCTGGAATATATGATTACGTACCGGTAATTACAAGCACACAAAATTTTACACGTGCACAGACACACATACACATAAACACATACACTTTATCACATATTGTTTAGAGTATTACACTATTAAAGCTAACTTCTCAACTTTTAAACCAATTTAATCAAATAAAAAGAAAATATATAATATAGTTTTTGAAACATCCCCAAAGTTTTACTACCATTGGTAGCCATATTTGTTCAGTTTTCTGAATATAAATAAGCCCCCACTACCAATATAAAAGGCGAGTTTGCAAAATCAGTCATCATTGTCTAACTACAGTCGCATAGAAGAAACGCGTAAAGTAATGAAGTTTGAGTATAATTCATCTGCATGTTGAAAATAAATATTGATATCAACAAAGTTTATTTACTCTATGTGGACATTTCGCTGGCTAATATACAGTTCACACGCATGTTATTAATCAGTTTAAACATGAGAATATCAAACATTATTCAAAATTCCTTATGAGAAAATCGTAAAATTATTTTAAAAAAACGGGAGCTCAGACCACTTGTTATGATATGAATGTCCTCATTTCCATAATAACGAATCAAGCACAAGTCAAACCAAGGTCAACTCGGATATATATATTCGAACAATGGGCTCGTTTTACAGGGCCACTTGCATCGACATTTCAAATAATTTGATAGCAATGTATCACGGGTATATCTCTTATAGCGTTTATTTGATGTCATCTTTGTAAAAATATAAGAAGGGGTACCATGTCTTTGGTCAAGTGTGCGCAAACCGACTGCTCACTTTACCGAGTTCACCAGAATGTGTGACGCTATGTAAACAACATAATGAAAGGATGCAGTTTACTGGTAGGACCGTTCACTTTCCCGAGTTCACCAGAATGTATGACGCTATGTAGTTTACTAGTAGGATTTTATTTATTTTTACATTCAAAGTGAATATTATTTTACGGATACTAAGATAATGAATTTAAAACTAATTACAGAATTTATTTATTATGTATCTTTATTGAAGTGTTTGATGAAAAAATAAATGCGGAAAGTTTTTGATTTTAATACATTGTATGTTTTGATTACATGTCATCTGTCCATTGTTTCGCTTTGGGAGTACAGGTGTGGTCTTGCCTTTTATAGTGGAATTGCGAGCCAATTTCTATTGATGACATTTAACAAAAATGTCTGCCTGTGGAGTAATAAATCGGGGGTGTTTCAAAAGCATTATAATTTTTTTTCGAATTCAAAACTTGTTTGAAAAGTTACAATGACAGCTTTAACCATGAAGTCTCTCACGTCTGGTCAGCATGAGTTTGAACCCAACTGGAACCTTAGGTGATTTTGTGAGAAAGTTTGCCAATCAACTTGCAAAAGGTTGGTGGTCTTTTCCCAGGTACATAGACATTGTATCCATTAAAAACTGGCTGTCACCATGGAGCTGAAAAAGTGTTGTCAGTGGCCTAAAACATCGTTTAAACTAAACTAAAAACAAACACAAAAATACACTTATTATGAATAGATAGAATTTGCTCTCATAAATCAAGAATATTTATTGCAGGTTCTCTTTCTGATGTTATATATTGTGGTTTTTATGTACAGTGAAACCTGTTATGAGAAACCACTCTCGTGACAGACCACCAGAGTTTTGGAACCACATTCTGATAACCATTCATTTAGATAACCCTTTAAATTAAACCTCTTTAAAGCTACCACCTGTCTTGAGAGACCACATTCCAGTGGCAGATGGGATGGTCTTTCAAGAGAGGTTCCATTATACCACAACAATCATGGAATAATCTCTACCAAAGCTTTTATCAGAATTTAAGTATTCAATTTCAATCCTAGAACTCCTTTACTATAAAAGATTTTTATCTTCTTTATCGTCAAGGCCCCAGATTTACATGTTGTAGGCTCATGCCTTTTCTGTCAATTTTGGGAAAATGCCATTGGCAACACAATTTGGAACTTTAAAGTGAATTTGTGTCATATCAGCAAAAATTGTGTGCACACATGGAGATCTAAATGCTTAGTTTAAATGCATTTCCCCTTACAATATTATTTTTTTTTTCATTACAATCATGAGCTCAACATCAGATTGGGAATTTTTTTATCAAATTGTGAAAAAATATATGCATTTTGCATTGGGAATGGGGCTGGACTTTGGCACCATGGATACTAGTACTATAGCAAAAGCCCTGAGGCTACAGATTGGACATTTCTTTTTTTCTCTCCAGTTGAGAGGACTCTAGATGGAACAATAATAAATGTTGGAGGAGTGGAAACTAGGCAATGTGAAGCATGCGTTGCCACGACAACACCCGATACAATAAAGGGGAGGTAACTATAGCAATTCATCTATAGCATTTTGAGCAACTTTGGCATACATGTGTGTTAAGTATACCTAATTTTATCTCAGTAATAGCTTATTTCCTGTTTGAAGATGACCAAGAAGAATTTAGAGTATTGAATTTTGATTGACCAGTAGGAGACCAGTCAGAATTGGACTAAAATGGAGCTGAACATATGAAACCAAACAAACTCCAATTCATTTCAACATATTATTGTATGTACAGGCACTTCATATTTTCAATGTCTTAACTCATTGACACCTGAAGGCACATTTGGACCTGCCCATTTCAAAGAATCGCTGAGTCCACTGTAAGAATTCAGTGTATGATTTTGAATCGAAATTTTATAATAATTTTGGATGCAATTACAACTTGTTCACTCCTAAATTATTACAATAGACCATACTATTGATTGCTTTGGCTGATTCTTAATGTGACAATAGGAGTATATGAGGTGATATTATGTCTGATATATTGATGCTGTGGAAATGAAAAGTTGTAACTGTCACGTACAACCTTTTACTATTTCAATTCTGCATCCTCCTGTGAAAAAATCAAGTCAAAACTCACAATAGTTTTCGGAAGTTACTTACAGAAGGTCGTAAGTGACAGATACGACCTAAAATGACCATCTAACATCAGTCACAAAAGGTCATAAGTGGCAGATATGACCCAATTTACTGTACAATTAGATTGGGAATCATGGGTTGAAAGATTGTATGTACATCTAATTAAGCTCTGACATGAAATACTTTGAATCTATCATTTGCTATTTATGATCTATTTTGACTTAGATATTGAATACAAATACATGTGCAAGTTACTGTTACAATATTTGTGTTAGTTAATTGAAAATTTAGTTTTTTCCTGCTACTGAAAAGTTTGAAAATTGCAGTTGTGACCTTTTAATTCCACAGCATCTATCTATCTATCTATCTATATATATATCTATATCTATATATATATATATATATATATATATATATATATATATATATATATATATATATATATATATATACATTGTACATATATATATATATATATATATATATATATATATATATATATATATATAAATGTTATTTAGGAGTAATATAATACCTACATGTACACCACATATATGACAAGATGTAACTTTGTAATATACATGCATCATTGTTCTTACAGGTGTGTTAGATGTAACCATATTCTGAATGTGATACCAGGGACCTCCTGTTCTTGTGGAACTCCACAACAGGTAGAAAATTGTATCTCTAGTATACTTAATTTAGTTTAATACTGTATGCATTAACTGATGTACATCTATTTATGTCAAACTGTCAAGATGGACTTAACTTTAGTTCAGTACTGTGTCTAAATATGATGTACCTTTTCATACGAAGATTAGCTTAACTTTAGTTCAGTGCCATAGTTCGTGTCTGCATATCTCTGTCATTTCTTGATGCGTTTTTTCACCTTCTGATGGACTTGACTTTTAGTACAGTAGTCCATGTCTCATTACTTACATGTTCATTTTTTTACATCAAAATGGACTTAACTTTTGTTCGGTACTGTATTCTATGCATAAAGTACTTTCTTACATTATGGCATACATTTTTTGACTTACCTTTAGTTTGCTATTGTAATTAATATGCTTTCATTAAAAAAAAAACAATATTGTCAGTACATTTTCAATCAAGAATATTTATTCAGAAATGCATTTTTTTTTTTAAAAAAAGAAGACTTCTTTCTTTTTAAAATTTTTATTGTGATTTCTGTTATTGTTTACAGGCCGGCGGTCTTTGCTTTCCGAATACCAATGAGTATACTAGTCTAATAGCTTCTGGATCACAGGACTTTGTCCCACTCTCTGTAAGTCTGTATTATATTTTTCCTGTCAACTATTGATCAATATTTTTATATATCCTGGATCACTTCTTATATAGTGGTTTTCAATATATGACCCAAAATATGGTTACATGCTCTGGATCGCTCAATCAGGGTTAAGTTTGAGACCTGCTGCGACCTTAACTGATTTTGTGAGAAAATCTTCAAGTTTTCTATGATAAATTAATCTTTTAAACTCATTCAACCTTAAAGACACATTTGGACTGCTCTAAGTCATTGATTTACAGAAGAGTCCATTGTTTTTCAAGGGTTGATGAGATAAAATTTATTTCTACATTTTTTATATATATTTTGTAGAGTGGAACGGCTTTATCGGCGTATATGAAAGATAACCTGATCGCTGCATATTTTATGTGTAGGGTGAGTATCTATGTTGTTATTGATGTACTCTGTAAGATAAGTCAATGAATTTTTTTATTTCTTGGAGTTAAAGTAAAATTATAAAATAAAAACTTTTCAATGCTTTCAATATCTATACAGGGCTCAGGAAAACCACTCGTCCGCTCATTCGTGATGAGTGAAAATCAGATTTGGTTTCAGAATAGCACTCATCCAATGGCTGGTTATGGTACTTCTAGATAAAATCCGAAAAATAACATCCGGGACTCGCTTATCTTATTTACATCAGTAACAAAATGGCAGTAGGCAGTAAGCAGTTGAAGTGACACAATTTTTTTTCAAAGGCTCAAATAGCGAAGCTGGTTCTGAGGTGAAAGAAAGAAATAAATATCTTGATGGAATTAAAAATAAAACAAACAACACGCATCTCATTAAGCAAAGACAGAGCATTATCAGATAGAAACTGAAAACACAAGTTTGAGGATACGAAATACTTTACTTCAGCCTCAAGCCAATTTCTACTGCATTAGGCTAGCAATCAGACAATCTTAAATCACAGAGAGAGGAAGATAACGGAAAGAACGATGATTGAAAGAGTGAGATATAAGAAGAGATCAGATAGAAGATTGGAGAAAAGTATACTGCTTAATTTGTATTAACAGTAAAGAGTGGGGGGGGGGGTGTTCAATAAAAGCTTGAAAAATATTTATAAATGGGTAGTATAGGATTTGAGTATTTGATAGATACTATAACATTAATAAGAATTTCCAAGGTAAGAAGATGAAAGTTCCACTTTATTTACAGGGTCATTTACAATCAGGGAGGAAATACTTAAACCCCACAAGAAATAAAATGTCATATTTAATGCTCAAAGGAGTGGGAAATATATGTCAGGGCATTAGTCATTGTACCACTGATAAAAAAACAAGTTAACTGAATTAACAAGGAAAAGAATTATTTTTTTTATTTAATACCACATATCATATTAACCAAACAAATCATCGCCTTTTGTAAGTTTGAAAGTTTACGTGAATTACTAAAAATGGCCTTGATCTGGGGGTCTATATATAAAAATGCAATTAATGTACAGAATTTATAAACTAAATATCTAAAGTTAAAAGTCAAAATATGGAAAAAGATGTAAAGTACTGTATATTATTTTCAGTTTTTGCAGACAATTAAACATATAGTGCAGTGGTAGCAAAGGAATTGTGTATTTAAGTATGTGGATACAAATTGAAAGCTTTGGATGAGTAGTTTTTTCATTTTGGACGAGTACTTTTTGTCAAACACTTGCCTTCGGACGATTGGTTTCAAATTTTTGTCCTTACCCTACTATAGATATATAGTGTAACTTAGAGAGAGAGAGAGAGAGAGAGAGAGAGGGGAGAGAGGGGGGGAGGGAGGAGAGAGAGGAGAGGAGGCAGGAAGAGAGGAGACAGAGGGAGAGAGAGAGAGAGAGATGTTTGTGAGAGAGAGAACAGAAAACGGTTTTAAAGTAACATATTACATGATTAAATATATTTCAAAGAGATAGAGGGGATGAGAGGCTTGCCATCATGATTATTTTTTTTAACATTGGTTAAAAAGTAAGACGTGGTCATGAATATATTTCAATTGTAGAATTTGCCAATGTTATATTGTTAAATAAGTAGTGATTCTGAGAAATTTATCAAAGAGAGTAGTGTTTACTTTTAAAAAGATGTGTTTACTTTGATATTTTGCAGACACCATTTAAAAATGCGACAGCTTGCCAGGTTCTGGGTAATTTGTGTGCACTATCGTATTATTCGTATAGCTCCAACTATGATGAATCTTCCGCTTGTAATATGTACAAATCCCTGACCAAGGAAGATGGCAATCAGTGGTAAGAGTACAAATTTTTAGGTCACCCGATCCAAAGGCTCAAACAAATGTACATTATGTTAGTTATCATTGATATAAAGAAATTTACAGCTTTCCAACATTGACAGAAAAAGTTCATGACAAACGTTCGTTTCTAGCTGTAAACAATTGATCTTAGTTGCAATCTTTGGTGCCTAGTCATTTTCATTTTTTTTTTATTTGAAGATACCGTATGAGCAGAAATTTTAGCAAGGATTCAATTTTGGCATTATTAGCCAGGTTGTTGAGATTACTAAAATTGAATATCATTAACAAGTCATTCCTCATCATAGGAAAGAGTTATCGTATTTTAATCATTAAATAGCTAGAATTACTTATGACTAAAATTATATACCATATTTTTAGGACAAAATGATAAATTTATATGGTATATAAACTGTAGGCCATATATATTTATTACATAAAAGATATTTTTTTTTTCACATGTATTAAACCAATTTTATTTTGAATAGAAATATAAACAAGTAAAAAAAACCGATTTGGGAAAGATAAATATTCCATGATTTATTGTGTCATGGCTCTTAATCATTGTAGGCCTGAGTATATGCCATGGTTGTACTATTCTGAAGGAGGACAAAATGCCAGGGAGGGTGAAAGTGTTCTTGATGACGATAAACTAACCACTGAATACAGATTTAGCCCTCAGTCACTGCTGGAATTCCGTGTTGCTCGGTACACCCTAAATGGAACATTTCTCGGTGTCAGTAACGTAGGAGATGGGCGAATGCAACTGTGTTCGGACACCACCCTACGTTTAGACGCTGCCTATACATTCGGCACATATTATTCACAATCGGTAAGTCAGTGTGTATATACCAGTATTTAGTTAGGATAAAAATTTCAACCTGGATAACTAAACGATAATAGTCAACTCTAAAATCATTACTGATTTAAAATTTATTCTAAATGATCCAAGAAAAGTTTATGAATAGAGCATGGTTCTACCAGATCTTAATTGGGGATGTATTGTTAAAAACCAATAAATGATATTTTCTACTTAATCAATGGGCCTCCATGGCCGAGTGATTTATGCTTTAAATCATTAAGTCTTTCACATTTGGGCAGCACAGGTTCGAGCCCTGCAGGAGCCTTAGCTGATTTTTGTGAGAAAGTTTGCCAGTATACCTGTGGAAGGCCTGTGGTCTCTTCCTGGGTACATCGTAACTGGGTTCTCTCCTCCACCATTAAAAACTGCCTGCCACCTTATAACTGAAAAATTGTTGACTTTAGCGTAAAACACCAGTCAGAACAGACAAATCAACTTAATAGGTGTAATATCAATGTTTTTGTTCAGAGGAACCTGTCTTGAAAGACCACTCTCATGAAAATCCACCTGTCTTGAGAGACCACTCATGAAAAACCATCTGTCTTCAGAAATCACTCATGAAAAATCACCTGTCTTGAAAGACCACTCTCATGAAAAACCATCTGTCTTGAGAGACCACTCATGAAAAACCATGTCTTGAGAGACCACTCATGAAAAACCATCTGTCCTCAGAGATCACTCATGAAAAATCACCTGTCTTTAAAGACCACTCTCATGAAAAACCACCTGTCTTGAGAGACCACTCATGAAAATCCACCTGTCTTGAGAGACCACTCATGAAAAACCATCTGTCCTCAGAGATCACTCATGAAAAATCACCTGTCTTGAAAGACCACTCATAAAAAAACACCTGTCTTGAGAGACCACTCATGAAAAACCATCTGTCTTGAGAGACCACTCATGAAAACCATCTATCCTCAGAGATCACTCATGAAAAATCACCTGTCTTGAAAGACCACTCTCATGAAAAACCATCTGTCTTGAGAGACCACTCATAAAAAACCATCTGTCCTCAGAAATCACTCATGAAAAATCACCTGTCTTGAAAGACCACTCTCATGAAAAACCACCTGTCTTGAGAGACCACTTATGAAAATCTACCTGTCTTGAGAGACCACATTCTAAATACTAATTAGTTCAACAAGCCTTTTTAAAAACCCGTTTGAGAGACCACCTGTATTGGAAGATCACATTTCAGTGGCAGAAGGGATGGTTTTTCAAAACAAGTTTCACTGTATTATATTCAATGATAATAATCATCACATTCTGTGATAAAAAAAATTGAAATTTGGTTAAAAAGCACTTTTAAATGGAACCTATTAATTGTAAACTCATTTTGACTTTGTTTTCATTTTGATTTCCTATATAGATTAAGCATCTCATACTTTTACTGTATTTCTAATTTTCATCTAAATTCTCTTTCAACACAATTTTTATTCAAGTATGATACATGCATAATTTATAATTGATATTTATTTGCAGTGTTCAATACCAGCTTTGGATCTCTGGAATAGAAATAAATATCCCCTGGAATTCTTCGATCTCTGTATCCTTTAATTGTATTGTTGTTTATTGTAATTAACATTATTTTCAGCACAGCCTGAAGCAATATCTGACATTACTTCAGTACATTTTTATCAGCATCTGCCAAACTGTATACCTGGAAATTTTTGCTCCCCATTAATTCTTGCAATTTTCAGTCTTAGATGAGAGGGCGAATTAAAAATAAAAGCGACATTTTAAGCTAAATAATTGAAGCATGGACATACATGTCATCTGTGAAACTGGTGATTAGGGGCCAATTTAAAACGGGGTGAATATGTTTTCTGTGGCAAAATTAAGGGCTAAAATAACCAGGGGCAAAAATTTCCCGGTATGTAGTATATCAGCTGATTTTGCCATTTAGTCTTCTTATAGAAATGATTGGCCACCCTGTAAAGCTTCATTTGCTATTTTGTATTGACAGTACTATCTGATGTTAAAAATTGTCTCACTGATTTTGAGGTATGATATCTGTTTCTCATGAGTCAAAATTAGGTACCAGGTTCGATTCCCGGTACCGGGTCATACCAAAGACTTTTTAAAAATGGTAGTGACTGTTCCTTCACCAAATGCTCGGCATACGAAGTGAAAGTCACAAGTCTTTCTGATGAGACAGAAATCCGAGGTCTCATGTCATGGCATACATGGCACATAGAAGAACCCTCAGTGCATTGGCGCCAGTCCATAGCACAAGTCAAAATTTGTGGTACTTCACCTAAACCTGGTGACACGCTCATGAAGCAATGTGATAGGGCTAAAATGCTATGCCTGGACTTGGGGCTCACCATCATAAAACTTGAGTATTACTCTAGTCTAAAAGTTTTGCTCAACTTCAGCTAATTCTGAAATATGTTTAGCTATTGAAGTCAAGTTATGAATATTCTTATGTTCTATCATATCACACTTTAAGCCATGAAGTTGTATGGCGTGTCAAACGTTGCAATATTCAAAAAATATAATTTGCATTCAAAAATATACATTTGCATTAAAAAAATATACATTTGCATTCAAAAAATATACATTTGCATGCAAAAAATATACATTTGCATGCAAAAAAAATTGCATTCTAAAAAAATGTATTTGCATTCAAAAAATATACATTTGCATTAAAAAAAAATGTATTTGCATTCGAAAAAAATAACATTTGCGTTCAAACAATGCATTCTGGGTAGACTGTTGTGACGACGGTTTTCATTGGTTGCTAAATATAACCCTCGGGGGGGATTCATTGATCAAAGAGTCATGTCCCTACTGTCTGTGAACTTAGAGTTGGTCAACGAAAAATCGTCATTAAAATTGTATAGATGCTCATATCTTTACAAAAATACATTTTTGAACAGCACTTGTTTTGTCGTAACAGATTTTTAAAAAATATATATGTTAATATCGAAAATGAAATTTTTTCCTTCTTTATGACTAGTAATTTTTTGCCGAGATTTTACTACCGAGAGTAATGTCATGACGTTACGTAATACGGCCGTTTTTGTTACTAGTCTCAAAGAAGGATTTTTTTTATTAATGAATATAAAATGCATGTTTATTTATTTCCTATTACGACAAAAAGAGTGCTACAAGAAGATATCTTTTTTGTGAAAATTGAGTGAACAACTAATTTAACGGCGACTTTTCACCAACCAATTCTAAGTTCACAGACAGTAGCTGTGACCGAATCACTTCCAGGTTTTATGGAGGTTACTGTAGATGTAAATATAAACTTATTTATTCTACAACGATTGAAAAACAAGTTCTTATAACTTATAAAAATCAGGTTCTGTGATGGACAGGCAGATCGGCGTCATCATTGCCGAGTCTAAGTTATGGTTCCTCATGAGCACATGCCTGTTGCCGAGTGAAATACGATCATTCAACCCGCTTCAGGCTTCTTTCTTGACACAAGTAAGAGGATTTCCCCGAGGGTTATATTTAGCAACCAATGAAAACCGTCGTCACAACAGTCTGAATGCATTGTTTGAATGCAAATGAAATTTTTTTCGAATGCAAATGTATATTTTTTGAATGCAAATACATTTTTTTTTTAATGCAAATGTATATTTTTTGAATGCAAATACATTTTTTTTGAATGCAAATGTATATTTTTTGAATGCAAATACATTTTTTTAGAATGCAATTTTTTTGCATGCATGCAAATGTATATTTTTTTGCATGCAAATGTACATTTTTTGAATGCAAATGTATATTTTTTGAATGCAAATGTATATTTTTGAATGCAAATTATATTTTTTGAATATTGCAACGTTTGACATGCCATAAAGTTGCTACCCTCTTGTTAGCGCAAATTGAGGTCCTAACTAATTTTGTGAGAAAGTTTGTGGAAGGACGGTGGTCTCTTATGGGGTTTACGGCTTTTCTCCTCCACCATTAAAAACTGGCTGCCACCTTATAACTGAAAAGTTGTTGAGTGTGGCATAAAACAACATTCAAACAAATATTCTAAACGTTTTATGGCGTGGGAACCCTGGACTAGTTTCTTTTTACCAAGCTTTTGAGTACAGTCAAACCTCTATTAAACAGCCACTTAAAAGATCAAGGGAAGTTGGCTGTTTAAGAGGGGTGGCTGCTTAATTGAGGTCTGTTATTATCATGTGATGGAGAATGAAGATGCACATGTATATATTAAGATTCAAGTTTGCTTTATTCATATATAAATAAATAATGACAATGAAAAGCTAATAATATGTTGAAGTTTTCAAGGAACAGTGGAAATTGCCGCCATGATTTTTTATCACTTGCATACAAAAGTCACAGGACTGCTTAAAATAAGCGTAGTCATGTGATCATAACACTGGAATATTAAGCTAATGTAGCCTTTGATTTGAGGAAGAAATTGGAATCGGGACCAAAATTTAGTGACCACTGGCCATGTAAGAAAGGTGACCACTTAATTAAGGTTCAATATATACAGTACTGATTTTCACTGCAGACTGTTGTATAGAGGTCACTGCTTAAGTAAGGTGATTGTTAAAGCAGGTTTCACTGTACTTACCATTTTGTGTTAATGTACTTTAGCATCTTGCCAAGAATTTTCCACTTCTATGGAGGCATAACCAACTACACATGCTACAGGCACAGCTCCACAAATTTGGACCTTTGCTATGACTGATGCCACTGCAGTGATGGTCCTTGGACATACTGTATCTGCGGCGACATTGGACCTCAGTTATAAGCCTCATCCAAATGGCCTGCAAATTTCTCGTATTTTGTTGAGGGCATGGCGGTAGGAACTGTCACTTTTTTTTTTAAAGTATTAGGTATGTCTCGGTACTGGGAATCAAATCCAGGACTTTCTGAGTGTCCAACACTAGTACTTCTAGATAATACCATACATGTGTCATAGTAGACACATGCATAAACAGTATATATTGAATCCTATATTTCCTATATTACAGCATTGTATGATTCATTGAATCCTATATATTGTCCCATCTGGAATTTACTGACAGTGTATATCCCATATTAGGTCAAATAAAGATTGTGTAAGTTGTAGTATGCATTTGTGTGTATAACTGTATTTACAAAATGCAAAATGTAAAAATATATGATGTAACACAACATGCTGGATACATGCTTTCCTTAAATGCACTACAGACATAGAATTCACTAAAGATAGTTTGCCACAACTTTATGCTATCCCACTGCGTATCTTGAATCTGGCATATTCAGGAAGTGCGGAAAATCAAGGTATATAGTTTTTCATGTTTTTCTCGATTTTCTAAGTTTCAAAGCTAAATGTTAAGCTTTTCACATATATATATGATGACTAATACTTCCGACATAGTTACTGTGCTCCAGTGGATACAACATCACTCTTTAATCCATAAAGTCTCTCACGTCTGGTCGGCACTGGTTTTAGAGCCCTGCTGGAAATGAAGCTGGTTTAGTGAGAAAGTTTTCCAGATTACTTGCAGGAGGTCTGTTGGTTGTCTCTTGGTACATTGTAACCAGACCCTTAACTCCAGTTTTAAAAATGGCTGCCACCATATAGCTGCAAAAATAGTTGAGTATGGTTCATCAAACCCTGAAAATCTGTAAATCAATTACTTGGACCGATCCAAATGTATCTTTAAGGATGCATGAGTTAAGCAAAGGGCATTACATCACTCAGAGGGGCCTCTGTGGCTGAGTGGTCAAAACATCATGCTTTGAGTCATAATTCAGTTCAAGTAAGATTGGGTTTGGGTAGCTTCGGAGCTTATGTGTGGAAGTTTGCAGTTCACTTGCGGAGAACGATGGTCTTTTCACGTGTATGTATTGACCAGGGGCTTGTTTTCCAAAAAGTCTTAAGTCCTAAATCCTTAGACTTAGTCCTAATTGTCATGGGACTGACCCATCAGCGATATGTTGCTATGGTAGTTAGGACTAAAAGTTAGGATTTAGGACTTTGGACCTTTCATAAAATGGCCCCAGGCTCTCTATTCTTTTTCACCATTAAAAAATGGCTGCCTCTGTGTAGCTGAAAAAGTGTCGAGTCTGCGGTACAAAAAATTAAAAAAAATACAATCATACTGATGCACATTTTATACAATTTTGTCTGTAATGATGGAGAATATGATATCTGTTATCAGACATGAAAATACAGTAAAACCTCGTTATACTGCCACCATTTGTTCAGTCCAAATTTGGCATTATAAAGGGGTTTGCCAATGTGTTGAGGGAAACTTTAAATAAAATTACTGTATAGGCAAAATTGGAAGATTGTACTTTCGAAAGTTGTGGTGTAAAGTGAGGTGGCAAATGAAACAAGGGGGCATTTATAAAGAGGTTTTACTGTATGTTAGTCATGCATACTTGCTTTGCTGGAAAAGTAGAACTGCTGACATGAGAGACTAATTGTGCAATTGATGAACTCACCCTTACTATTTGTATGTGATTACAACACTGGACCTGACCTTATTTTCACAAAATATGTAGGCGATATGTGATTTTTCATGTCTGTATATAGCTTTTATTTGTTATTATACATGAAATACAAGTAGTAAAAGTAGAAAAAAATTGAATTTTTTTTTTTTTTTTTTTTTTTTTTTTGGTAAACACAGCTTATGCACCTTTAAAGTGAAATAAGCTGTCACAATGATTATTTTTGTCCCCTGACATATAGTCGAGAATATGATAAAATGTGTTTACATGAAAAAAACACATTATCAAACGCGTAAAATGTTGTAAAAGATCTTCTTTTCGAAGTTATTTGTTTTATTAGAATTTAAGTTTTCCCGAACCTTAAAAAATCCAGCCGTATTTCCGTATGCAATGACCTTTCAGATAAACTCTTTCGCCACATCAAATGTACTTCCTAATTCGGTCAGGGGATCTCGGTCCTTTATGCGCTCGGACTATGTTAAAGTTGGCTGATTTTTATGTGTTTTGTATTTATTTTTAAAATACAGGACGTGATTTTTATTGGGAAGTGCATGTATTATGTAAAATACGGTACCGGTATATGCTTTTCAACGCTATTTTAAAAACCTGAAGAACATATATCAGGTCACTAAAAGAGATTTTTCTGATCTTTAATGTTACCTTGAATGCTGACATTGACAAAATCAAAACAATATAACTGTGAAAAGTATTCGTACCTCATGTTTTACAATCGTGCCGCCATGTCTGGTGAAGTTGGGCAGTTTATGATCATATGTTTTAAGAATGATAAAGCTGAGAATGTGATGGGACAAGTTAAAAATGGGTCGAGATCACCCGATATACCCGGCACATGGACAATTTCAGAAACGAATGTTTTGAAATGACGAAAAAGACAAACTTTGTCTGATTTAGGTAAATGCAAAGGGTAATCAGAATAGAATGTATATTAACTGCAAATAGCACGTGTTTATTGGTCACTCGCTAATCTTTGTAAAAAATTATCGAAAGTTTATTTGCAATGCTCGAAGTATGGCAGACAAAAAATAACTGATATTATGGGTTACGCAAGATTGTTGCAATTTTACAGACGCATTTCTTAATCTAACCACCAGATGGTCTCTTTGGAATATATTTGAGAAAGAATATCACATAAAATGGGCATGTAAATTTTTTCACCTACGACAGCTCATATCACTTTAGGTAAACATTCCTTGTATCATAATAAAACCTTTGAAATATGACCTGTCTCTGAAGATAACTTTATATTGGGAAATTGGGTGTTCTTTCAAGACAGTTTCTATTGTATGTTATTTTGAAACATCAGAAGATAATATCTCAAATTATTTCCTCTTTTTTTCAGGCTCAAACTCCAAAAATTGGATCTTAGTGAGGCGATTTTTCCTTGTGGATAATGTCGTTACAACAGGGGCATCTACCACTTGTAAGCATTACCACTTAAAATATTTGATCATCCAGGAGTTTCTTGATCAATTTGACTTTTTGTTCCAGATATAAATATTATTATTTCCATTCTTTATCATACCAGTATATTTTTTTGTGACAATTATATATGCTGAAAAATTGTTGAGTGCATCATGAAATAACCATTTAAAAAAAAAAATCATTAAAAAAGACAAGTTCATTACATTGACCCCGTATAATCATGTTTTATAGAATAATGGCACAAAAAATTGATTTATAATACATAGGATTTTTTATATGGTATGTCTCATATTTTGTATTGAGTGAATTATTAAATGTTCAAATGTTTAAGATTGACAATAAGTAGAAGTATTGTCACCCCATAGATCATATTCATTTTCAGTGTCGCTTGTTAAACAATATTTTGAATGATGAGAGTGAGTCCTGTACAGGGACCATGCACTGTCAGATGTGGCCATTTTACTGTCAGTTAGACAATTGCATCACGTATCTTTCTATCGTAACATTCAGGGTAAATTTAAAAATAAAGAAAATTTACCCGTAAGAATGAATATTGCACGCTAGTCATTTTCGTTTCATAATTGACATGTTTAAATATTCAACATCAAAATCAACTTTCGAGATTTATAAAACAAAATATTTTAATTAAAGTTTTTATCTTCAATAACTTTGACCTTTTTTTCCAGCTGATCCAGAATTTGTCAGATATGCCAAGTCTATAGATATAACTGTGACACTTTACTCGACACTGGGAAATGGACGTATTTACCCTCCTTATGTGACCGTGTCGTATGATCAAATGTCTCGCGCCAGTGCTGAAGAGGGCGCCACCATCACTGTACGTGTTTTTCACATAATGTAGAATCAGAAAATTTTGTTGTGGTTTTAAATTTGTTGTTTTCATTTATCAACGAAATTTAAGCCATGATGAAACTGAACATAAATTAGCTGAATATACCTAGTAATAGTAATAGGTTCCTTATTAGTTATAGGTTTCTTTACAAACTGGTATTTTTATTTCAACAAAATTTAATGCCAACAAATGTGTTTTATAGTTTAAACAATGAAATTTAAAGTTACAAAATTTGTAAAACACGTATGCTCTGTCCCACTATGCTGCTGCAAAATTGAAATGGATGTTCTTTTTAGAGTAGATCAAAGGTCATATTCAGTCTCAACATAAATGAAATTGATATGCCACAAGATTATCACGCCTGTTAAATTTCAGTTCAATATTACTTACGATTTGAAAAAGTAAAAGAGTTTTTGTTTCAGGCATGGGGCCACTGTGGCTGTGCATCACATTTTGAACCATGAAGTCTCTCACTTCCTGTCAGCACAAGTTCGAACCCTGTTGGAACCTAAGCTGATTTTTGTGAGAAAGTTTGCCAGTTAACTTGCAGTAAAACGGTTGTCTCTTCCCAGGTACATTGTAACCAGGTTCTCTCCTCCACCAATAAAAACTGGCCTCCACCATATACAGTAAAACCTGTATAATGGGGCCACACCAGAACTTGCAATAGATTCTATTAGTATCTTCTTTTGTTTTTTAGCCTACCTTTTCCGTATCTTACTCCATGGACTTGACTCAGTACAGACGAGACTTTCAAATTGCTGTCGGTACACTCTCTACGATGGGAATCATCTATGCCGGATACAAGACATGGGTGTGGTCTAAGAGAGCAGGTCGACTCGCTATCGATTTTGCATCCATCGTCAACTTTATTTTTTACGTCAGTGGTGTTCTCTCTAACGTATTTTTTGTGATCTCATTTGGAATTGCATTCTACTTCCTCGTATTTTACAAGGTAGGTGTATAAATATCGGGTCAAAATAATATTATTTGTAGCATGAACATGGATAAAATTATCTTGATAAGCTGTATTTGATAAACATGTACATTTGATAGTTACATTTCTCTTTTTTCCCCCTTTTAGAGACAAAGTGTTGTGTATCTGTTCTTACTGAAGGATACACCATATGAAGAGTGGCTAGGACTTTACGGTGCAGCATTTGCACTAAAATGCCTACAGGTGGCACACCTGGTCTTCCAACAGTGTACGGTTGATATATTCTTCATCGACTGGGAACGACCTAAAAGTGGAGGCACGCAGAGTAAAGAGGGCAAAAAAGAAAATCCTGTCTCGATTTGGAGGACTTATTTTGCTGCCAACGAGTGGAATGAAATTCAGACCACCAGAAAGATCAATCACATCTTCCAGATATTTGCTGTCGTGTTTTTCCTGAATTATGTTGGATTTGAAAATGTTGCCACAAAAGATCCGAATGGGAAAGTGATTAAACTGGATACAGAATACAAAGCAGAATATTCCCCGATGTTTAGATATGCTGTAGCTGCTTTGACCTATTTGCTAGTGGGTATGTAGTTTATGTATCTAACAATTGACCTTTTGCCAGACTTTTCCATTATGATGTCACAAGTAAATGGCCCGTCAATTATTTTTGTAATTATGACATCACAATTGAATGATCAAAAATGCACACCGAGAGCCACGTGTCAGACATTTGGCAGTAGGTCAATAGACCATCCATCTGTCTGGTTGTTTGTCTATCCATTAACGTTCCTGGTCATTGTTCTAATGCTTTTATTCATCAATAAACCTGTCATTTATTATTATATGTACATGGATGTATTAAGGTCTGCTCTCTGTCCATTCAGCTGTCTGGGTGTCCATTCGTCTGTTGTCCATTCAGCTGTCTGGTTGTCCATTCGTCTGTTGTCCATTCATCTGTCTATTTGTCCATTTGTTTGTGTAGTTGTCCATTTGTCTGTCTGGTTGTCCATTCATCTGTCTGGTTGTCCATCTGTTAGGTTGTCTGTCTGTTAACTTTCCTACTCATAGTTCTATTGCTTTCATTCCTTCACCTATTTAGATGAAACTTGGTCCATAGATTCAATACCAGTTATGTTTAATTGGGCTGTTTTGTTTTGTTGTATTTCATTTGCCTCACTCCATGCCGTCCTACATGCCAGTGTAAAGATTTTCATATTCCGTATGCCACACTTGTTAATTTTGTTTGCCATACTTGTTAATTTTATTTGCAACACTTGTTTTGCAGTTAATCATTCTGTTTTGATAACATTAGATGTTTGTAGTGGAATTCTGACAAAAGATAAGATAATTTGTGTACACGATGTCAGTTTGATGCTTCCTGTAAAACATTGTTTATTGTTCCATTTTCTCGTTACAGCCATTGTTCAGTGGATCTTTTTCACGTTTATTTATGAGCGTTTTATTGAGGACAAAGTGAGACAGTTTGTTGATCTGTGTTCCATGAGCAATATCAGTGTATTTGTGATGCAACATGCGCAATTTGGATACTACATCCACGGACGATCTGTTCACGGAAAAGCTGATACAAATATGAAAGAAATGTGTGATATGATGAAAAGGGAAGGGGTATGTAAAAAACATACAACTAAACACATAATGTCAGTAACTTAAACAAAATAAAATTCAGTAACTGGCGATTCGTCTGTATCAGGTTTACATGATTTATATGCTGGTTACCAAGTGTGTTACTGAGGCTAATATCAATTTTACTGGATTGATAAATCAAGGTGTCAACCGATGTCAAAAGTCAATCATTGTTTTATTACATGATTTTCTTATCTGGCTAATTTATATCACAGAAATATAGGAAAAAGAACCATAATGTTGGTTACTGTCATTGATTACTGTAGGTAGAAGTAGCGAGTGCATGTGAAAGAACAACAGTAATTACACCATTCCTTATGCCATACTGTGACGCCATTATAATCAGCAATTTACTAGTCGTTGGGTTATCATATCAACTTTAAAAGCATATTTCACATGTGGATTCCTTGTGATGGACAACATATGCAATGATACCATGATTTTTTTACCTAGTGTCCTTGACCCATAAATTTGACCTACTTTTCAGAAAGTTTGACCTGGACTCTATCTTTTGAACCAGAATGGTTAGGGCTTTGATAATTCATATATACATTCTTTGTAATTAGAGGTATCAAAAGGTTCCATGGTCCCATGGCCATGACCTTGAACTTTGACCTGTTTTCTCAAAATTTTTAACCAACTTTAAATTTTGCAAAACATGAAGATGGACAAGTATGATTGCAAGTGTGGTACATCATTAGTTGATCTGTTAAAAGGTTTCCCAAGTTCCATTTAAAAAACAGTTGTTTTCTTTGTCTTGTAGGAAGATTTATGCGGAAAACGAGGTTTGTTGCCAGACACAGAACAGCAGACTTTTGTTATGTCTTTGCCTCGTAAACTACGACTGAAATATGAAGAAGTGATGTTACCTGTTGCATTAGAGGTATGTATTGTTAAAGGATTGTTGAAGTTATCAATTACAGTCATCACATATATAATTCTGCTCATTAGGCATCAAGGAAGCTAATTAGTATTTCAAATTGTATTAGTTCATGTGTGTAATTATAAAGTCCAATCTTACATTTGTAAATGTCATTGTCCTACTGAATACCTTGAAGTTTTTGCTCCCATTTTACTTTTTTGCCATTTTCACCCTTAGATTAGAGGGCGAATTGAAAATGAAAGCAAATTTTTCGAGCTGAATAACTGAAGCATGGACATACATGCCACCATGTGACTATGATGATTTAGGGCGTAATTAAGACGTGATAAACATACTTGCTGGCGTAAAGGGGCGAAAAATAACCAGGGGTGAAAATTTCCAGGTGTACAGAATATGTATATATTTTAGGGAGCTGGAGCAGTCAGTGCAGGAGCAGGAAAAGACAACAGCGGAATCACAGAAAAGCAAGTAGAGGCTTATAACATTGTCAACAAATTCTTCGCTGGATTTATAGATCATGTACGTATACAGCAAGAATGGGGTTTCTCTTTTTCATGGGTGAATTTCCTGAAGTTGCGGACTTTCCTCATATATTGTTCTTCCAATTTGTGTTAATCTGTAGAGGTTTTGGAAAAGAATTTAAACTGCTACTAATCAGACAGAACAGATTTCACTGCAGCCAGCAATGAGCTGAACTGAAGAATTTTGAAGTCTAGCATGGTAGTTTTAGTTGATTTGTTTACATTAGGTTGCTGTGAATATGAAATAACCTTCATGTAGTATGTATAATGTAGAAGGAGACTTTGATTCTAAATGGCATTTCTATCATTCAGCAAGCTTTGATTTGGTAGCCTGTGATTTATCATAATCCAGGAGTGTTGCCTTAGACCCATTGGGACCTTATGACCCCCAAATTCCCAGCTGTTTTAGGTTTTCCTGAATTTCCTGTTTTTATTGTAAAGAGACCAGAAATGTGCATACAATAGCATTATTAGTGTTGTATACTGTCATGCTCTTTATTTTATGTTGGTGTACTTAATCTGTTTATTTCTACAAATGTTGGGTCATCATTGGAAAATACTTGATGTGCCTCTACCCTTGCTAAGTGAGCTAATTTTGTATGATAAATAAAATGTGTGAAAGAAAGACAAATGCCTTCAAACATTATTATTACATATTGTTTTTTGGCCTTGTCGAGTTGCAACTTGAATGTTTTCCTAAAATTTTAACCAGCTTTTTTATGATGGTTTGTTTCAAAAAAAAAAAAATAGAATGAGTTCGATACTCATGATTATGGTCTGTATTCGGCGATATTTTCCAGAGTTACGGGACTTTAAAATTTTTATAAAGGGCCTTCTTTCCAGGGGCATATTTTTATGCAAACACATCTAGTTTAGGTTAAAATTTGCCTTTAGTTTGAATGATATTTCTGTTATCTTAATTCAAATCAATTTTATTTTTAAGTTTTTATATTTATGTATTTATCAATGTCCGTCTTGTTGACATTTGTAATTGTGTTATATTTCAGTCACTTAAAAGTTTGGATTATGTTGTGAAAGATAAAACGCTCTTAGAAAGCATCATGGACACTGAATTTCTTGATGCATCGGAGAAAGGCATCTTCTATAACGGTTAGAATACTTCATGTTTGTTTGTGTTTTCATCAAGTTATCGTTTCTGATTTTAAACTAAATTTTTAATGAAATAACTCTTACGGACAGTATAAAATAGAGCCAGTTTTGCATTTTTCAGAGGCATCTTTCCCTTATAGCCATTATGAAGTGGGCAGTTTGTTACTGAAATTTGCTGTTGAAATTTTAGTAGAAGGGCAGAGTTTTGCTTCATTGTGTGATACTGATATTTAGAGTTTTTGAAAAACAAATAAAGAATTATTAGTTTAGTTTAAACACATCTACTGTACTTAATTTTATTCATGGAGGATGTAATTTCCCTATATTTGCGGTAAAAGAAAATACCACGAAATCAAATATCCATGAATGTCTTTATAATTATAAAGTATCAGTAAGATAAAACTTTATCCATATATAAAAAGACATCGTATACACGAATCACAAAATGTTTATAAAACTTTATTTCAAAACTCTAAAGAATGTACCCATTAAACAGTCATTACACACATTTTTGTTTTGGAAATGGTCTTGCGGGAAATTTAATATCTGTGAATAAGTTCCTTCCATAAAAATGCGAAATGTTTTTACCAGTAAAATTGAATAATTATAAAGTACAAGTTTTTGCATATGATTATGCTAGCAGATTAGGAACAAATTGTCCAGCATAGTATCTCCCTTTCTGTATTAAGAATTATAAAATTAGAAAAAAAATTCTGGAAAACATTATTTTTTCACATTTAAGTAAAACCAACAAATAGTTGACTAATTTGATCAATTTCAGATGATGGCCATTCCTTTGATCAATGTTTATTCTACGGCAACGAGGTCACGTTACTCCTGTTTGATACATTGCTTTTCTGTATAGTTGATTTGATTGCAAAGAACTTTGTACTGGCAGGGATCATCTCATACATTATAATAGAGGTAAGATTTGATTATGTCTTTATCTTTCACCCCTATAGATAATAATGGACCAATCTAGAACAATAATAAACTATATCTAATAATAAAGGATCTTGTTTACAGATTGTTGGGTCATAAATTTATTTTTGAAATAACGTGAATATTTTTTGTGAATAGTTAATGAGTTGATTATCAACTTAGTAGTTCAGTTGATAGAGCAACAGTCCTTCAACATGAAGGTTCCTAGTTCAATCTCCGGTCATGCCAGATTTTCAGGGGTGATATTTCACCTCCTGTCCACACAGCTCTATGCCTAGATAGATGGTAAATGGTCTAGGGTGTGCAGTTTGATTACCTTCGTCAGGTTGTACAACTGTAATGGAGCTTAAAAGACCTTTGGAAATACGGTCCACTCAAGCAAGGACTTAAACACACTCACACACACACACACACACTAAACTTCTCTACTTCTCTCTTCCTGCGTCCCAGTGACAACTGGCAACGGCTTTAAGTAGTCATGCTGATTGTTAAATTGAGCCAAAGCACGCAACACTCTTGTAAGAGACAACCGGTTCTAAAAATAAGGCTCAGCCAATTCTATTCAAATTTGCATGTTGCATCTCAGTATTAAACCACTTTTTTGTGAAATTTCATGTTTTAAAGTTACATGATGACAAAAGATAATGACATTAGTTAGTTGACCATGACCTTATTTTTTTCCTTGACCTTTACTTTTGACCTTGAATTTCAAAGTCTAGATATATTTATGGGTTGTTATGTAATAAATGTTATAATAATGATTTTAAATTTATTTAGAGGCTGGAAAATGAAGTTTTGTTATTAGATCTACATTAATTTGATTTATTTTCATTTCATATTTGTTAGAAATAAGTAGTTTGAATCCCATGGCTATTTTGCCAAAATAACAACCCATTTCAGTACTTTGATTTATTTACATTATGCAAAGGTTTTGAAATGCAATGCTTCACAATTCAGCCAGTCAAAAATCATTTACAAAAATAAGATGGAATTGTGAAAGTTTTTGATTTTGTTATTTTTACAGCTAATTGCTTTAATCAGAGATAGTGGTGGAAGAAAGAATCTTGCCAAGAAGACACTTGTAGACGAACGATTTCTCATTTAAATAGTATTGTACTTAGATGACACAGAACTTATCATTATTACGAAGTATGTGTACAGCAGATCTGTTTTAGTCCGTCCACCAATCACGCAGCATTCCATTTATGGATGACCGTCCAGTGACCACATATCATGTTGTAATATGACGTTGTACATTTGAATAAGATTTAACGAGATTTAATGATTATGTACCTGAAAAATGTACTTACCAGAATGTGTGTTATTTGTGATCTCCTTAAGCTGTAGAAGTTTAGCAGTATATGTATAATTTATAGACATACTTGAGATATACCATTGTCGTTAAACCATGGTCCAGATTTGCTATGCTCCTTCCTACCTGTGGTTTCATGTGCCTGAAATAATTCATAGCGAATGATTATTTATAAAGAGTAGGTGTATCCTATCACAGTAGTTGTGATCGGCAACGGAAGTTATCGTGTAGTCTGTTGATCTACCGGTAATACAATTCTGAAATTATTTCAAAGCCTTGTTCTAATTAGTTGACGAATGCGAGCATCGCTTACCCATTGTTTGAATGGGTAGGAAAGAGCATATCTGCGGCTCCAATATTTTTTGTGTGCAAAAACTAAACCAACCCATCACACCTTTTATGATTATATTTAGACTTGTATTTACAAGCATGTGCCAATTGATTTTGGTCAAACTACAAGAGTTTGATTAGAGTTAGCTAGTTATACATGTGTTATATATATATATATATATATTAATTATGTTGTCTTAGAAACAGCTGATATGAAGATAGAGTGAATGATGAAGTTGTATGCTAGTGTTAAAGTTATAAACAAGTTTAGAAATTTAGTCTATTTTGGTGAGTTATGAAATGGATTACCTCCCTTGGCAACATATAACTTATATGAGATAGAGAAATCCAGTATGGCTGATTTTGTTAGTGAAGAAAACCAGTGTTTTGTTGATATCTTATATAGAAACTCTATTTGTTTATGAAATAACACAATATTACAAGTCACTTGTATGAAATTGATATGCTAGAAATAAGGAAGATTGACATATCATCAAAACAATTATAACATCGTCAATTACTGATATACAATGCGTTTTATGGGAAATCTTTAGATATTGGTGATCAGTCTCTGATATATAATGTGTTTCATGAGAAAATCTTTAGATATCAGCGATATTATTCCTGGAAATGTTTTACATAGAATTTTAGAAGAGATGATATTTTTGCCTGAAACGGAAATTGACATATCAATCTAGAGCAGAAGCAAATGATATTTGTTGCTAGATCATTTAATTAATCTTCAGGGGTGGATCCAGATTTTAAAGTAAGAAGGGACACAAGCCTAGAATATCGAAAATTTTGATAATTTGTTATTATCAATTTTCCAATTTTTATATAAATATTAAAGGTTTACCTATGCTTTTTGCACCCCTGCCTAAATCTGCCCCTGGTGTTGTAATTTACCATATTTTGTTTTAACACTTGTTATAGAACAATCAAATATGTTGATATCATCTCTTTATGTCCATCTTATCAGAGTTCTCATCTTCTACATGTTTAAAACAGAGCTGTTTGTTTTTTTTGTTATGGTATATTGTCATTTTGTATTCCATCCTAAGGAACAAGCACTTCCTGTATCCAAAAATTTCTGGTATGACCTCTTTGTATTTTAACTCTGACCTTTTGGTTGTGATGTGAAGAGTAGACAACTTAGAGTGATATGCAGATTTTAATAAAAAAAATTCCTATCAGCAACTTTCTGCCCATTTCGACATTTGTTGTCCATTATATATAAAAGCAAATGTTGACATGTTTTTACTTAAGATTATGATATTTCCTATATATTTATATATGTATTATGTAAATAAACACTTTGTATTATATTGTACAAAGAAAATCAACTGTTATTTAAAAAAATTAATTTCCATATTTTCATTTCATGTCCAGTGCTTAGTCATTCCTATTCATTTGTATGTTCTCATTATGATGAAGTTGTCCGTGATAATTATAAAATGTAGATTAGAATTTTTAATGCTTTGCACTTATTAAATATTTTATACATAAAGTACTGTGTAGTTGACATTTTTTATTTCAAGCAGCACTTACATGCTTTTATCACTGTGCTATCATCATGTGAATCAAGGGAGGGGCACACATATACATACAGTTCTCCCCTGGTATACCGCTACCTTTTTATGCCCCCGGCCTGGAGCATCTAGTGTTCGGATGGTCTGTCTGTCTGTAATTCCGTCCCACTTACATATAGAGCAATATTTCAAGTTTGGATTGTGATACAGTAACCAAACTTAGACTGTAAGTTCATTTAAGGGTTGCTCACACTTCACCGACAGCAGGGGTGGGGTAGGGTCAAAATGTAGGACATTGCAATATTTTGCCAGCATTGAACTTTGTTGGGACTGAGGGCATTTGTGTTTCACAAAAACATCTTGTTTTCCCCTTAATTTTGGTGGTCTAAGTTTGGCGATATATTTGGGTTTACCAATTTCATGGTGCAGCCATTATAAAGTCTAATCACGGCAGTAGATGATACCATCTTTACAATTCCCTATACAAACACATGGCATAGTAATCTTCTTACCTGGGCTTGGAGGCGATGATTATCTAACATTAATTACCTGTCTAGTACCTGTACTGAGCAGTGTTTTACTTTTATCTGGTCATTCACCTGGTCTGGGGATAAGGTGGAGGGATATAACATTCATAAATGACCTTTTGTTCTGAAGAGTCAGTGGCTGTATAACAGTGGAATTATAGAAGAGGAAACTTCTTCTTAGAGAAATGGTGGCCAGTTTGGTGTTATAACGGGGGTGGGGTTTTGGATAGATCGGGGCAGAACAGTACATATATATATATATGTATGTGTATATATCATGGATTATCATAATTTCAGTTTATTGTAACAATATTAATAATATTCATGGATGTATAAATACTGTATACTTGGAATTTTTAGCCCTTAGATGAGAGGGCGAATTTAAGCTAAAGCCAAAATTTTTAAGTTAAATAATTGCAGCATGGTCAGTCATACCATCCCAAAAACTATGGTGATTTAGGGCAAATTTAAGATGGGATGAATATGTTTTCTGTTGTAACAGGGCAAAAAAAACCCAAAAAACAAAAAACCAGGGGCGAAAATTTCCAGGTATACAGTATATAGATAATACTTGGGTTGTTTAGAAAACACTCCAAATTTTGTATCAATTTTATATTTCTTTGTATGCAACTACAACTGTATCTGCTGACGTCAATAGATAAAACAAGCATCATTGTCTTTAGGCTAGTATGATTTTACTTGGGTGATTCAAAACAATGTAACAGTTACAATTATTTTCATGCACAAATGTACCATATACCCTTTTGAAAAAGAAATACAGGGCCATAACTACCTACGAAGCAGATGAGGCAACTGTCTCATCTGATTTTTTGCCATTTTATTATTTGTACTATATATATATATATATATATATATATATATATATATATATATATATATATATATATATATATCATTGGCGTCGGAAGCAAATTGAAAGTGGGGGGGGCTAAACCAACTTAAAACACACAAACGCCAGAAACGTCTGGGGGCTAAGCCCCAATTTTCAACACCTATGTCTATCTTTTCAAAAAAAGTTTGGGGGGAGCTAAGCCCCCCCCCCCCCGGTTCCGACGCCTATATATATATATATTTTTTCTAAAAACTGGTGGCATCCAAATCTCAGCTTCATCTGTTTTCAGGCACTAGTTACGATCCTGAAATACAATACATCAAAATTTCTGCTTAAAATTCAAGGACTATAAAACTAAGTCTATTTCACCAAAATTACTCAATACTTAACTTTTTTGTTATCATTCCTACTACATAATATATAATTATTTATAAAAACTACTGGATGTGACTCTGTTTCTTTCATTCACATAAAAACAAAGAGTAAAATTTCTGATTTGAAAATGAATAAAAAAAAAAGCATTGAGTATATGTTACTCAGAACTATTTTGATATTTCTAAATTTTCATCAAATGAACAATAATTTTTATCATTATTTAATTAAGTAGACATACATATACAAAATGTTTTATTTTTTCTTTTATTCGCATGACAAACAATGATTCAAATTTCTGATTTTCCCATAAAATAGGAAAAAAACTGAGTATGATATATGATACTCAAAGTTTGAGTACCTGTGTGTACTCCATCTATTTTTTTTCTGAACTCGGGCTAATATCATCCAGTTACAGCAGACATTCCTGAGTTTTAATTGGGCTTGAGTATTAAGTAATTTTGGTGATTTGGGGCCCTGGGACAATTTCACAAAATGTCTTAACTTTACCTGTAAACGGAAATGTAGACGAAGTCGTAACACCTACGTCAAATATGAATTTCACTAAAGGTCATATATCTCTTACTATGTATAAACTTACGTCCGAGTTTACGTCAGCTCCAAAACAGCCAAAGTACTACTAATATCATATGTAACTACGTGTAGGTTACCGTGTAAACGGACGGTTAAGACCTTTAGTAAAACTGCAAACTGCATACTTGTAAATAAAATCTTCAATCGAATTGCGTCAGAAGTTACTTCTACGTTTACGGGCAAAGTTACGATGTTTACTGAAACCAATATACACGTAAATAAAATCTTCACTCGAATCACGTCTAAAGTTACGTCTACGTTCACGGACATAGTTACGTCATTTACGACATCAAATTGATTATACTATCTGTCCCAGAAAATGTGAATCGTGAAAACAAAGTCAACATGTGGGAACAACCATAATCGTAAATCTTGTTCATTTCGATTATCAATATACTACAAATCTCATTGAAAATCGAGGAATACACAGTCATTTTGAGTTGACATCGGAGCAATTCAACGATTAACAATATTTTACACATCAAAGCATTTGACAATAAAGCAATGTACAATATTTTTTTTTAATTACTTCACACCGTTAGACATCAAAGTCTCGACCTCTTTCACATACTGTAGGGGGTCGTATTTTGTTAATAACTTCAAGGGTTAAACACACCAAGGCCGACTGAAATTTTAAAAAATCACAGACATCTAAGTATTAATCAACAACAGACAAAATATCAGTCTGGGCCCGAAGTCACTCAGTACTCAAGCTCGACTAACTTTTCTTGATTTTAAGGGAAAAGACAAGCAAAATTTATTCTGTAACTGGACAAGTTTGTATATTGATGGCACACAATTGTAAATAATGGTGGAAGTTATTGCTCATTTAAAGACAACTTCGGATGTATCAAAGAAAAAAAATTTAAGTACTTACTAAAATTTTGAGTACCATACTCAACGTATTTATTCATTTTTTACAGGAGTATCGTAAGTGTGACACAAAATTTATATGTGGCTGATGTAAAATTATAACATTTTCAAAATTCACTCAAATTCGATGTTTTATAAGCGATTCTGTAATCAGATAAAAGTTCAGCTTGAGTATTGAGTCAGTTTTGTGACTTCGGACCCTGGTTAACATTGGACAAATACGGATCTCTGAAAATCCAGATGTGAGATCAGATGCCATGGAGTAAGCATCCCTTGCAGAGGTACTGTAGTCCGCAGTTCAATTGAGGAATGAATCATCGTCACAGTCTATATAAGCGAATTAACAATCGCTATCACAACAGATAACTCAACATTTCATTTACGGCACATGGGCTCGGATTTTTTCAGAGCGCAATATGATCAATGAAAACTGGATCCTGGAAGAAAAAACCGGAGCCTAGAGGGAAAAAAACCAAGGCTCGGAAATCTTTTTTTTTCGAGTGTAATATGCTCAATGAAAACTGGAGCCTGGAGGGAAAAACAGTCTTGTTTCTGAGTCCCTGTAGTAAACCAAAAAGTTATAACATTCCTATAAATGAACAATGTATCTGCAAAGGTTTTATACAAGTTTATATGTTCATATTTATATATAAATGTGTATAAATTTGTTAACCAAAATGTGTCTTGTGAGCTGATTTAAAGAACCCTCAATGCATCCCAGGGATACAGCTTTTCTATCCAGTGCGTCTTAATTAAGGACGCAATTTTTTAAAACAACACATTGAATGACATTTTATGTAAACATTTTATGGTGGAAAATGAAATAATGTTTGTTTATTTATTGTTGTTTAATGACCCACTCAGAATATTCCACTCATATGGAGACGTCACCAAATGCTGGTGAAGGGCTTCAAATTTTGGCCTATGCTCGGCACTTACGGCCATTGAGCAGTGAGGGTTCTTTAACGTGCCGACACCAACTGTGACACGGGACCTCGGTTTTTATTGTCTCATCCGAAGGACAGAAAACCAACCTGCCACCGGCCTGACTCGAACTCACAATAAAGTGTCCAGCGCGCTACCGACTGAGCCAGGTCGGCTCCGAAAATGAAAAAAAATACGTGCAACAATAATAAAAATAGAAAGAATGATGATAATAATAATAATAATAATACAACAATAATTCTACACTAAAAAATACACTGATCAACACAAAATGTTAGAGACAATAGTTACTGTAAAATACTTGTCATTGTTCTTTGTTTAAGTTGACGTAAAAACGTATTAGTCCAGGGGTGTGGAAATATGACTCTCCTGCATTTGTCCCCAGACAAGTAAATGCAAAAACATAAGTTGTCCGAAATAGATTTTTACTTGTCCAATATTTACTGACAATTTTTTTTATATACAAAAATACCTTAATAGGACTCTGAACTCTAAATTTATATATTTTTTCCTTTATAATGCACTTGTCCATGGACATCCGAACTAAAAATAATCACTTGTCCGGACGGTAAACGGGTCGGGCAAGTCAGGCATAGGATTTTCTCACCCCTGTAAGTCTAATTGCTATATTGGTCGAGATTCATCAAATGGCATGAATATTCTAATTTATTGTCAGTGGATTTGAAAATTTTCTCACAGTTTAAATTTAGCGTTTTAAACTAAATTGGCAATTATTGAGTACCTTCTCATTGTGCTAATATTCCTATTACAATTTTCGCGTACATAAAAATTTAGCACATAGCTGGATTACATGTCCAGCAAAGTATGGGTTACAATTTACCCTACGACACTGAGCCGTAAATATGGCCTATCAAATACACGTTTATATAGTTTCGTTTGGTTGTATTTTTTTTTGCGGACAAAACTGAGAGCCCAGAGTAAGTCTTTCTAACAGCAACAGCGGAATCCGATTGAGGGTGCGCGCTTGTTCCAACTGTTCGGATGGAAACATCCATAGTAGATCCCCTCAAATATCGCATGACAAAACATACCAACAAATAAAGCGAAAACCGAATAGGTCCACTCGGTAATATTATCAGTAGAAACGGAAGTATACAAGATTAATACCGCCATCAAAATATTTTCCATGTAATACACAGTATAGTATATCAATGAAATAGTCCAAGTTTTACCGTCTTTCAAGTTGATGTATGTGAAAATTCCAACAAAACTCATCAGAAACACAAACAAAGACTGCAGAAGTTTGGTGCATTTCAATCCGCAGCCTTTGTTTCCTTCATCGTTTTGCGCGTCCGTTTCCATCATCTTTACGTCCGATGACGTAGCGGTACAGACACCCTCCAGCTCGGGTTTAAACGCCATATTTAAGATATAAACAAAAATGACGTGGACTGGTACGGCTATGAAGCACCAGGGCTGGAAGAGAGCTCCGGTGATGGCAAGTAACAGGTACCTGGGTCCAAGTTCGGTCAGCCTCCAGAAAAAGTAAAAAATGGAGGAGAAATAGTCCACATTTTCTCTGTCTTTGAGTGCTTTTCTGTTCGCACGGTAATATGTGGTTACTATCAGAGCAGTTGATAACCACGATGACGCGAGGGATGAAACTGTAATAGATAAAATGAAAAAAATGTTAATACATGTAGTTATGCTAATACATAGCTCCCCCACATTACATACATACATTGCATTAATACATCACTGAGTTGCGTAGGGAAAATTTATTTTCATGAAAATGTTCTCCGCGGTTTAATATTTATTTTCACATGCAATAAACATATACAGAATTTTACATTTGAAACAATTTGATTAGGTGTTAATAATTGATCTACATTTATAAGAATTTGGTTGTATTTGAAAAAGTTGACCCCGTAGCGCACCCCCGGTTCCTACGCCTATGTACATACATACATATAGGTATAAAACTAAGCAAGCTGTCATAATGTGAATTATGAATTTAGTGGGTATAAATACAAAATTTACAATTTGTATTTACACCCTCCCAATAAATTCATAATTTTCAACTTGACAAAACCAAACAAATTAAGTTGATTGAATTGTAGGAAAGGGTTTATGTTTTTGGTGCCACCCCATAACATTTAGAAAATGGATATTGCAGTAAACGTTGATTCACGGACGGGGACATGCATATAATAAATGGATAAATAGATAAACATTTTCAAGTGGACACTGCGTTTGTGCATTTTTTAAAACCCATGTCTGCATTTTTTCTAAGGCATATCTGGAACTGATACACCTTTTCCTCGTAAAATGAAATACATGTAGTACAGGTGAACACAGAAAACCGAACAAACATGTTGAATTTTACTAAGATCCCAAGAAATACTGTTTTTCACACTGTAATATATCACGTGTTGGCAAATTTATAAATTTATCGACTATATGAAAATTATAAAATTCAGTCCTTTTCTCTCATCCCCGTGTGTGTGTGTGTGTGTGTAAGTGTTCCAAATGAAATATGTGTGTACCCATAACAATAGTGTACATGTCGGATTACATCTTTTGTTTGTTTTGATTTTCACGTAGATCCGCATACATGTTCATGCACATCTTCCCAAGTCCGTTAGAACGACGTGGATCAGAAACCCTTGACTCGGGAAGATGGTTCAAGCATAGCATCGTAATTTTAGTGAATGTTTGGGTATTTTGACGATTTTTGACGACAGTGGATTATGACGTAAATAATTACCGCAGTGACGTAACGTTTTCCAACATAAGTTGTCGCATCAAAGGGTTAAAATAAACACTCTAGATGTATTTTGTTTTCGGTCTGTTTATTTTTAGATAATTATGTAATTCCTACCTCTCGGGAAAGTTCCAGGGAGTTTGAAATAAATTGTCAAATAAAGTTGCAGCATTAACTGAAGTGCAGATTCCATAAATCCATCGATCAAACCCAACATGGCAGCGTCCCTTTTTTCTATCATCGCTCTTTTTCGATACGACATGGCCTGTTTCTTGTCACCCCTTTTCTCTGAACGTATGCCGTAAAACACGCAGTAGATGTACTCACCTTGTCTGAAAAAGGTATACATTGAATATATATCGAAATAATACAAACAAGAGCTGTTTATAAAATAGTTATGTCCCCTCCCCCATTAACGGAAACTATGAATTATTGGAAACTTTCAAAGTTCAGGGGACATAACTCTGTTAAAATTGTTTGATGGTATCCAAACAAGAGGCCCAATGGACCTTTACGGTCACTTGAGAAAGATTCCCTGACAAGTTTGATAAAAATTAGTCCACTGATTCTTCAGACGAAGTAAAAAATGTCTAAAATTTGACAAAAAAAAATCTGTTTACTTAGGTGCGTATGACCTTGCTTTTAATCTAACGACCTTCAAATTTTGTCAAAATGATCCTTTTGTAATCCCTGACAACTTTCTCATATATCTTTGTGTAAAAAAGTCCATCAGTTGTGTAATATTACGACATTTGTATACAACTATACCCTATGTTATTCAAGTGCCCTCTAGTGGACCGTTTATCGACAGGTTTCATTTTCATTCACATACTTTGTAATATTGATTTTACATTTATGCATAAAAATGATGATTTTTAAAGATGTACTAAGTTTTGGTCCTTTTTGGCACCTTTTAGGGCCCCTATGGGTCCTATCCCCTTTTCATTTGCAAACTTTATGCGTCTTCATATGGGAATGCTATATGCCGAATATGCTTAAAATTTGCCCACTGGATAATAGGATAAACCAGCCTAAAACATAAAAAATGCACTTAAAGGGGGAAATAACTCCCGTAAGGGTCGACCTGACAATTTCAGCCCCGTTGACTTGTGTGCTGAATATTTTTGCTTCTTTCACTTTCTCTCTATCTATTATACTTTTCAAGATAATAGGATAAAACTGTCCAAAACACGAGAAATCCACTAAACATGCGAAACAATTCCCTTAAGGGTCGACTCGGCAATTTAGGCCTTAATAACATTTATGTAGATCTTTGCATGCTGAACATTTCTGCTTTTCATTTTCTCTCTATCTGTCATACATTTCAAGATAATGTAAAAATAGGCCAAAACACCACCAGCGAAATGTTATAAGTGCTGGCTAAATTGCAATCAAGGTCCCCCAACGCAAGGTATGCTCCCTGGGAATTAAAAAATCTTAACCGCTTTCGGTGGTCTGTTGGTAGAGCGTTCTATAACAACTAGCAAGCGGGAAGTTACAGATTCAATTCCTGGTATCGGGTCATTCCAAAGATTTTTAAAGTGACTTCTTTCGCCAAGGGCTCGGCATATGAAGTGAACGTCGCGGATCTTTCTTTAAAACCTAGGTCCCGTGTCAAAACAGGCGAGTCACGTAAAAACCACCACAACATTGGTATTCGTCCATAGCACAGGTCAAAATTTGTCGCATCTCACCCGAAGCTTTCATAATCGTGAAAATTTTTTGGCGGGATGTAGACCAATAAAAAAAAATGAAAAAAAAAGAAACAACATTTTATAAACCCCTAGGGGCTATTTTATATCTTTCCAACATTTAATTAATGACCCGTTTACCCACTCCGGCAAAAAGTGTAACATTGACATAGTATTTCCCACAAGGAAGGGAAATACAACAGAACAATGACTGTATTTCAAAAAGATGGAAATAAAAAAAATCAATCCGTCTATCTTTATAGAATTGAAAAGGGGTGCGTACAGACCAGTAAACCCCAGAAGATCCACCAATGCTATCATAATTTTATAAACTGTAAATTAAACTGATGAAGACCAGTTGATAATTTTTATTTCGGAGGGAACAAATCTTTATTTATGTAGCATAGATTCATAGATAACTCGCCGGTTGTGTATAAAAATTCGACTCAAAATTGCTTCCTGGTAAATTATTACGATGATACAGGTATGTATGAATCAATGTTTGATTTCAAATAGATCGACAATAAAATTGATGGAAATTTTCCTGACAAATTGTTTGTAGTAGCAGGCAATTTGTTTAAAGGAAGTAAAACAAGCATAATTTCCGGTTACACATATACCGAGTAAATGCAATTAGGTCAATAATAGCGAACTTGCCAAACTAAATCTACAAAAAATGCAGGAAGTTATTTTAATGGAAATGAATTTCACATGGGTTGAGTTTTAAGTTATATGGTGCATCTTATTATCTAACATAGTATATACATACATATATATATATATAATGAATATCCCTCAAGCCCCCTCCCCCTCCCTCGTGACTGAAGATGAAACGAGTATTACCGGAACAGCCTTCCAAGCTGAATGAACGATACCAATATTCGGACATAGTAAAGTGTCATTGCATGTTTGAAATTCAGTTCCTTGTCTCTCTTGTACGTCATTTTGTACCATATGACGGATATAAATCCAGACACGAAGGAAGGAACCACTATGAATCCGCACGTCAAAATAAATAAAAAATATTCTCCATCCAACACGTACTCGATCAGCAGCAGAACGTCGGTACCGTAATCAAACGCAAAAGTAAACAGTGAGAAAAACCCGATTATGGCATCTCGGTAACAGAAGCTGGGTGGCCATTTCTCTGTCTTCCGACCCCGTGTAATTTCGAAACAGCAACAAGTTGTCGCCGGTTCTCGTTCAACTGCTTCAACTACATCTTGTGTAATAAGTGGTCTATCCCCACTTAATTCAGGTAAATCTTGGTTCGGATATGGAACAATGTTATGTCCATTATTTTCATTGTTCCTCTCTGAAGACTGTTCCAAGATATATTCTAGTATCGGTTTGTCGGGATGTGATTCATCTTCATCTTCTGTGTATTCAACGGATATCGCCGGTCTTGCAAATGGTGCAAATACCTTTTGTTTATCAGCATGTTTACCATCGACATTTATTTCTTCCTCCATCGCCACACCACCGCCAGTCAAATTCAGCAGATCTTCCTCAGTCAGTGAGCGATGTCTTGCATCACTCATTTCGATACTCGTCTGCCGCTCGGTATGAACTTTATCACTTATATTATATGCCATCCTGTCACTTGCGTCAAGTCCAAGAATGTGTTTTGATCCTTTCAAAAATACACTCCAAACATTACACTAACAGTATTAATCAATAATATTAAAACGAAACTGGTTTTCCCCACGCTACGTGTAGCCTATTACCATAATAAACAGCGTTAGTATTTCAAGCCTGACCGAGTTGAGAGTAGACTGTTGTATTAAAATGACTGCATAGTTAACAGCCAAATAGGAGTCTTTGTTCCGGTGCAATGTAGAAAAGTGACCCGCACAGAAAAACTACCCGGGATCAATATTCTACGTAGAAATCATACCTTGACCCATGCCTGTATAAAAATGACCCGGGTTCCGGGTCAATTTTCTACGGATTGAGAGACGTGCACAACAACAGAAATATGAATAATAAGAGTTTCCGACATAACAATACCACGTGAAATTTCACGGTATGTAACCACGTGATGGTTCAGTGATTGATGTCTTCGACTGATGATCACAACATCTCATATCCGAGATGTGGGTTCGAATCTTGCTCGGGGTAATTAAAATTGTCTGATTTTTCTATGACTGATGTGAGAATGTTGCCAGAAAAATAGGCCATTCCAATTTTGTTTATGTTTAGCGTCCAATTTCAAACCAAAAACCTATCTTCCTTTAAAGAAAAAAAAAATGCAATTTTTAAATTAAAATGATTTATAAATTTTACTGATGTGTTAACAAAAGAAAAAACAAGATCATATTAAACTTATAAAAACTAAATCTTTGGCACAAACTAACATACGTGATAGTAGTTTTCACATTGGTGAAAAAAAATGTTCATGTCTAACTGTTCATTTGAGAGCTATGTTCTATATTTTTCCTAATGCTCGTGATTATTTTGTTTTATGATATTAAAACCAATCCGCCCTCAGACGCTGGACAAGAGAAAAAAGCTTGGGCTATTTTGTTTTCATTTGCAAACTTTGTAGATCTTAACTTAACAATAATACATACGAAAAAGACTCTGGTTCACGAGAAGACGGTATTTATGTGTACCAAGTTTTGGTCATTTTGCCCTTTGGGTCCAAGCGGGAACTCCGCTGTCCAGATAATAATTAGGTGTAATATATGCATGGTATCCATGCAGATGCCTTTACCTTGAAATATAGTGGGGGGTGTGTGTGTGTGTGTGTGTGTGTGTGTGTGTGTGTGTGTGTGTGTGTGTGTGTGTGTTACTATGAGGGTATTTTTTTCACGGGATGACAGAAATGATGAAACAGTTCATTTTTCTACTGCTACCTGGGTAAGATTTCTATCATAGAAAGTGACCCCGGGTCGCCTTTACCTTGAAATATAGTGGGGGGGGGGGGTTACTATGAGGGTATTTTTTTCACGGGATGACAGAAATGATCAAACGTTTCATTTTTCTACTGCTACCCGGGTAAGATTTCTATCATAGAAAGTGACCCCGGGTAGGATTTATACGGCTGGGTAATTTTTCACGTTACACCGGATATATTTCATCTCATACATTTCATTCATGCCTTGCATGTTTATCTATGCATATGCGAGTGTAGACTTTTTGTATTATGTACGCATGTATGTGCCTGTATACACATGCAAGCGCATATAAACTGTGTAGACGTTTAGATGCGTGTAGGTAAGCTTGTTAATTTCTTTTGGTGTGTGTTGTGTGTACGAGTCCGATTTCACAGCATTAGGTGGCCTATCATTTCAGTTAAATGCTGAATAAAGTTTTACATGCATTACCGTCGGTCGAACGGAATCGCCATTGTGATTAAAAAAAAAAAAATAAATAAAAAAAAATAAAAAAAACCCACCGAGATATTATCAATGATCTAGTTCCGTTTATATTCTAACAACTGTATAACTTAATTCAAAACAACCTGGAGCAGAATCTCAAGCATGTATCACCAAGATGAATTCAGACATTTTTATTTTTATTTTTATTATTTCTGGACTTTGCAAAACAAAATTGTGTTTCTTTACTTTTTAATTTACTCTGAGGGAAAATGGACTTACTTCACATGTTAATCCTCTTTTTACATAATTAATTTTTATTACTGTCAAAACAATTATGTACTTATTTAATGTCTCAATTATATTAATGTACATCAGAATCTCAAGCATGCGTCCTGCATTAAATACTTTGTTTATTGTTGTTTAACGTCCCACTCAAGAATATTTCACTCATATGGAGACGTCACAAAATGCCGGTGAAGGGCTTCAATTTTTGGCCTATGCTCGGCACTTATGGCCACTGAGCAGTGGGGGTTCTTTAACGTGCCGATACCTACTGTGACACGGGACCTCGGTTTTTACTGTCTCATCCGAAGGACAGGAAACCAAGCTGCCGCCAGCAGGACTCGAACTCACGATCAAGAGTTGAGAGTGCTACAGACTGAGCCAGTCCGGCTCGCATTTTACTTTTTTTCAGTAAGTTGAACTTTACCAAATGAACACATTTATTATCGTTTAAAGTTGTTCACGAGCTCCAATTAAAAAATCAATACCGAACATCATCTCTAGCTTTATGTTGGTTAACGGAAATATAACATTTTATCAACAAAAGGTTTTAACTACTTAACAAATGTAAATATGTATAGATAAATATTTTGTTCTGAATTTCACCCATTTGTAAAAGACTAGGATAAAAACAAACACAACGACTAATACACGTACAGATATTCCTGGACAGTTCTCCGGCGAACGATCGCTCCGATGCCATATTATGAGGAACATTTTCTTTGTCGCGTTTTTCTGTTGTCAATATATTGCGATATGGACCCAACAGAATAACGAGACATTACTGCGGGAATTTTTATTCGAAAATTACGACAAAAATACACGCCCGGTGCTTAATCATGCAGAACGTTTAGATGTATTTTTGACATTAAGCTTGATGTCCATCGTGGAAGTCAATGCACACGGACATTACCTGAAATCACGTGTATATTTTGAACTAGAGTGGGTTGACAAATTTTTAGGATGGACAAACTCCAATTATACTGATATCGACGTTATCATGGTCGACGCCAAAACAGTATGGAAACCAGATCTTGGCATTAAAAATTCACTTGAAGGATTTGAACCGTTATCAACCAGTAAGAATTTAGTTGGAATTAATAAGAATGGACTCGTGTATTTTTCACCATATGGAACTTTCGATACATTATGCAAAATTTCAGCAAAACGATTTCCGTTTGATACACAGAGGTGCTCCATCGATATCATTCCTTGGTTGACGGATCCCACCATGCAATATATGAGACTAGGCTACGACGATGTAGTGACAGATGTCGTTCATACCAGCAGTGAGTGGGATTTGATAGATACATCTGCGGAGTGTGTTGATACTTTTGAACTGGGCAAACACATCTGCAAGTTCACACTAGTATTGAGAAGAAAACCAGCATATTTCATACTGCATTTGGTATGCCCCGCCATTCTTCTGTCATTAATGACACCATTTGTTTTCATTCTGCCGCCTTCCTCAGGAGAAAAAGTGTCATTCAGTGTGGCTATATTCCTTTCTTACTCTCTATTTCAAACCACCCTAAAAGAGAACATGCCCGTGACGTCAGAGTTTAGCATCATTGCTTTCTTTATTCAGTTCCATTTTATTCTTGGAGGTGTCCAGACAGTCATATCTGTTATCCTGATGCGTCTAGGAGCAAACGAGGGAAATAAGGAAGTAACAAGATTTCCCCTCTTGGCGAGTCTAGTGTTGCGATGTAAACGGCAACCAGAACGGAAGTCAAACAAAATCAGTTGCATGACCAATCAGCTCCCGGAAGAGGAACAAGAAGCAAAGAAATGCACGAGAGATAAAGATATTACATGGGGAGATGTCACTTTTGTAATTGACAATATTCTATTTTGTTTATTCTTTTCAATTGCTGTAGTAATGGTACTTGGTTTAGTTATCTTCTTACTCAGCGATTAGTAATAACAAACGTGTTCAAACGAATATTAACTAGCTCATATATAAACTAAAATGCATATTTGTCATTAAATTACTAAATACTCAGTAAAATGTTAGATATTTTGTCTATTTAAAGCATAGCCGAAAGTGGGCTATATATATAAAACACAGACAAATAGGACCCCTAATTTACCAGTCTGGTGCTCTACCGATCGAGCTAAAGGGGAAACCCCACTAGTTCAAGCTAGTAGGAATACCATAAAACTAACCCTGCCACATAGCAGTAATTGTCTCTATTACAAATGGCCCCACGTTGGGTGCCAAATGTAACAGGCGAGGGAAAATGTGCAGCCAGACCGGGAATCGAACCTAGGACCCTCCTAACACTAGCAGGACGCTCTTACCAACTGAGCTATCCGGGCCGATATCCTGTGCACCATTACATTTACATCACTGTCATGTAAATTTTCGTCCTCGATTATTTTAGCCATTTTACGACAAAAAACTTATCCTGCCGTCTTAAATTCGCCGTAAATCATCATAGTATCATGGATGGTATGTATGTCAATGCTTCCGTTATCTAGCTTCAACATTTCACCTTCATTTTAAATTCGCCCTCCCATCTAAGTGGAATATGACGAAAAATAAACGGCAGCGGAACTTTCCAGGTGTACAATTTAATCTTTCGAGAAACTGTGTATGATGTTTGTTAAAAATTAATAAACCTTCAATAAATTTTGTTTCTAGATTCAATGTATAAGTCTAACTAGGTAATGTGGCACAACCAGACCCTGTCAAAAGTCAAAACAATACACGTACGGTCTACTTTCCAAAATAGGTTGTATAGATAAAACATGTTGCACGGATTCCATGTGGTATTTATGTTTAAATTGAATTTTGACGAAAATTACAATATATATATATATATAATATCGCTAGAGTTATCGAACTTGCTAAAGTTACCGCCATTGCAACTGCATCCCGCATGGCGCGGATCGTAACCAGGCTGTCTCTTAATTTGCTCAAACAATTTTTGATTCGTGTGACCAATTTCACAAACTTCGTGCGTTCTACAACCACGCTCTCACAAAGTGATTGATTTCCTTAAAAAAAGTAGCAGTCATGGAAGATTCTGAAGATGAAACGGTCACTGAAGAAGCCACTACAAGTGAAACTACAAGTACAAAGCAGCGGGGTGATAGACGAGAAATTCAAAGCCCCCCCCCTCCGCCAGCATGGAAACCGAGGTAGGGACTATACAAAAAAAATTGCACGATAAAAGAGAAACAATAAGGCCTCCACACATAGAAACCGAGGTCGGGACTTTACAAAAAGAATTGCGCGAATTACAATTGCAATGCCAAAAAAAAAAAAAAAAAAAAAAAAAAAAAATGGATTGCGCCCTCCTTGAATCACTTGTGAAGCCCAGCTCAGCTTACCTATCAAAGTATCTAATTGTTTACGGCCAGCACGCTTCCTGCATGAGAATATATGCAACAACTTTGAAAATTCACTCAGTTTATCAGAAGGCAGGGAGAGTGACATAGAAGATGAGTCAATCTGAACACCAAGAAAGGTAATACTGGTAAATTGGCTTACAACTTTATTCCAATTAATGGAAAAGCCCAACTGCCTAGGTAATGAAATCAGTTTGAGTAATGCATCATTACACATATCATATGTATCCCCAAATATGAAAAAGTCATCCAGGTAAGCTATTGCAACATAGCCATACATTTGCAAAAATATTCTACATACTGCACTACTTAACATTTGAAAAATCTTAGGGCTTTTTGATGTCCCAAATGGTAGCTTTGTATCAAATATATAGGTCGGCTCAATATCCTGTTGAATGTCCACTTTAAACCAGTGTTCAGGTAATTAGAAGGGTGAATATTTACAGATCTATAAGCAGCACTAAGGTCAATAAATAAGAAAAGGGTTTTGCATGTTCAGTAGCTTCTCGGATATCCATATATGTGCAACTACAGTCAGTATATACAAGGTCATTCAAAGATTTTCCACTTGGGCTACTTGCATCATGTATAAGTTTTACTTTTAGTTAGATTTTGGTATAGCACCAAGGCCACTTATGATTACAGGTTTATCACATGTTACAGCATAATTGTTGCATTCAAGCTCATGTAAAATTTGACTTTCAACTTGACTAGAAAATTAAATTGTTTACAAGACCTATGATTGTCGACTTCAACTGGCTCATTACACTCCTGTGCATCAATATCTACTATGTGAAAACCAAAAAGTACATCATCTAGAAGAAAATCTACATCATACACACCATACATTATAGTTTAATGAAGACTGACTAAGGCTAGGGAGGTAATCTGGCCAGAATCTACTTTTTTATAATGTTCCATAGCATTGTGGTTTGTAGTATAGCAAACTGAACAACAATGAATCAATTTGCAATTAGGAAAATCACAGTTATTTGAATTGATCTTGCGGCATAACTCTTTCCCCTTGGGATTGAAAGGACCTTTGCGTCGTTGTCGACCACGAGGCTCATTTTTATTTGGGCCTGCACCTGCCTGTCCTTAGAGAATTTGTGCGGTCAACGAGTTCTGCTTAGGGATCAACTAGAAGTCGAGTATATTAGACTTTGGCATACCCACCCAAATTTCTCCTTGTATTGTAATTCCCTATATTCTCTGTCAAAAGCAAAACACTGCCCTAAACATATGTACTAAAAAGGCTGTTGATATTCTTGGTGTATCCCAAGTAGTCTGATATGTCTTGAGAGTCTACTTCCTTTTTGCTCAATCATTTCTTGCAGTGTGCGTGCGCTCCCATAACCCCACTGCTCAATATGTATCTTAATGTATTCACTGTCAAGACGCCGATTTAGCTTTACCCCAAAACGAGATATGGTGAGAATCTCATCTGTATCATGGATAAGAAGGGGGTCATCCCAAAATGTAATCGTGCACCAGACGAACCTTGTTTTGACACGATGGCTTTGTAATAGTATCATCAGCCGTTGCTACACCGCCTAAGAGTGCGAGAATGATATTCACACCATGAATTCGTACCTGCAATGGCAATATCCGACTGATTTAGACTGAGGGATTCCGCTCACGGTTGTAAGACGGTCGGACCCGGCTGTTGGATGCTATCTGTGCCTACGGCCGGTGAACCATTAACACTGTGTTGCTATATATAGCCCGTCTGATGACTGGAAATCTTTCTCCTGCATTGATCTATTTGCGCCGCATGATAAAATTTAAATGTACATTGATGTATGATAAGCACAAAATACTTCTTAGTGCAGAATCTTTGGTGGAAATATTTCTTGTCGGTGTTCAATGGATCATACAAAATTCAGGATCCAAATCCCCTCTCCTGCATGTATGGAGGATGAGGGGTGCTTATTGTATGGGAGACTACTGTTATAGACATGACTGAATTTGCTTTTCAACATATCAATATCAAAGATCATCGCTGTGGAACCAGTTTTCATAACAGACGAGTATTTATTCATTGTGACAACAACCAGCAGTTACATGGATAAATAAAGGAACTGCACATTCAACAGTGGCAATGACTATTATCCGTGTGCTATTCTGGGTGTGTGCTTTGCTAAATTGCACCATTACGGCAATTTACTTACCTGGTGCCCAGAACCAGATAGCGGACACATGTTCTAGGCTCCTTGAAGAAGGAAAATTGTCTTTGCTCTATACTCTTATCCATCACTTCAATATATGAACTTTGACTTAAAGGAATAGGAATGAACAAATCACATGTTAATAAATTTCATCCGTTTCAGGTGGATTCAACATCCATGGGCTACAGAAGGAAATTGTTGCTTTGAAAAGAAAGGCGTGGGCTAGTTCTACAATTAGAACCTACCTAACTTAACCGAAGTGCTATTTGACTTTTTGTAACCAGATTAACAAACCTCCTGTGCCTATGACATCAGATACATTACAGCTGTATATTGCTTACCTTGCCCGAGTGAAGAAATTTGGCTACTTCACTATCTGACAATATGTGATATTATTCATCATTTGCACAAACTATTATAGGTAGAGGACCCTATTTAGTGTGAATATAATGCGCAACGTCTTCTGCGAGGTGTTAAAAGAGAGCTCGAAACTGCCCAGACGTCAGTTGATGCCATCACAAGGCAGCATTTATTGACAATTAAATCTGTGCTAAAATTCACAAAACTTTCATTCATTCTGGTGTGCTTGCTTAGTGGCATTCTTTGGCCGTTTGCGTATTGGGAATTTCACTGTTCAAGGTAAATTTAAGCCTGAAAAGGACTTGCGTCGTATTGTCTTGCTTCCTACGAGTTGGGGATACATTATTCAACTTTATTGAGCTTGTTGCAGCTAAGTAATGTCCTGAACCCTGACCCCCTTACCCCTTTATTTGCGATTAGCCAAGGCTAAGTAGACTAGGCTTTCCTTTAGACACCATTAAGCAATTAGACTACTGGTCTAGTGATATTGTTGCTAGGTACATTTATTTTGTTTTTCATTTTTTGGACTGCATCGAGTATAAATGCAATGGGTTATGGAAAAAAATCTGTGCAACACGAAGAACTCGATGTAGTCCCAAAAAATGAAAAACAATCCTTATATTTATATGTATTACCATTTTCTTTTAATCTGTAGTCAGCTGGTTACGAAATTCATTCTATTTAATTGGCTTTGTGGTAGGAGTTTTTTTCATTTGACGTAACAGCTAAACAGCTGTGTGAGACGAGAAGTAGTTCCCCTTTTCTGTCCGGAAATACTAAATGGAATTAAGGTTTATTTTTTTTATTTTCATATCATTTTGAAAGAAACAAGTGATATGTAAAATTTTGAATAAGAGTCAGATTTGTTTTTAAGTTATTTTAGAATATTCGTCTGCTTGGTAACCGGAAGGTTAAATGTGTCAGAAGAGAATTGAAAATGCAAATGGCCGCGCCCATGAGTATGCTGTATAATGTGTTTACAACGAATTTGCGTTTGAATTCTGATGTTTATTAATGGGGTATACTTTAGAAAATTTCAGTGTGACTTACAAGAAATGAGACAGCTAATATTCATTCATGACAACTGAAAGTAGCCATTTCATTTGAAAATTTTTACCAAGCAGCTGGGACCATGATGACTGATTGGTACGTAACCTATGTAAGTAGGCCTATTTCACACGACCTGATTTCACACGATGCAGGTGACGAATTGTTTCTGATAGGAATATCCAGTGAAGGCAAACAAATCGACTTATTTATCAAGAGATGCTTGACAAAGTTGCACTAGGCCTTACTCTCTTTTTTCTGTTGTAACTATGATGCGAACTTTTATTTCTCTGCCAGACGGTGGTCTGTGGTTCTGGTCATAACATGACTTAGATATATCGCGATATGGGCCTGTAGGCTGTACAATGTGCTATAGATGTAGTCTCGTGTTTCCGATTTCTTTCTGTGACTTTTATTTGTTTTGTGGTAGACCTAATGTATGGCTTTTAAGATTAAATATATAAGAAATAAACATGTGATATTCTTTTCTTTATTGATTCGTTCATGTATTCTTATGCTGAAAAGTAAAGCGGTTAATACTCGGGACACGCGACTGCATTTACCGGAATATACAATATATCGCTTTATATACTTGCAATGAAGGGAATTGCAGTCGGCATGTAAATATTAAACCTAATTTCTCACAGAAGGTTTTCATTATGCAATCTTTTGGAAAATGATTACCATGAACTTTGTGGTACTTCTCTTTTGTTAATCACATGATTTCACTAAGACACCACAAAACATTAAATGTTCCTGGGGTTGGGGAATTTCAGCCCACTATGATATTGTGATCTTTAGTAGTCTTATCAAATCATTGTGTTACTGTCTGTTTATGATGATAATTCATGTTTAGAATTGTTTATGGTTTTAATGTTTATATTCGTTGTTAGTATTTTGTTGTTAGTATTTTGTTATTTGTGTTTGTTGCCAAGCAATAACATTTTTGGCACTTTGATCTGTCTCTCTCTTTTTTTGAGTCAAAACAGTAAATTACTGAAGCTCTAATATTTTTGTGTCGAAAAGTATCCTGTCGCCCCTGATGTGATTCAATTGAAACTCGTTGAACTTGTAAACATGTACCACTTTACCTTGGCAGACCTATATAGTATACAAGAAAACAATCTCCAGATTATAAAAACTAATAATGTAATTTATAAGCAAACCTCGGTAAATAGGTCTACATCTGGTGAAGGGGAACCAAAGTCGTGCCAATCTCACTCGGTACTATGCTTAAGCTGTTGGTTATGCGCCAAATTGACGTTCAGGTGAAAAGGCGACATAAAATGAGGCATTAATAGTTTTTTTTGCGATTCCGTTTGTTTTGTTGTTGTTTCAAATCCCGCAAAGAATTTTTCTGTTATATGGAGATGTCACCAGCTTTAGGTAAAGTACCAGCAGTATGAGTCCCTTTACGTATCACGCCATGTCATGACTTGTGACCTCGGTTTAAAGTCTCGTTTGTTTGTTTGTTTGTTTATTGCTGTTTAACTTCCCACTCAAGAATCTTTCACTCATATGGAGAAGGACTTCAAATTTTGACCTATGCTCGGCACTTACGGCAATTGAGCAGTGAGGGTTCTTTAACGTGCCGACACCTACTGTGACACAGGACTTGGTTTTTACTGTCTTATCCGAAGGTCAAGAAACCCACTGGCCTGCTGCCGGCTGGAATCGATCTCACGATCAAGAGTCGAGCGCGCTACCGACTGAGCCAGGCCGGCTCAAGTCTCATTCGTAAGACCTGTAACTTTCACTTCGTTTATCGCACCTGAGATAGACGGATCTCGTTTTTTAATCAGTACTGCAAATTCTATCCGTAACTGCTGATCCAGAACACTTTGTATCCTTTGTAATCGTCTGCATTGTTTGTAATCATGGCGGATCAAAAAGATTTTCGGGTTGATAGTTTACATTGTTATAATTTGTTATCGATTACACATAAATCTTACAAAATTTGTTTGAAAAGAAATAAAAATACGTATATAATGCGAGTTTATATTTATTTGCGGACGGTGAATGAAAAAAGGGTGAGGGACGCGGCTGCTAAACTGATTTATTCAAGTATGTAAACAAACAGGATTTCAAGCTTCCCACGTACGCGAAAAATGGCGTAGGAACATTTTCTACCATTTTTTGAAAATCTTTGGTATGACTTGGTATCGGGATCAACCCCGAGACGTTTTTAGCGATAGAAGTAAACAATGAAAGATGTCATCGCATTTACAATAGTTCTGTGGCAATCGCGTGAAATTTCAGACTAGAAACATTTATAGGTTTTCGGTTCAACGAATAACGCTTCTACAAAACTTCTGACTAACCAGAACGATGTTTTAGTTTTTTCGCATGCGGAGCATTCAGATGATTGTAAACCGCGAATCGCAATCAAACTGTCAGTGAAAAAATACTTCATTCTGTAAATGAATCACATTCAATATTTTGTGTTTTTTTGTACATGTATAGTGTTTTATAAAGTCTTTGATCAATGTCAAAACTTTGTTGGAATACATTTGCATGTTCCAATTATCATATCGGTAGTTAAGTTCGCAGGATAGTATTGACACGACGGAGATGTCACATCTGCCTGCTATGTACAGATATTCTGGTTTGTCACAAAGTGTGTCATGGTTGATTCCTGTACTGAATAATCAGGTTTTTACCAAATCAATTTACTTTAGGTCAACAGAACTTAGAGGCTTACTTCACAGAACAGTAAACCTATACATGTATATAATCGATTGGAAAGTATTATAAATACTAAAAATAGATATCAGACTAAGTGCTTGTCACTCGTAAGAAAATCCATAAAGAAAACAGACATTAGGAATATTGAACAAATACGGATGTGAAATGGTCGTACGATGAACATGCATGTATCATAGCAGTTACGAAACAAAAAGTAAAACACAAAGTGTAAATCATGTTACTACTAGTAATTAAATGAGGAAACTTAGGAAACTTAAAATCCTCACGTTTGTCCGTAAGAGGGCACTGTAATTATTCGATTTAGCTTGAGCATTTGAATTTGTAAAACTTCAACGTTGGTTTTGTTTATAATATTTATAACCACTGGGTTGTTGCCCCTGCTGATGGATCGTCGGAGTCCTTTAGGAATACTTAAACCCAGTATCTGGTATTTCGATACCAGTCCTATTTCGCTCAGATACCATCATATAAATTCTAAATTATTCGAAAGCTAAAAATATTCACTCTACAATGGGTACTCTTAGACTGATTTAGCAACATTTTATTATTTGGCCCTGTGTTATACCTGTTTTCCGGAAATATACATTCGAGCTGAAATGATGAAGTCTTATTGACAGAGATGGTAGTCTCGATCATGTTTTGACCGCCTTTGTAAAAGTAAGACCGTTTGGTATTGTTAATGATATTTATCACCATTGGGTCGTTGACACTGCTGGTGGAACGTCTGAGTTCGCGAAGGTACACATAAACCAAACACCCGATTATTTCATTCTTTAGTAATATTTCGGTCAGACACCATCATTCAAATTCTAAACTTCTCAAAAACTAAGATATTCATTTTATTGTGGGTACTCTTCGACGAATCTAGCAACACATTTAGTTTTTTTTATTTTGTTCACATTTGTAAATCTATAACTTCGTTATTGTTAAATAAATAATATTCATATAGTTTAGTTGTTAATAACCGTCGGTGTCTGTAGTGATTTAAATGTTGAAGGAGGTCATATAGGTACTGAATAACACCATTTATTCGTTTTGTAATTTATTTTCCGATATATAAATTGTGGTCCCCTACCAATAAAAAATCCTAAGAGGGGTGGGGTATATGTATTGTGTTTGTCCGTCGTGTTGAAAGTTTAGTTAAAAGCTTTTAATTGCTCAACAATTCACTGTATAATGGTTTTATAAATAGCGGACATGTATTGATTCATCAATAGTTACAGAAATTTAAGCTTGTTATATTTGCGAGAGTACGATGAAACCATCGCTTCTGTTCAAATATGTGCAGATAAAAGATGATCAAAGGAAATTATGTTTAACACTATTTACATTCATGAAGATATAACTGTACATAATGGGATAAATAAATAAAATTTTAAAATCCAAGTCAATGAAGAGAAATTGATATTAATGGAACATGTAGAGCAGAACAGAGTTCACAAATACACAACACGGAATCCATATAATTGTCACGTTATATCTAGCCTTTCACACTTATATGTTAAACATAATTGATGAGTGTGTGTAATAAGCAGAGTGTAAAGACAATTAATCACAGTATAAACGTTTGCAATAAGATAAAAATCATTGTAGATTGGAATTGTAACGAGTATGGGCGAATTTTAAACGGGGTGAAACAGTTTGTAAGTGTATTAGGCAAAAATAACACGGTGCGAAAATAACCCTGTATAAGTTTAACTTTTTCATTGTTAATTGTTTTGGTGTTAGTTACTTCTTTTCCTCCGTCATGGGCTATAGTTAGTATTTATTTATACCGGATTGGCACATATCACGAAAACGAGTTATAGTCACTCGAGTGAACAATGTATGTTTGCATCACCATAGATATAATAAACATAATACCAAAGTTATGTTGCTCAAGACGATGGCAAAACATATTTTTTAAGAGAAAGCGGTATCATACAAGGTCAAATAATAAGTCTAAATGCATATCCTAATCCGTCTTAGAGTAGCCACTGTAAAAGTATCTAACCTTCATCATATTCCTAACATCCTTATACGCGCGTATAATCTAATATGTAAAATAAATCACTAAGTTCAATTTGATATGACAAGTTTATTGAATGAGAATCAAATATGAAAGGTAAATAAATAAGTCGGTATTTATAGGTAAAATATATCAAAAGTACAATATACTATGTAAAATACAACACAGTACTATTGATTAGACCTATATGTAAAGTAAGTAAAAATATGATTGTTATCTAATATGAAAGGTAAATAAAAAGTAGAATCTTGTATGTAAAGCAAATTGAAACATACAATCTAGTATGTAAAGTGAATCAATAATTACATTATAATATGTGTAAAGAGAATCAATAATTACGTTATAATATGTGTAAAGAGAATCAATAATTACGTTATAATATATGTAAAGTGAGCCAATAAGTAAATTATAATATATGTAAAGTGAATCAGAAAGTATAATCTAATGAATTATGTAAAGTATAAAATCATTAAGTACAATCTAATGTATGTAAAGTAAATCACTAGGTGTAATCTAATAAATCATGTAAAGTAAATCAATAAGTATGATCTAATATATGTAAATTAACTCACTAAGTACAGTTTAATATATGTAAAGTAATTAGATCACTACGTACAATCTGACATGTAAAGTCGATCAATAAGTACAATCTGACATGTAAAGTCGATCAATAAGTACAATCTGACATGTAAAGTCGATCAATAAGTACAATCTGACATAAAGTCGATCAATAAGTACAATCTGACATAAAGTCGATTAATAAGTACAATCTGACATGTAAAGTCAATCAATAAGTACAATCTGACATGTAAAGTCGATCAATAAGTACAATCTGACATATAAAGTCGATCACTAAGTACAATCTGACATGTAAATTCGATCAATAAGCACAATCTGACATATAAAGTCGATCACTAAGTACAATATAAATCATCTCAGATATCAAAGTATAAATCTTTAGGATGTCCAGGATACGGATACAAATCCGACAAAAATGGACAAACTCGGACCCTCTGGAAACCAAGAAGTGGGATCTGGTGCCATGGATGAGTTAGCGTCCCCTGTCGACCGGTCACACCCGCCGTGAGTCCACAGTTAAGTCCAAATGAAATGCGTGAGGAACGAATCCTCATCACAATTGGTACAGACGTCATACATTCTGATATGTAAAGTAGATCACAAATAAATCATAATTACAATCTAATATATGTAATGTAAATCACTAACTATGATCCAATTATTACTGTAGATCACAAGTAGAATCCTATATGTAAAATAAATCTTCTAGTATAATCTAATATATAAATGTAATGTAAATCGTGAACTATAATCTAATAGTAAAAGTAGAATACAAGTTCAGTGGAATCCGCTTTTATTGAACCCCGGTACATTGAAACCCCGCTTAATTTGAAATGATTTTGAATCCCCGGTCAAATTTCTATATCACCATTATGGCCAAACTATTTGAAAATCCCGTTTATTTGGAAGAAATATTCATTTCCCATCGTTTTCAATATATCTTTTTTTCCACTGTATAATCCAGTATGTAAAGTAACAAATTTGTACAAAATTAACTAAATTCGATTTGATATGTAATGCAAATTGCTTGCTACAATATGTTTTATAAAGTAAAATTTCAAGTTTTATTTAACATGTAAAATAAATTTCAGAATGTTTATCATAGTTATAAAATCACTTACAGAAGAAAAAGTGATGGCGTTAAGAGTGAAATAGGTACTTAGTCGAGGTCTCTTGATTTATTTGTGCAGTGTACTGTACAATTTACTATTGATAAAATTAAAACTTCAAAGATTACAACTAGTTACATTGTTCAAATTCCAAAAGCAATTTCCGTTACAGCATTAATATCATTTGTTATAACTTTGTACAGACTTTATTTTCATTTGAATAAAATTTGTAAATAAATGTTCATAATGTTCTATTTTAGACTGAACACGGACCCTGAAAATATGAGTGCGCTAATTTTGGATACAGAAATTCCACCGGTTCTTCTTTTCTAAATGAAATTCCATTCATTCCAAATATTTGATGACGTATTTAAAAGAGGAATTTGTTTTAAATTACATAAGGGGCGTGTAATAAATTCCAAATATTTCTATTCATATCATTAGACTGCACTTGATTGTTGTAACGGAAGGCTACGGTCCCGCTGAATCCTTTGGCTAAAACAAATGGTACGAATAGAGACATAATATGTCTATGTCTATAGAACTCTGCCCTTCAATCTACTCTACTAGACATCTATAATGTATTTCATGTATGTCGACATCAACATATTTACTCTATGTCATCGTGCATTTTATATTTAATGGAGATATGTAACACCATTTCAATTTACAAATTGACTGGGAAATCAATTAACGTAATTGAATAGAAAGATAGTCATGTGTACACGACTTTTAGAGAAGAGTGGAATTTAATTGCAATTTGTTGTAAGTTTCCGACACAAATCTAATTATCAAATTATTTTCAAACTTATGGAAATGCGTATTGTTTTGTTTTTATGAGAATCTGATCATACCGACATTCACGATATGTTGAGTTGGGTTTTAAATTCTACAAAAGATGTACGCACTAACGATCGAACTTGGAATGACTTGACTACTTGAAATGAAATATAGCATGTCATCAGGCTTTTAATTTGAAAGATCCCGATTCCGAAATCATCGTTTGCTGTTGTTTTTTGGTAGAGTGGTCAACTCGGAAATGGAATGTTCCGTTTCAATCCTGGGTGTCGAGTCGTACCCAGTACTACATCAAGTAGTGAAGATTCCTCCACCATGCGTGCGGCAGTGAAAGTCACGTTTTAGGAGCAAATATAAAACCTTGGTAGGCGTAGCATTGCAATGGCGTCAAACCATAGCAGACGTAAAAATTGTGGCACTTCATCTAAAGCTGGTGCTATCTCTAGAATTGATGAGATGTAAATGAACAACAAAACAATAAACCTGTTTCTAATTCGATGTAAGTGAAATGTTCAAATTGTGGTAAACATCCATGTTTTCTTTTCAAATAAAACTAAACTAGATTTCAGTTTTATATGTCATAGAAGATGAAACAAGTTGAAAAATCCTCAGAGAATAAGCGATGATAACTTTTACTTTTACATGTGATAAACTGATTTGCAATAATTATTCGTTATTGGAAAACAACACTGTAAGGTTGTTTAAATAACTCTATCTAGTATGCTGTCGAACTTCACATTGAAAATATAAAAACCTCAGATACCAAAGTGTAAATCAATTGAATGTCCAGGATACAGATACAAATCCGATAAAAAATGGACAAACACGGACCTCTGGAAACCAAGAGGAAGGATCAGGTGCCATGAAGGAGTAAGCATCCCCTGTCGACCGGTCACACCCGCCGTGAGTCCACAGTCAAGTCCAGTGAAACACATGAGGAGTGTATCCTCGTCACAATTGGTACAGACGTCTCAACAACCGCCAACGAAAAGGCAACTCAACATTTCACTTAGTGAAACAGAGTAGTCGCAAACAAGACTATTATACCGACCGTAAAACTTGCGGAACGTTGACATTAAACGCGGTTTTCGATATCCCTGTGTCAATAATTTGTCAGTGAGTAGTTTACCTCTGTATATGAAATCTTCATATGTTGTGCACGCCCTTGCATATCCGATCATTTGTGAAATATAAACTCCATATGCAGGTGACTGAGGTATATTACTACTTAAATGTGGAAAATTTACGATGGGAAAATGTTCTCGTGTTTTGTTTTTTCTATAACAAAATGCAAAATTACAAGAATAATATTGATGCTGGCTTAGAAATTATTTATTCTAATCCTTAATTGAGATGCCAAAATAGACATGACATATTAAGCTACACTCAACACATTTTTACTTTCCGGAATTCCGGTACGTTCTGCACAAATATAAGATGCATTATGTTTTAAAAAAAGTACACGGACCCCTGAAGATCCAAAAGTGGGATCAGGTGTCAAGGAGAATAAAGCATCCACTGTTGACCAGAAACAGTCAAATTTAATGAAATAAACGAAGAATGAATCCTGCATTTAGACATTTTAGCAACTTCTATCGTTTAGAACTCCGTTTAGAAAAATATAGTGTTTTTGCGAAGACGACAATAATGAAATTGTCGAAATCATTCAGCATCGGATATACTCAATGTGCGACGGGATGTCTTGTGCAATAATGCATGTGAATGAATCAATGCTTTTAGCACAGTCCGAATTTGGTTACTCTATCAAAATCTGAACTTGAAATATTACACGTCATATGTAAGCGGGACGGAATTACGGACAAACAGACAGAGAAACGAATAATTCAAACTCTATATGACCCGGTCCCTTTTAGGCTGGGGCATAAAAAGCAACAATTAACAGGCATCATACACACAGAACTGTCAACAACAGCAATATAAATCAATATACAATCACAATTAATGATGGGCAACACAGACCTCTGGGTAATTATTAAGTGGGACCAGGTGTAATGTAGATGTGAGCATCCCCCTGCTGAGGTCACAACTAAATCCAAATCTAGCAGGGAAATATAGACCATTAAATTCTTACATTTAACACGGATATTCAGCACATAACAAACAAGGTGTCAATTAAAATGTTACTCTATATTGATTATTTTAAATAGAACTGAAATACCTCGCCGGAACAAGAACTAAAGTGTCCACGAAAAAAATACTACGCATCCCAAACCCAACCGATGATTAATACAAACGTGGCCAGAACAGTTATACTAAAGAAGATCCAGAAAAATATATTGTCTAAAACAAAACAAAATTCTTCCCAAGTCATGTGATCTGTTGGTTTCACCGGTTTGTCGGTTTGTTCGTTACCGGATTCTGTAACGGTTATGTTGTTGTGCTTGGCATCACTTAAATTTTGCGTACGAGGACGTTTATACCGTAATACAAACTTGACATAGGGAGACGAATCTGGTCCCACAAGAATGTCTTCTCTTGCTCCTAGTCGCATTAAAAGTACTGAAATAATTGTTTGAATGCCACCGAGGATAAAGTTAAACTGGATAAAGTAAGCAATGAAACTAAACTCTGACGTCACGGGAATATTTTCCTTCAGCGTGGTTTGAAATACGGAATAAGATAGGAATATAGCCACACTAAACGATAGTTTTTCCCCTGACGACTTTGGTATTATAAACACAAATGGCGTCATAAGTGACAGAAGTACAGCTGGGCACACTAAATACAGAATAAAATATGCAATCTTTCTTTTTAAAATTACTGTAAATTTACATTTTTGTGTGAACGCATCTTTGCTAATCGTACACTTTGAAGAAGAATCAATCAAATCCCACTCACTGCTAGGATGGACATCACCCAGGTCAACATGATAATCCATCAGAACAAAATATTGCATAGAGGGTAGTGCTAGCCAGGGGGAAATCGCTATATGACAGGACTGGGTGTCAAACGGAAACCTCCTCGCTGATATACTGCAGAGTGTTCGAAAAGATCCATAAGGCACATAATATATAGTTCCATTTTTAGATACTCCGACTAAAGTTTTACTTGACCTCAAGGGTACATATCCGTCGATAGAATTTATAATTCCAAAGTCAGGTATCCAAATCTGGTAAGACTCGACCATAATAAGTTCTATATCACTATAGCTAGTGTTACTCCAGTCTAAAGACGGATC